>CAHIKZ030001002.1:1500000-1895000 GCA_903632075.3 Acanthosepion pharaonis | reverse complement strand
GACGCCATTTCCAGAGAATTGTTCGCGCCTTTCTCGGCACCCAGAGAATGTAGGATTGACAGCAGTTTAAAATTACTTCCGGAATACATACGGTAGAGTGAAATAGAATAAAGACAGATTCATCTAAGATTTGTAACTTCTCACAGACAAATCACTCACTCAGGCAAAATTAATTCATGAATATGAAAAAAAAAATAGCTTTTTAAAATAACAGCGCGCGAATAAGTTATTTCGTTCACTGGAGTAGACTGTTCTAGTTCCACGTGCCATGTTCAGTTCGACATTCCAACCACCTGAAGAAGTCCGGAGTGTACAACGGCTGAAACGTAATAAATATGGCGACAAAGATGCGGACAACAGTCCGAATAATGTAAAAGACGTATATAATACCTCATCTCAGAAATATAGACAGATATTTTATTCACATATTAAAATGCAGTTTTCCGTGTAGAAATTTAGTTTCTTTAATGTAATTTATTTTTTTGGTTTAATAGCAGCACCAAATATTTCTTTTCAATGTGTGTCTTATATAACACTTTTTTTTATTATCTACTAAAATTTACATTATTTACATTATTCGGAGTATTGTCCTTATCTTTGTCGCCATATTTATCACAACGTTTCGGCCGTTGTACACTCTGGCCTTCTTCAGGTGGTTGGAATGTCGAATTGAACCCTTTATTTCGCTCACTGGGGTAGACTGTTCTAGTTCCACGTGCCATGTTTGATGGATGTCAGTTATCAGTTATCTCCTGTTAATTTCCCTCTGAAAGTTCTCCACTGTGTGACGTAACTTTGGGGTCGCTGCGCCAAATGTGACGTCTGCCTGGCCGCGCCCGCTGTGCTATCCTGGTCACGGCGCCAATTGTGACGTTCTAACCTTTTGGTGATTCGGATGGGAATCTGGTTAGATTCGGTATCAGCCTTGTTCCCAGCTCGCCTCCAACGTCTGATTACCGAAGTAACTGTTTTGATTTCTAGTCTAACCTACCCACGTTGTGATTTGATCTTAGGTAGACGAAATCAATCAGTCGCCGAGCCGTAATGCAAGTCGAGTCCGGACAAGGGTAATACCGCACAAGTATATGTAAAAGAAAATAAAGTAACAGCTCGAAAAGTTCAAATGTATTTAAAAAGGATAACAATATTTTATATCTGGTTGCTGAATACAGGACTGCTTCTTCCTCCCAAACCGCTAATATGGATTCGTGACACTTTGTGTTTGGTAGGCGAGTCTTAACATCTTAAGTTGTTTGTTCTTTAAGAAACTGGTTTTTGGTGTATCTTCAGGTGATATTCGTAAAACTTGTTTTTGTGGTGTGAGTCTAAGTCGTTCTTCAAAAGTAAATTGTTCTTGGTTAGAAGTTAACGTCTTGATTGCGTGGATCTTTCAGTCAGGTTCCTGCGAGGCGGGTCTCAGAGCTCACAGCTCAATTCTTGCCTGTCTTTCTAACCCCAACTCAACTCAACTCAACTCAACTGCCGTCTACTCGTTGCGACTCTGCTTATATGGACGCCGACCAAAACCGGAGTGGGCCTGTCGGGTTTTGAGGCTCCTTGATAATTCTAAATCCGCATCAAGGATTTCCTTTGTTTTCAGTCAGGAAAATTTATTAATTTCCACTTTTGGACGTCCTCAATTCTAGTTTAAGGGAATCGTCCTTCCAAATTCTTCCTATCTCGTGTTGGTATCTCATACCAATCCGTTCAGAGGCGTCAACAGGTTTCCCCTCTCTCTCACAGTGGCATCTCACACCGATCCCTTCAGGGTGCGTCAACAGACCTCCCCTCCTCCTTCACATGATTACCTTCGCCTACCGCTCACGCCATCATTCAGCCAATAGACGTCCAGCAGCGTGGGTGTGGTTAGACTGGCCTCGGTTTAAAAAATCTCGCTCAAAGAAAAAAAAATTACCTTCTTTTTTTTCCTTTTCTTTTCTTTCTTTTCTTCTTCCCGACAACAAATCCTTACGACTCTTATCTTAACCGTACGCATTCTGGTGTTCGTCAATCGAGATTTTCGCAAGCATCAAGTGGGTGGTCATCTGGCGACTTTGCACCCTGGTGCCAATTATTCGTTCCGATAAAATAATTTTTCTATCATGGCCAGCTCCGACACAAAACAGGTGCTCTTCTCAAATGACATTTCCGCAGATAGTTAAAGGTTTAATCTTTCCCTCCTTGTACTCTGCGGGTGGTCCAGCTGACACCCTTCTCGGTCAGTGCATGACCTAATTAATATTATCTCTTAGCACTCTGTCCTGTAGGCCACTTGTCCAATTTGAAACTTTCATTATTGCCATGGGCAGATGGCTATATCTTATTCGCCGCCCCGTAACATAAATCAAATTAAATCCGGTATCTTACTTTCTTCGCTAATGAAAATAAAATCTTTACCACTTTTCTTTGTTAGAAAAAATAACATCGCTCACTGTCTTATCGTGATAGCTTCTTATCACCTAATTTAATTCTCGCCTTTTAATTCCACACAATCCTAAATAGTGTCACAACTGCCTTAACCAGGTATTGAACTCACACTCTTTGGGTCCTGTCACTGGATCTAACCAACGCCTTTATCCACTGGAACTAGAAGAGTCTACCCCAGTGAGCCAAATAAAGGGTTCAGTTCGACATTCCAACCAGCTGGAGCGTACAATGGCCGAAACGTTGTGATAAATATGGCGACAAAATGAGGACAATAGTCCGAATAATGTAAATTATGTATATAATACCTCATCTCAGAAATATAGACAGACTACTAAAATTTTTCGTAAATAGTTATAAACCTTTGCTTTCTTCCGTTTTCTGTTTTTGTAACAATATCTCTGACGGTAGAAAGAAACTCTTGGGAGAAGCAAATTTATTGATCCCTCCAAAAAGAAAAAAAACTCTAACAATATAAACTGTTCAAACGTTTCATTTATTCAATTTTTAGTTTCTATCAAAATTTCCTTATTTTTCTTATACGTACACAATTGTGAGGGACTTGAGCAAATATTTTCAACCACAGAAAATGTTCAAATACTTCTCTGTATTAAACAAGAATAGAATGATACAGAGATCCTTTTGAAAGAAGTATGTACTGGTTACCTTAAGAAAGGCAATCCAATCTCATTTTCTCTGACGATCGAAATAAACTCTTGGGAGAAACAAATTTATTGATCCCTCCAAAATAAAAAAAAACTCTCTTTTTTTTCTCTACATTCTGGCGAGAATTATAGATAAAAAAGAAGAATAGTTTAATTCTGAAGAGATGGCGCGTATAACTAACAAGAACGGTTTTTGATCGCCTTAAAATGGCTGGGTGACATGTAATTCATTTTTGTTAAAAGGAAATTTATCCAGCTTCAAATAAATAGGAGAGCTGTTTATCTATCAACCTATATTGGAAAGAAAACAAAAATAAACGTAATAACGTGAATATTTGCTGGCAGAGGATGAATGTCTCAATTTTCACTTCTTGTTTAAATATTTAAACTAAAGGTTATTAGAGCAAATTAACATTACACACTCCCTACGGAGTTTTTCGAAATATATTTACAAACTTACCAAATAAAATTGAACAATAAAATGAAAATAAATAAAAAAAACGTAGTTTATTTGTCCCAAAAATAACAAATAAAAAAGTAATACCAATAAAATTAATTAAATCTTTTGGCCCCAATCTCAAATGCAACAATAATTTTCTGAAAGACAAAGGTTTAGAAAGCATCATTTTACATTCACACATACACACACACACACACACACACACACAAACACACACACACACACACACACACACACATATATATATATATATATATATATATATACACAGTTGATTTTGCTCTCTTTCTCTCTCACTATCCCACTGTTGATATCTGTTTATATATATATATATATATTGAAACATGGTTAAAACAATTGTAGCGAAAAACATTTAAATCAATTAATTTAATATATATATATATATATATATATATATATTAAATTAACTAATTTAAAATATTGTTTTTTCGCTACACAATCTAACCATGTTTTAAAAATGAAAGCTAAAAACTTCGAATTTAATTTTGTAATTAAATTAAAGACATTAGTTCCATTTCATCCTCAAGCGAATTTTGGAGTAACTTTTAAAATTACACAGCAAAATCATAATTCACGTTTCCAAGGATACAGAGAAATCCAATTCAACCAGACAAGGGGTGTTTGCGTGTTCATTATCGCTGTATTTTGATGTATCAGTTATTAGTTACGTTTTGGTAGGGGTAGGGATGTATTTTTCAATGAATTCTGACACCCGTTAAATGCATGTCGTCTGGATTTTAAAAAAAAATTATTGTTGACGGCCAAAATTCTTACGGCATTTTATTCTATTTGTATACTTAAAGATTTTTGGCGGGGTGTTTAGGTTAGAATACGTTTTATTTAACTACGATTTTAAAAATATTTTTGCTTTTAATTTTTAATATACTGAAATTTCTTTTTAAAACAAGTAAATGTATTAGAATTACTTACAGTATGTAAAATTATTTTCACATCAAGTATAAATATGTATATTACCAGGTCACAATTTTTTTAAAATTTATATTTAAATATTATTTAAGTAAAATTTGTGACAATGACGGCAAAAATAGCTAATTCATTTCTCCGATTTAGTAAACTTTTATTTTTTATATAAACCTAGTAATACATAGTTTCTCATGTAAGTACAAAGGACAATGGGTCATTCAATGGCTTACATCTTCTAGCTTTTCATATTAATTACATTTTACTGTAGGTGTTTTATTGGATTCTTTTAAGTGCTTGTAGTACTTTGAGAGAAGTGTTTAGATTAGAATACGTTTTATTTAACTACAATTTTAAAAGATGTTTAGGCCAGAATTCGTGTTATTTAACTACAATTTTAAACACAACTTTAAAATATTTTCGTTGTTAATTTTAATAGAATATATTTCTTTTTAAAATAAGTAAATGTATTAGAATTACTTACAGTAAGTAAAATTATTTTTCCATATCAAGTATAAGTATGTATATTACCAGGTCACAATTTAAAAAAAAATTATATTTACATATTATTTAAGTAAAATTTATGACATTACGGCAAAAATAGCCAATTCAATTCTCTGATTTACTAAACTTTTATTTTTTATAAACTTAGTAATATATAGTTTCTCATGTATGTACAAAGGACATTGGTCTTTCAATGGCCTACATCTTCTAGCTTTTCATCTTAATTTCATTTTACTCTGGAGTTCTGGCCTCCGCCCACCCAAATCCCTCTCCGGTCGACCCTGTTATTTCCGTGTCGCCTGTCAGCAACCAGAACGAGTCCATATCGCGGCTCCCATTCACCGACAAAGCCTTATTCCGTCGCTTGTCCAGTTGGACACCCGAGTTTAAATTCCTCAATAATGATGACTTAGCTATAGATTTCTAGGCCCCTCTGGTTCGGTAAAAAAAGTTTGTTCGGCGGGCTTGGAAAAAATCTCCAAACTGTGATGGGGAGGTGGAGTCCCTGGATCACACTTTCTTTCAATGCAGGTTCGTAGTCCCGTTATTTCAACTTTTTTGAAAGCATCATGCTGCGCGGAAAGTTTTCGTCCTCGAGGCCAGTTCTGTCTGTAGCAATGTAGTGCCGCCATTGTCGAAGGCTGAACACTATGTGTTCTCTTGCTTGCTAGGCGTTATGACGATCGTGATTTAGAGGACACGTCAGAAGGAATTCTATGTGGGAGAGAAGTTCCCTCTTCTCAATTGATCTTGTAATTTAACCGTCAGTTTAAAGTCAATATCAAGACGGAAAGGCGGCTACTCCCTCCACTGAAATTTGGCAAAAGGTGCGTGAGTCTTGTGCGTTTGTATCGAGTAAAAAGGGTCAATCTAGAATGGCACTTTGATGCCTGTAAGGTATTAAGATATTAGCCTAACTGGGTTGAACATTGGCAACCTCGCTCGAAATTAGGTTAGTTTAGGATTGTTTTTTTTTTCCTTAGTTTCTTCCTTGTCTAGGTGATGTATGCTCATTGACCCTTTTTATTTCTGTCCCCACTTTCTTTAGTTTAATTTCCTCTCCCCTCCTCCGTTAGCTGACCGTAGATGTCATTTTTCTCGTGGATGCTGGGCGCCTTTCATTTTTCCTTCCTGTGTTTCGTATTTGTTATTCCGTTTCAATGACTGTGTGTTTGAGTGAGTGTTTATGTTAGAAGAGTCCGGCATTAATTTCATCCATTTAACTGATGTTTCTGCCACACTCTAGGAATAGGTGGGATTTATAACAAACATTATTTTATTTAGTTTCTTGAACATAGATTATTTCATATTGTAAATACACATTGGGGCTTAGATATTTTTAAATCTGTTGTTTTATTTTCCCTCACAGGAAAAAAATCACATATGGGGACTAGTTAGGACTTCCTAGAGACATTGATTTATTATGGTGGCTGTATTAAGAATGCGTTGTTTTCGTGTAAGGAATATTGTAGAATGTTTTGGTCAGTAATTGTGGCTAGCTAAGTTTAAATTTTAAGACCATCCTTTTCCCCATTCCCCTTCTGGCCTTGTGTCACATTTTTGTATTTACTGCAAAATAAATATCGCTCTCGACCAAGGTATTTGGCGTCTTGCTTTTTGACGTGAACTGACCTATTTTCAGATCAGTGGTGTTAAAAGGAGCTCGTATGCTGGAGAAAACTTTTTTGGATATTATTAAGAAATTTTTATTAAGAAATTTTTCGACCTACAGTCATTTGTTTAGTTGATTTAATCTATTTTTCATTTATTTATTTGCTTTTGTATGATTTATTTTTTAATTTTACTTTCAGTATTTTTCAGTTTTCCTGTCGGCTTTGGCCGCCATCTTTATTTTTATTTCCCTGATTTGACTAAAGTCTTACCAAACTAGTGTATTTTTATTGCTCTTGTATTTAATTTGTATTTTATTTTAATTTTATTATCGACGAGATTTATAAAGAAATTGGAAAACTTTTAAAAATAAATCCTTTTTGTTAATTGTTTTTTTAAATTTTGAACAGTTTTTTTTTTCTCGTCTTGTTTTTTAGTTTTCTCGTTGGCTTTGGCTGCCATCTTGAGTTTTGTTTAGTTTTTACTTGTTTTTTTTGTGTTTTTTGTTTAATTTAGTCTCTTATTTATTATCTACGTTATTTGATCTAGTTTATTAAGAACCTTTAAACAAAATCTTTTTTTGCTATTTTTTTTTCTTGATATTAGAACAGTCTATTTTTTCCTAGTCACTCATTGATTTTTTTTTTTTTTTAGATATCCCTTCGCGCTTCCGGATGACTTTTTTAATTTTGGGGTTAACGTTTACTTTTCCCAGACTTCTGTTTTAAATCGGCTTTATTTCTTAAAACTTTATTGCTTTTATTTTAATCATTCTTTTTAAAAATTAAACATTTTTTTTGTTTAATTCTTTTTTTTCAAGTTTAATTAGAAATTAGTTCATTTTGTTAATTCATTCGAATTTTTATTTATCCTTGTTTAACCATTATTTTTTTCTTTTTATTGTATTTTTTCATCTTGTAATTTCCCCCACATCCCTGTTTGTGCTGATTCTTTTTATTTAACTTCTATTTCATAGGATGAAATCTACGTTATATTTTTCTTACAATCTTAACAGTCGGCGTCTTTATTTTTTCCTCCTTCTCTTCCCCCAGTTTCAATTATTTTTTTCTCACAAGCTTAAAAAAATAATAGCCCGCTTACATAGGTGGTAAACTATTTTTTCTAAAGATGACCGACAAAAATAATCGATTTGTGAGAAAGGACCTTTCGGCTCTGCTTACAAGGCAAACGTACCCAATAAAAAGAAATATAGCAAGCGGATGGAAGCAACACTAAAATCCCCAGTTAAGGAAAAATGTGCTTAGCGAAGAGAATAGTAGTAAAGAATGTAAAAGGACCAACTAAATATAGTATCTGTAAAAATATTATTGACCAGAATTTTCTGAAAGAAATGGAGGCACCAGTATAGACGATAGCCGGGGAGTCGCCCTTATGCTGGAAACACCTCCCACACCATGTTGTATTATAAACACTGCGGAAGTTTTGGAAGGGGCTAAATGTTTCGAACATCTTGTAAAATAAGATGGACTTTTAGAAGACCCCCCCCCAAGTATTAAAGACGTTTAATAAGAAAATGCTATTATTAGTTTTCGTGGTGGACGAGTGTACGCGCAAGATTTGTCACTGCAGAAAAGACAATGCTTCGATCATTGATGTCCCTGGGGGTTAATAAATGGCAAATATCACGTAACAGTTTACTACCCTTTTCCTTATTACTAGCGAAATTTTTATTTCTATTTCTTAGTACTCTTTTTAATGCATCTTTGGCTATCACAATACTACTTCAGTGTCACACTTCCCGTTCTGTGTTAAAACACTTCCAGGATATTCAAATTTTCTCACTTGAACGATTTTGGTAATTTTGGTATTCAAATTTCCACTCTTGTCTGATTTGTAATTCGCACTTTGGGTCCATCCTTTTCCTAACAACCATGGATTCTGTCTTCTTACTTTTGATGTTTAATTCTTTCTTCTCGCTTTCCTTCCTTATCTTCTGTAAGAATTTTTATAGCTGTCTTTCTGTGTCTGCTAAGAACATTGTGCCATCTGCATATTTTAAGACTGTAGCCTGCAATAATTACTCTTGTTAGGACTGCCTAGCTATATAGATTAAGTTCGTTGAGAAGAGAGATCCTTGTCTAAGACCCTTTTGTATTTCTGTATATAGGATGAGCTTATTTTATATCCATATGTAGGCGGATTGCTGACAGTAATTGGTAATATAATATTCTTTTAATATCTTCTTAAATGTATCAAAGCTGCTGAGCAGTTTCAACAGATCTTTGTAGCGTACTTTAGCAAACGCCTTTATGTAATCGATAAACCACATGTACACGTATTTTTGCTCTTTCTGATACTATTCTGTTGATAAATATAGCGTTTCTTATTCCAGTGTCTTTGTTTCTATCTTATTTCCTCAGTACACCTAACTTTCTACGAAAGATGTGGAAATTAATTGATGAGATGCCCGAAACATCAATTAGATCCATTTAAAAGACAAAGTTTTTAGAATGCACCATCAGAAGAATTTTGAATGAGGACATCTGGTACAAGGCGTATTTAATTTGGAGAGGCCAGTTCATGTTATAAAGTGTAAAAGAGAATCGTCTGATCCGTTCGAAGCGTTTGCTGTGGAAGATAAAACACGAAGATCATGGAATGATTAGGTTTTTCTTTCTTATCTGAAAGTTATGTGACGCAGCGTTCCCCATTGCATTTGTAAGAAATTTAAATTTCATATACCACAACAATTTGTTTCTGACAGTATTGAATGCTATAATATATATTTTATAATAAACAATACCCTGATGGTGACAGGGATATAGCGAAAGGACTTGGAAATAAAACATATATGTATAATCACGGCGATTTTCTCTCGTCTTCAATAATGACACAACAAACTTATCCAAGAGTATGAAAGGATCTTATCGAAAAGAACATGTCTAAACTATATAACGAAGCATGTATTAATGAAAGCGTGCTGTCAAAATATACGCATATATATATATATATATATATATATATATATATAGCGATCAGTGAAAGTATCATAGCAGAGCTAAAATCTATACTACTAACAAATAAACATGTTGTGCCTCGCCGTTTGGGACAATCTTCAGACGCGGATTGGAAGGTGACCGTTGTAAAATTTAAATATTAATATTTATAACCTATTCTTACCAAGCCAGAATTATCCATTTACTTATGGAATATATATATGTTTGCCACTAACATGAACCAGAGTAATTATATTGAATCAACTGCTATTGCAGCTATAGCTAAAAATATTATTTTTAATTATTATATTTATATTATATATTATATTTATATATTATCATATACAATTTTCATATACAATCTTCATATACAATTTATATATTATCATATTATATTTATAGACTGATTCTCCTACTCTATATCAGTCAATTATGTTCCATCGAGATACACGCTTAAGCGATCATGGATCTTTCGATGCATGACTGACGAGGCAGTTTTTTTCCTGCAGTAGTTTGCTGCAGTAGATTTGTTGCCATCAAAGGTTATAGAACCCGGTCTGTCCTGCTATTTACCCAAGAAGAGGAGAGGATTTATACCTTTCCCAAGGTTATTAGCACGTAAGGGAATGTAATGTATTTGACTGGAATTCGAACTCGGATCTCCGATTCCTCAATCTGAGCCGCTATCCATTACTCCACCATGCCTATATATCACGAGATGTATTAAAAAAAATCTAAAGAAGAGTCTGTAATGTTTTCAGACCTAACCTGGCATCTCGACTTCTGTCATTTTCCTACTATTCTTAAGTGTCTTCGCTTTGTCGTTTCTACAAATATTTGCTTGGCAATTATTTTAATGATCTTTTCTCTTTGATGCTTCAACTGTGTGAACTTAAGCGTATAACAAGATTGGCAAGTAGGTCTCAAGTTAAAGTAGCCAAATGCAATCGTCTGTTCTATTCTAACAATTTCTTTTCTCGCAAATCCCGTCTTTAGAACTTTGTTTAGATCTTCCGTTTTCCTGTCAGATAAAATCATAAGTAAGAAGAAATTCAATTCATCGCCAACTTCTGTCTTCCGGGACTGAATTCTTTTATTGTTTTTTTTACTTACTTCTCATTCTGTTTCATTTTCATTTACTCCTTGCGTCTTAGGAGCATTAACGCCTTTCTTGGTTTGGGGCGAAATAAATAAAAAGAAAATAGATATATTGGGAGTTACATATATACTTTTTCACATATATCTTATGAAGAGATATAAATGTATGCATGTATGTTCGATATATATATATATATATATATATATATATATATATATATATATATATATATATATAGTGAGGAAAAAATATTCGTACACATAAAATTTATTGTACTTCCATCTAATGAAAAATACTTTCCATATGCATAATAACAAAAGAAGCATAGATAATAGAAACATGATTTAATAGAAATAAATCTCATTTATCCTTTTTAATAGGTGAAAAAAATAATCATACAAAACAAATTTCAGATTTTAAAACTTTTAAGTGACTTTAATACTTTAGATCCTTTTTTCCCATTCCCCTTCTGGCCTTTGTCACATTTTTAGATTATTCAAGTTGAATGTTCTACAATGTTCCAATAATGTTATAAGTAAGCCTAAACTAAAAACATGAAGGCCAAAGAAGAACAGGAACTCCACGGAAGATTTACTCTATATCTTCGAGGAAATTAATGCGTCAAATTAAACAAAATGCAATGGTTACTCGTCAAGAGTTGCAGGATGATTTGATTTATCTGGAATCACTAAACGGACGATAATCAATAAAATTCATAGGAACAATCTAAAGTCACAATCCCCACGGAAATCTTCACTGCTGTTGAAATGACACTGAGATGCCAGGTTAAAATTATGATAAGGATAAGAAAAAATCATATTGGGAAAGCGTATTATGGACAGACAAAACCAAATCCGAGTTGTTTGGACATAATTTTGAAATCATGTATGGAGGAAAGATGGCGATGCCTTTAAACAAAAGAACAGAGTTCCAACAGAGAAATTTGGTGGCTGCAGCATCATGATTTGGGTTATGTTTTTTTCTGCAAAGTGCACTGGTAACATATCAGTAATAGATGGTAGAATGAATGCCGCAGAATATCAAAATATTTTGGAAGCAAATTTAATGATTTCGGTTGAAAATTTTGCACTTTCTCCTGATTGGATTTTCCAAGTAGATAATGATCAAAAGCACACAGCAAAATCTACGAAGAAATGTTTTGCAGAAAATAATATAAATATCCTGAAATGGCCAAGTCAGTCACTATATTTAAACCCAATCGAGAATCTATGGCGTAATTTGAAAATTCAAATCCAATGGAGAGCTCCAACAAACATGAAGATCATATGCGAAGAAGAATCGAACAAAGAATCAAGTAAAATTTGCAAATCATTGAGAACTACAAGAAGTTGAATTCTGTAGAAGTGAATAATGGTTATTCTGCAAATTATTAAATGAAGATTATGTATTCCTTTTTATACTGTACGAATATTTTTTTCATCCCTTAAAATGAATAAATGGGATTTATTGTTATTATATATTTTTCAGTCTTCTATAATTAGTATAATTAGTAATGTTGCAAGTGTGTGCAGTTAATTATATGAAAAGTATATTTATTGATTAGTTGGAAATATAATAAATTCAAAATTTTATGTGTATGAATATTTGTTCCCTTCTCTGACTCTCTCTCTCTCTCTCTCTATATATATATATATATATATATATATATATATATATATATATATATATATATATATATATATATATATATATATATAATATATATATATAAAAATATATATATATATATATATATATATATATAAATATATATATATAAATATATATATATAAATATATATATATATATATATATATATATATATATATATATATATATATATATATATAAATATATATATATATATATATAAATATATATATATATATATATAATATATATATATATATATATATTTATATATACATATATGTATATTTATATATACATATATATACATATATTTAGATATATTGATAATATTAGTGGTAGATATACACATACATATGCAAAATATATAAATATATATACATAGGTGCATACACATACATATATATTTTTTGAATAAAAAATTCCAAGAGGATAGAATCCAGGTAGAACTCAATGTCCAGGTAAGGATATAATAAAAAGGCTTAAACACTAATATTCCATGGTCATAATTTATTCCATTAGAATTGGAAATACGATCCAATTAATCAGACCTACAAATTCAAAAAGGTAACAGAAAAAAGAACTCCGGAAATAAAAATAGAATTTAGAGAGAGTGTAAGTATGAGAGTGTAGGACGAATGTTAGAGCTAAAGAGAGGGGTAACAGACGAGAGAAGGTGGGAGATTAAAACTTAACAGAAAGAAGTTTTAGAGAGGTGAGTTGAAGAGGTTTAAATGAGAGCAATATGAATGTTGTTATGTACACACACACACACACACACACACACACACACACACACACACACATATATATATATATATGTATGTATATTCATATATATTTTTATATTTGGATGTGTGAATTATAATTCTGTGTACATATGCTCTATAGTCTAAACATTTCAAGAAGCGAATAAAGTGTATTTACATTACATTTATGGGATATATGGATGCACTTTTACATAGTATTTAAGGACCACTACGGCCTTGGCAATCAAAATCGGCCTCCCTCAGGGATCACACCTCTTCTTACATTACATAATTGATCTGCTTTTGAGCTCGGGTTTTTCTTGATCATTTGTGAATATCTATTCTGATAATACAACGGCTCGTGAGTGCAACTCCAAAGCTCATGATGACCAGAGATTGACAGCTGATCTCTCATCCGATCCAGGCTGGTTAAATTCAATACCCTGAAAACCATACTAGTTCATCACCGCCGGTCGCACCAAAAAGTATCATTAATCACGATGAACCGATGTTCCCAAAAGGAAGCCCCGGGTCTTAAACACAATGCACACCTCAAATGAAGCTCGTAAAAACAATATATTTCTAAAAAAGCTAGAATCATATACAGTTTTCTGTAACGCTTCACTAAATACCCGACTCATCGTGCTATTTTCTCACTTTACAAAAGCCAGATCAAGCCTAAATAGGTGTGCAGCTGTCATATATGAGCAAGAGTTTTACAGTTTTCATTTCCCATACTCGACGGCTTCCAACTTAGTTTTTTGGGGTCAAATTTCTTTTTTACCATACTAGATCAAAGCCGAAGCATGGCAAGCCTCATGCTGTTCCATGGTTATTTTCATATAAGAGCTCTGACAAACTATATTCGTTCTTTCCACCAGTTCCAACGTTCGGAGTTAAGACCCCACCCCCATGCTACAGATATGTTAGGAAACCACCGTCATACCCTTCGTTTTCGACTCGTGAGTTGTAAGTTCCACAAAAGCAGATTATTTCCGTGAACCACTGATGTATGTAACCGAGTCCCAAGAGGATACTTTCGCGATCACAACAAACTTAACATGTTCAAGTATAACTTTAACCATTATTTTCCACGTATCCGCATAAAATGTTCCTATTATTCTACAAACCTCTAACACGAGAGGCTCACGGATTTACATAATGAACATCACTGTAAAAATATTTATGCGTTTGTATATTAGTGTCCATATGTGTGCAATATATATATATATATATATATATATATATATATATATATATATATATATATATATATATATATATCCGTAATGAGAGCTAAAATAATATATAAATTCTATAGTTCACAGCATTAATTCAAAAGAAGGTCTCAATACCGATAGTAGATCAATAATTATTTCTTATAATTTTTAACTTTTTGCTCACTACAAAGATGCAACTTTGTTTCAGTTCATTTGAATGTGATCTTTAAAATTTTTGTCTATTTGCGTATTTTTAAAATCTAATATTTAATCCATAACTTTTCAAAATATATATATCCTCCTCTCTCTCTATTTCTCTCTCTGTGTCTCTCTCCTCTCTCTCTCTCTCTCTCTCTATATATATATATATATATATATATATATATATATCTGACTGCTTCAGTAACTTAATAGTAGGTTATAAATATTAGTACTTATTAGTACTTTTTCAATTCACACATGAAACATGAACTTCAGAGTTTTATTAAATGGTGAGACACACACACACACACACACACACACACACACACATATATATATATATATATATATATATATATATATATATATATATAGTGCTTCAGTTACACATATATGCCAGCCTGTTTTTCAGAATATGCTTAACGATTTCTGCACATTTAGATATAAAAATCTTTCCCACTGACGCGAACATTTTCATAAATTCAGTTTTCAACTTTAGAGCAAAACACAGGAAACTTATTATGACGTTATATATGTTAGCATAAAGTACATTGACACATAAAATCGCGCGTGTATACAGAGATGGTCATCCAATTGCCATATTGATATGCATACATATACACACGGGCAAAGAGATATAAATGGATTTCTGTTAATCCGTCTGCGAGTGATTTATAGCATCTATGCAATAGATGCGTCACGAAATCGTCCGATGAAGAGGGCAGAGTGGGGGTAATCATGTCATAGGCAAATCGATATAAATGTGTTTAGAAAAGAGGCTACTGAGAAAAAAAAGCCAGAGAGAGAAAGAAAAGAAAGAAAGAAAGAAAGAAAGAAAGAAAGAAAGAAAGAAAGAAAGAAAGAAAGTGAGAGAATCGGGAGGTGGGGTAAAAAGAAAAAAAATGGAAACATATAATCAGGATGGGAGGTGAATTGTGAAAAAAATCCCAGGAAGTAAAAATAGACGGCAATATGTAAAGAGATTTGATCAAGAAAATTGAAACTAGGAAAGGAAAATAAGAACGAAATAAAACGCTAATAATACACGTACAGACAGATATATAAAAGTAGAGAGAAGGAGAGAGCGAGGTAGAGGAAGGGGGAGATATACAAAGAGAGAAAGATAGTGAGTGAGCAGAAAGCTAAATCTAACGTTCGTATTGATACGATTCTTTGTGACATTGGCGACACAGAATAGGTTTTAATATCAACGCGAAGCCTCCTGCGGCAATGATACCTGGAAATGATACACATTTGCCAACATCTTTACAAGAAACGCAAAGCACCACAAAAACACCATTTTACATTTTTTTAACCGCGCTAGTCGGATTACCCCAGCACCCACTCTCTCAATTTGGTTTCGATTAACCTTTGAGGAACTATAATAATTCGAGTTTCTTCCTTCTGCTCCGACAAAACACAATTCAGAATTAAAATAAATAAAGATTTTTATTTGTTTCTTGCTATCTTTCGTCGGTTTTTGTAAAACAAAACAAAACAAAAAAAAAAGAAAAGAAAACCTCATCCATTCAGACAACGAGTAATCTTTTAATAAAATTTAAGAAAAGTTGATTATTTAGATCTCTTGTTAATAGCTTTGTTGCCAGTATTCCCTGACAGAACGATTCTCCGTACAAAATTTAAATAAAAGTTATTTTGAATTGTAACTAAGGCTGCTTGTATTGACTTTTCCCGTTTTCTTCTTTTGGAAAAGGCATGATACAATTTTCCCTGTAACCTGTTTTGCTTCCAATATTTTGAGAAATCTTTGATGGAAACATGAGCACATAATTCTCACATAACTAATAACAGAGAAACGAGGGATGTATGTGGCCTAAGGCCGAGTTTAGCGTGGGTTCTCAGAGCCTGTAAGCTTGGCCAAAAATATTTCCTTAGAACCCGGACAACCGGGTTTAGGGTCTGTCTACCTCCCCGGAGGAAACCTTTCCCTTCCTTAAAGCCTCGTCCGGGTTCCTCTCTGCTCAAGGCAGAGAGTTCGACAGGAGCTGCAAACGTTCTATATCGCCGTTAACATTTAACAGACCCCCACCCCACGAGGGATATATGTGGCCCAAGACCAAGTTTAGCATTGGTTCTCAGAGCCCGTAAGCTTAGCCAAAAATATTCCCTTAGAACCCGTATAACCGGATTCAGTGTCTGTCTGCCACCCTGGAGGAAACTTTGCCCTTCGGCAAAGCCTCGTCCAGGTTCCTCTCTGATCAAGGCAGAGAGTTCGACAGGAGCTGCAAACAGTTTATGTCGCCGTTAATATTTAACAGGCCCCCACTCCACGAGAGATGTATGTGACCCAAGGCCGAGTTTAGCGTGGGTTCTCAGAGCCCGTAAGCTTGGACAAAAATATTCCCCCAGAACCCGTATAAATGGGTTCAGGGTTTGTCTACATTCCCCGGAGGAAACATTGTTCTTCGGCAAAGCTTCGTCCGGATTCCTCTATGCTCAAGGCAGAGAGTTCGACAGTATGAACAGTCTTGTCGAGTGATCCCAATTACAGTTTTCTAGCATACCTGATCCGTCAAGGGGACACAACAATAACCTCTTACCGTCATCTTCGACCATGACAAGATCTGATCTGACTTGAAATAATTATGGTACTGGTTATTTTCAACAATAACACTAATCTTTGTTTGTAAATTGAATATTTGATGGTACTTTAACTTTTATTTAATGAATAAATAACTGAAAAACGAAATGAGAAACGTTATTTAAAACTAATTGACGTTATAATGGTGATGTATATTGCGACTCATTTCATGATAAAAAATGAAGATCACAAGTTAGAAATAAATTGTTTGTTTACAGAAATATCACATTTGTGAAATGTGAACATTTAAGTCTTCGCTTACAATGTTGTTTTCGTTTTAACTAAAATACAAAGTGATAATCCTCGGAAATATTCATCGATAAACTATTCCTATTCGATTCTTTTTGATTTTCATTGTAGTTGGAAAGATGAGCAATTCTCCTTAAACGAATTGAACCCAAGACAACTTGAAAATAATTTTGAAATTAGATTCTGAAAATTATTGGCAAAAAGCAAGAAAAATACATTTTCTTTTTGAATTTCTTGTATGAGAGGCTATCATAATTTACATGCAGGCTGTTGCTAAAACCGTTGTGCCATTCATTAGGTGTATATCGATCAAGCGAATTTCGTACTGATCACTTTATTTAATCTACAAGAGCAGAATGTTTTCGCTGCGTTTTCCAGGACTAGAGATATCTCGTCTAGAAATTCTCATATATTGCTCGACCTGTTTCCACTGTGTAAGAGTACACTGCCTGATCTAAACATTGAACTCACAATGACTATGTCACCAAATTATGTTTGGGTAACTTGAAGCTTTAACCTAATCTGCCTGCTGGATCAGTGATGCTGCGTGTCATGTTTGATTGCATTTAGTAAAACATTTTCATGACTCTGTCGAGTAAAGCTTAACATGGGAGAAAATATAACCAATAAGTCTGTATGCCCCATTCCTTGCAGTTGGTGCAAAGAATATCAAGATGAAAATAACCGCTGTAACGAGGGGATAGAAAATGAAATCAGGCATGGCTGATCCTGTATGGGTGGAAAATAGCAGATATTAATACGTGTGAAGTCAAAGTAAAATACTGAACAAAAAAGTCTACTGGAAACTTAGACATCTGAAAGTATGTGCATGTGATTGTCCATCGGGGTCGACTTAATGAGCCTATCATATTTTATGGAAAATTCTCAAATAAAGGCAACTGACACTAGATCTACAACAGTAACAACAGCATCTATAACAAAAAGAGAAGGCGCAGTGACTTCAGCCATGCAGGACAAATAACAAAAGCAACAATACACATCAGCAGGCAGTTTAGGTTTAACGGTCCAATTTTTCAACAGGGTAATTACCTAGTTGATAACGTATTGGTTCAGGATTTTGGTGACATAGTGGAAAGAAAACAAGTAATAACTGATCTATACTTAAATAAAAACGAGAGGAGATATCTGTAGACATGGGCACTAGAATGAGGACAATATTCAGAAAGAATATTCTCCAAGTGTCAAGGGTTGATTTGTCGTTTACAATAAAAAAAACGCCTTGAACATAATATTTCTTTTTACTACATAGAAAACTATTACTATTAGTATGCAACTTGATTCCTTGGGGAACATAGGACCGTGACAACACCTCTCCAACGAACGCGGTTCAGGGCGATGATCTTCAACTCGACCCATGTCGTTCCGGCTGTCTTCACTTCTAGATCAACACTTCTGCATCAAATCTGTTTTGGTTGACCCACTTTTTTTCTTCCCTTTTAGATTTCAGTCAAGGGCCTGCCTAATGACACTAGAAGCAGGCTTGCCGTGTTTGTGGCCGGTCTATCCCCATTTCCGTTTCTTGATGTCAATCTCGATTGGGGCTTGTCTCGTCCTGTCTCGTCCACAGATTAGAGACGATTTCCTGCCACCTGATATCGATGATGTTTCGGAAACATCGTTTTGCTAAATGTCTCAACTTGCTTACCCACCAAGTCTCTGTGCCGTAAAGTAGGACCAACTTGACGTTGGTGTTGAAAATCAGCATCTTGTTGTAAAGTGAGAGGGCTGATGATCTCCAGAGTGTTGATAATATGTCGAGCTTTGCTGATTCGACACATTATCTTCAACCTTCCCCAACCCATCTTTACTGACGACGCTTCCCAGGTAGACAATCCCTATATATTCTTATATGCGTACAAACACACATTCATACGAAAATGTTTAAAGCGCAAAAATGATTAATATTTTATATCCAGTAATTTTATCAATTTCGCATTCTATATATATATATATATATATATATATATATATATATATATTCATATATATAAATGTGTATCCTGTGTGTGTGTATGTACGTATGTATAAATGTGATGGATTTATATATATATATATATATATATATATATATATATATATATATATATATATATATATGTGTGTGTGTGTATATATATATATTTTTCTTTTTCATACAATCAAAAAGCAAACTTGCATTTGGCTTCATCGATACCTTTCTTCTCACGCACAGTATATAACATAAATCCACCCGACACAATCATTTGATTTGTTTATCATGGAATATAGAATGAAATCCGACCGATTGCTATTATTCTTTTTGAATACGGATCAGGTTTTCATCGACTTGTTGGCTTATTCAAGTCTTTTACGGTGTTAGTTTTATACATTTTTCAATAAGTCACTGATAGATGTAGATTTTATAACTGATCTTAGATATCAAAATGTAAAAATAATTTTAACGAAAGAAGTATATAAGTTTATATTTTGATAAGTATTCTCGATTTGAAACTCCTGGCCAGATTACTGTCTCAATATATTAGCATTAAGTTATAAGCTGTCAATTAATTTTCTCTATTGAATTGGATATTTATCTTCGGATAATCGTAGCTACGAAAAGTGAATTGTACGTAAGTCTTCAAGTCAAAGATCAAAGTTATAAAATTTATTACTAATATTTCAGGTTTTCAATAAACCTACTGTCAATTATTTGCAATAGATGGAATCATCGTATGTGTGTGCGTGAGAGTTTGTGTTCCTGTGTGTACAAAGAGAAATTAGACGAAAGATATTTACATAGATGAATATATGAATATGTTGTCATATATATATATATATATATATATATATATATATATGTGTCATATATATATATATATATATATATATATATATATATATATATTCAGGGTGTGATAGATAAATTGTTGTCTAAAATGTGAATAAATGAAGATAACACTGAAAGCTTATTTCAACAAATATATTTACCAAACTTTCACAAGAATATCTTCGAATACTAAAGAATACATTTATTCAATAAAATTGTGATGAACTTCAAGCACAGCCTCCTGCAACTTTTCTGAACTGTTTCCTTGTTTAAGTTGGTGAATGCTGCCATAATCTTTGCCTTCAATGTATCATTGGTATTATAAAGAATTTAAGTGGTCTCTCGCTCAAGTGCACTCCACACACAATAATCAAGATTTCCAAGCAACGACAAACTCGTGCATGCGTTGATGTTTCTTGGAAATCTTCCATGCAAACAAAAACAGACGATCATTATTGTTTTGTCCGTGTATTGTTTAATATATTGTAACGTAATTGTCATATCCGTTAATGCTTTAGATAAGCCAAAAGCTTAGATAGGATTAAAAAATATGTATCAATAAGGAGATTTTCTTTCTTCTTTTAATGATAATGTTATTAAGCTTATCAGGCGATATGAAAAGATTTTACATAAAATAAATAGACAAAACTTGTCTATATCATTTAATGAAACATGCATCTATGAAAGAATTCTGCCTAAACACACACAATATATAGATATATGTTTAGCAATGATATTAGTAAAATGAACTAACTGAGATTGGTAAACTCTTCAGCATGTATACAGTCATATAAGAATCAGCGTATTATATCTATCGTTTCTAAAATACTGATAATAAATTGTTATTTGGTTTGCTGGCTTTTGTAGTGCCAACGGAATAAATGTATCTGTGTATATTTCTGAGATGATGTATTATGTACACTATTTACATTATTTGGACTATTGTCTTCATCTTTGTCGCCATATTTATTACAACGTTTCGGCCCTTCAGTGTCTGTCTATATTTCTGAGATGAGGTATTATGTACGCCATTTACATTATTCGGGCTATTGTCTTCATCTTTGTTGCCATATTTGACAGAAGATAACAGATAACTGACATCCATTAGACATGGTACGTGGAACTAGAACAATCCTAGCGAGCGAAATAAAGGGTTCACTTCGGCATTCTAACCACCTGAAGAAGGCCGGAGCTTACAACGGCCGAAACGTTGTGATAAATATGGCAACAAAGATGAGATCAATATTTCGAATAATGTAAATAGTGGAATAAATGTAATATATTTTATTTATACAGAAATAAAATAAAAGACGTAAAATATTGATTATATTAATAAAATATTCACATGGAATTGAATTATTATATCATTATTTTATATTATTGATGTGGGGCCAAAGTTGGGACCACAGAAGTAAAACACTGATTAGATGTAAGAAAGATATATTAACAACTGGTTACAGAGATAGTGTAAGCCGAGCTTACTATATGTTAGTGTCCAACACTGGTAGTCGTACTAGTCTCTCACTGTCACTCTTTGTGTCACTCTGTAGAGTGTTATGTCGCCTACTTAATATAGGTCTGGAAGAGTCTGTTGCGTAGGTAGTTTCCGGTCTCACAATACCCCCCTTCCAAAGAGTTTTCTTTTTGAAAAGGAGAGAAAAAATAAAACTATTAATGCTTTTTCCTCTTGGGATTTACGTCGAGCGGTTGAGTAAATTTCCTTTTCCTTCCTGAGCGTCGCACTTCAGGAGAAACTTGGGGCATGTCGAGATCGAACTAGAGATCTTGATGCGTGAGCCATACGCTTTTCGCGAACCATCTGGCAGTTTATGTAAAATGCAAGCACCAATGCCGTAATAGGCTTGCATCACTTGCGACTATGATGTCGAGACTAGAGTCGTAATGGGTGAGGGAGATGTCTAAAATAAGAGTTTTTGTACTTGATTTTCTCGAATGTGTCTTGGCACCCGGGGTCCACGACCATGGTTTGTCCTTTTTGAAAGTTGGTTGAGAGGCCCTCTCAAATTTTGCATGTTCTTACTTTATTGGTAAAATTTAGCTAGGCCGCGGGCTTTGTAACGCTTGAACGTTATCTGGGACCGGCATGTTTCTGATCACCTTGGCTCGTATTTGATTGGACTTCTTTTTTACGTAGACCGTAGGTGCTGCCCACTCGCTGAAATCTGTTTTTGACAGAATACCTGCTTCTTCGAGTCTATCTAACTCTTTGTCTTGAGCAGTGAAAGGGACATTCCGTTTCTTTTTGAATACCGGTTGTGCACCGTCCTTCACCTTGAACTGAGCTTTCATTTTAGTACATTTCCCAAGGCCGCCATAAAAACCATGCATAAATTGTTGTTTGAGTTCCTTTTTGAGATTTACCAAATTGGACGTTGTACTTTGTATCTTGCGACAAAATGTACTCATTAGGCAATCCTAAAGATTGAATTTTTCCATCCAATCAGTTCCAAATAAGTTATCTGAAGTTTTCAATACGTAGGCTTTGAGCTTTTTGGTAACTCCATTTAGTGTTACTGTAAGTATTACCTCGCCTAAAATGTTAATCTTTTCGGCAGTTACGGATTTTGCTGTTTTATCCGTTTTTAATAAGGTCGGCTTGTTTAATTTTCGCCAAGTACGCCAGTTAATGGTTGAAAGATCGGAACCCGTGTCAAGCTGGAATTTAATGGACTTATTGAAAATATCCACAGTTACATATTTTCTTAAATTCCTATCAACAATATCGTCAGATTCAGCTTGCCTAATTTTATTTTTGGGTTTTCTCGTTCTGTTAGCGTACCAGCACGAAGTTACAGTATGTCCACTTTTATTGCAATTTTTGCAATATTTTTTGTTCTTAACTGGACAGAATTTCATCCAATGCCATTTACCACAATGGTAATATGGTCCGGGCAGTTTCTTTAACCTATTTGGGTTTTGGTTACTGCGGAATTTAGGACATGAGATTTGCCTTTTGTCTTGAGGGGAATAGGAGGTAGACTTGCTTCTGATTTTATTAATCTGGGTCACACCTGATTCCTCGATAGTGTTTGAGTCACGCTTTACAGATATTACTCTTTGACACTCCTCTGCCAGTCTTTGCAGATTCAATCCTTGTTCGTTCTCAAGCTTGGTCAGTACCCGTCGTCTGACTTCGGCGTCATCTGCTGATACTAGACCTTGTGCGAAAATCAAGCACTTGAAATCACCGGCAGTCAGTTCGGCTAGTTTAAAATCATTACAGAGCTTGTTTGCCGATCCTGTAAATGTTAGAAAATCTTGCTGGTTGTCTTTGACTGTGTTCAGGTATTTCCAACGTTTGTGGAACAAGGTTGTGTTAGGCTCGAATAGTTCCGATAGGAGCGTAATACTCTCTGAAAAATCCAAGTCAGTGGTTTTCTTGGGTAGTATGAAGTCTACGAACCTACTATGTTCTGTAGTTCCCAGTTTTCTCAATAGTAGACGTACCTTGTTTTTACTGGGCCATTGTTCACAGTCTACGCTGAAAATATCTTCGTAGCGCCTGTAAAAAGCTTGGGACGTTTTGTCTTCCTCTGGTACATATTCAAATGTTTCCATTGAATTGTAGATTGTACTCTAGGGGAATATTGTATCTTTTTCAGAGTTTGAGCCTTTTAATGCATTTACGAGTAATTCTTTAAGTTGTTTCTGTTGTAGTTCAGAATTCTGAAGCTTAATTTCTTGGAATTCCATTTGTTGTTTATGTAATTCCAAAAAGAGTTGTTGTTGTCTTTCTTCTGATTTTTGTTGCTGATCCAAATTTAGTTTTAACATTTGGGCAACTACTTTTTGCAAATCTTCCATATTTAGGCAGACAAATGACAGCGATTTTTTTTGCTTTGAAACATGTGTACTAAGAGGAGGTACACAAAAAAATCTTGGATAGATTTTCCTTCCCTTTTTTTTTCTTTTACATAAAAAAAACATATGGACAAACAATAGTTAAACCAAACCTATTATGTGTGTTTAGCTTTTTTTCCCGTGGTTCCGTTAATTTTAACGTAATTGAATAATTTTTCACCACACATATGTATTTTTTTGTTTAGAATGGTACAAAAAAAAAAAAAAAAACTCACCTCAGTGAATTTGAGGGGAGAATAATTTTATGCCCGAGTTCAACTCAGTTAAATAAAAAAAAATTTTCGATAGTTTTTTTTCGAAAACTTGAGTACAATGTTAGTACTTGCTCTTGTATTGTCAGTTTGTTTTACGAACAACTGTTTTTTTTCTGTGTGTGTGGGTGTGTAGAAATCGTTCTCGTATTGGACAGACTTTAATATTCCATAGATGTCGAATCGCTAGTTCGTCATTGCTGTTTGGTATTGGAATATATGTAGACGCTGGGTGTTTAGCTTTTAAATCGTTAATGAATTAATACCAGCTTAATTTCACGTTCAACACTGCTGTGGGAACGCGTGGAGTTTGTGTATTTTTCGAGGACTGTCGCTATTGATATGGTGAGAACGAAATTCTCGAATCCTTTCTGTCACCACTGTTGTGGGACTGGAAAAGTATTGAGGTTTTCGCCGTGAGTGCGTTTCTCGAATTCTTCGTCGACACAGACATGGAACTGGTAAGGTATTTAGGTTTCGCCGTGAGTACGTTTCTAGAATCCTCGTCACCACTTATGTGGGGCCAAAGTTGGGACCACAGAAGTAAAACACGGAACACGGATTAGATGTAAGAAAGATATATTAACAACAGGTTACAGAGATAGTGTAAGCGGAGCTTACTATAGGTTAGTGTCCAACACTGGTAGTCGTACTAGTCTTTCACTGTCACTCTTTGTGTCACTCTGTAGAGTGTTATGTCGCCTATTTATCGCCTGGAAGAGTCTATTGTGTAGGTAGTTTCCGGTCTCACAATAATTATAAAATAGGATAATTTCTGATTCTATAAAATCCGTCAGTTTTTCTTTTACTTTTGATTGTATCTTTTCTATTGTCTCAAGCTGAACATTACTTGAAGGCCTTTTGAAAATATATGAATATTATTTCCAACTGTCACGTATATCTCTTGTAAAGATGAACTACGAGTTTTCTGTAGGCTTAATAACTGAATAGGTAGTGAGACTTCTATTCATTTCCTTTCTTTGAAACTTTTTTCGTAAAGTCGAGCAATAATCAGTTTTCCATAATGTAACGGGACACTGACTGGCATGAATATTTTCTTTAGAATAAATCTTCTTCATTTAGCTTTGTATATCTCAAAAACCTTATAAATTTACAGAGCATTAATATTATAAATTAACTGGTTTAAACTATGTTTTTTTCGATACAAAATAATAGTAATGTTTCAAAAATGGAAGCTAAACACTTCAAATTTAAATTTGTAATTAAATTAAAAACATTTGTTTCATTTCATTTTCAAGCTAATATTGGAGTAACTTATTTTTAAAATTTAGTGAGTTTTAAACGCACACAAAAATTCATAATTCATTGTTTTCTTGAATTTGCAGGTCAGATGAATTGGATCGTGATTACGATTCCAATGTAATCAATTATAACCATGGAATATTAGTGTTTGAGCCTTTTATATTATATTCTTACTCTGTCCTGGACATTGAGTTCTACCTGGATTCTATCTTCTTGGGAATTTATGTATATATATATATATATATATATATATATATATATATACGACTAATATTATCTCTCTCTGTCTTTCTGTCTCTCTCTAAATATATATATATATATATATATATATATATATATATATATATATATATATATATATAGGTAACTACACTCGTCTCGGAAAACTGCGGTTTCTTGATTTGCTAATGGACAAATCAATTTCGAAGGAAAAATATTTTTTTAAAAAAGAACTAAGAACCTCTGTCAAAAATAATCATCCAGCATACAGGTCCAAACCCCAAAGAAAAAAACCCCGATACGAGTAAGCAACTAACTTAAAAAGTGCTCAATACAAAAGTAGAGCAGACCTAGTCAAACCTACAGAGCCAGACAAACCTACCAAGGTTTCACCTAAGGGATTCCACGTTTACATATATATATATATATATATATATATATATATATATATATATATATATATATGATCGTTTAATAGAAGTAATTATTATTTAATATCTTTATCAGATATACTTAGTGTTCTCCATTCTTAAGAATGTTTATTAACATTAGAAACATTCAGTAACTTAAATAATTATTTACCATCCGCCCACTCTTCCTTTTACCATCCGCCCACTCTTCCTATTACCATCCGCCCACTCTTCCTTTTACCATCCGTCCACTCTTCCTATTACCATCCGCCCACTCTTCCTATTACCATCCTTATTTTGTGTCAATCCTTATAAAAGTTTCCTGTTCATATACTGCGACTTTTATCAATTTCTTTTTTTATTGGTCTGTGATCTGTCTAACCTTTCTAAAGCAATCTTCCCATTACTTAATGACATAAGTACTAAAGACAACAGCAAACAACATTTGAAAGGCATAATAAAATCTCATAGATGGTCAGAGGTTACACAACCAGAATGTAAAAAAAAAACCCGAAGAAATGTAAAGAAATTTGTCTGAATAAATCTATACATAATGATGAAAAATATTCCGTCTAACAAAATTAAGACAAATTCTACAGTCTTCTTTTGGATGTCTGCAAAGTTTTGAAAAATGAAGATTTTAGAATAAGAGCTCTTTAAATTATTCCACGTTTACATATTAAAAATATAAAAATAACTCACCTTCCTTTAAATCGCCAGCAGTACTTCGGCAGATAATATTGACGTTCCTATGTTAACTGCAAATCCAATAAAGTTGGCTAATCAAATAAACTTTGCACTTCAAAATCTAAAATGCCGGAAAATATTAATCTAAGATAGAGTAGCAACGGTAAGTTTTAGATTATACAACGGATTAACAAAGCTATTTACACAGGTTATATTGAACTGAAACCTAACTGAGATCAATGTAACAATATTAATTTTGTTTTATAAAAATGGAGGTCGTAAAAACCTTTTTAAAATCACCTTGTCAAATTACTATCCAACATCTGTCTATATCTCTGAGATGAGGTATTATGATTACTTACATTATTCGGACTGTTATCTTCATTGCCATATTCACAACGTTGTACGCTCTTCAGGAGATAGGAATTTCAAAATCGAACCCTTTATTTTGAACACCGTTGTTTTAGTTTTACGTGCCATGCCTCTTCCAGATATCTCAGTTATTTCCCTTTAACATAGCTCTCCAAGTTTTTGGTTCACCACTGCTGTGACCTGATATTAAACTCACAACACTTTGGGTCTAGTCTCTGGATCTAGCCAACGTCTTTATCCACTAGGCCATGTGTCCATATTATCGAACACGTCAAAAGTATTTAAAATTCTAACATATACTTTCAGCGACTGTCAACTAATAAAAACAAAAGCGAAAACAGACCACTTTGTTCATAGTTTTTGAATAGGAAAATGCATTTGACTTACATAAAAAGGTATTAAGAATTCATAAGATAACTTCACTGAAATAATTTGACTTCATAATGGCACAGATGGGAAGAAAAGGGAAGCATCAAAATGCAATAAAAAGAAACATATTTACAGCCGGCGTCTAATGCATTTTCCGAAAAATGAACTGCGAACTTTTCAAGATAAACATCAATAGATAATATTAAAACGATCATCTTTTGGGCGATGACAGTTTCTTAATATAAGAATTGTCAAAAGATTTATAAGGAACGGGAAATAATCTAAATAGTGAAAGTATCAATAAAGCGGAAGGGAATGAAAATGAATGAGACAAAAGTAATTTTAACATTCTGAAAATAACTTATAAAAATAGAAGATGAAAAACTGGAAGAAATCAAAGCATGTATTTACGAAGTACACGTAATAACATTAAGAAGACAAAATTGAAATGAATCTAATAAACCAATTCAATGGAAATCATTCAATAATAGAGATGTAATGAAAAACATGTTCCAATGTTTTTAAAGCAGTTTTTATAAGAAATGTATAATGTCAGCATTGACTTTCGTGTGCAAAAAACCGAAATTACCCCAAATCGTTTGAAAACAGTGAAAGCATAAAGATCAATAGAAAGAATAATGTTAAGTATAACAAATCGATAGGATTTTGTAAATCTGGATCAGGAGATAGACCAAGATATTGTAGTATCGATTAAACGACAAAAAATATGAAATAAGAGTTCATAGCAAGCTGAAAAGACAAGACGGAATAAAAGATTGATTGATTGGTGGCCAGTGGGTAGAAAACATAATCCGACAATACCAGACATAAGATGGAAATTATACGATAGAAGGATTTTTAGTTAAGTCATGGAAGAGTGTAACACACTCAAAAACGTCAAGGACAAGGATTGTTTTCTACTAATCTTATAACGATTTATACAGAGATTTAGATCTGGATGCGTCATTTATTGTAGGCAACAGCCATGACCAGCAAAGGCAAAACAGGTTATTCAAAACTTTCCACCGGAGATCCAGAAGGAGGTTTGACAAGTGGAGATTGGTTACGTTGTACAGCGTTAATAGTTTCTACTGTTTCTATTGTACAAGTGATTAAGGTGTTCTAAAAGAGTCATTGTATTAGTTCTTCATTTCAATCTGCTCCTTAGAATAAGGACCCATTACCCGAAGTGTATGACATTCGGATAAATTAGTTTTCGGTCCTCATCCACATCTGAACAAAATGTAAATGTATTTCTTGGTTTATAGTTTCAAAGTTTGTGGCATGGTTCACTTAAAATCTTCGCTAATAGGAATGAATTCACAACATTGCACATTGGGAATAATATGGAAGCTATGTTGAGGGAAAACGTTAAAAAAATATGTAAGCTAGGCTCACCAGGGTGGTAATCGGTATAAGTTAAAGAAAGCATTGAAAGCCAAAGTGTGGAGAAGACAAGGGAACATAACTTCATTAGATTTCACGTAGTCACCGATGTTCTTAAAGGAAATGCGATTTTTGAAAATATTTCTAAACCAATATTTCATAAGCATGGTTGAATTGATTGCATCGGTAAACTCTCTCTTACTATCTATGTATTTATTTGAAAGAAAGTGAAGATTATTTAAAAATCAATAAGAAATATTGACTTTCGAAGCGCAGCATCGATATGGCACAAGCCCGAATACATTGGGCATCCAGTGAGAACTCACTATTCAGTCGTAACGGCTTCAGCGACACAAGTTTGCTAAATATTACTCCACGCCGAGGTGTCCTATAGTGATTTACCAAGAGTAGCTTAGATGTGGCACATGACCGAATGTATGGGGCACCTAGTGAGGATCGAAGTCACTATTCAGTCGTAACGGCTTCAGCGAGACAAAATTGCTAACCATTACTCCACGCCGAGATGTCCTATAGTGATTTTCCAAGCGTAGCTTAGATGTGATACAAGACCGAAAGTATGGGGCACCAAATGAGGATCGAAATTACTATTCAGTCGTAACGGCTTCAGCGAGACAAGCTTGCTAACCCTTACTCCACGCCGAAATGCCGTATAGTCATTTACCAAGCGTAGTTTAGGTGTCACACAAGACAGAAAGTATGAGGCACCCAGTGAGGATCAAACTCACTATTCAGCCGTAAATCTTTTAGTGATACAGGTCTGCTAATTATAAAACCACGCCGAGGTCCCCAAATCAACATGAAGTAATTAATATTGCATTTACTTTAATCGAAATATTAAACGCAGCATTTGAATAGGATATAAGTTTTGATAAAATAATTAAATAGTTATCAAATTAGCAATTCTCAAATATTCTCGTTAGGAAACGTACCCTCAGAATAGTACCGAGACATAGTCTTTTCCTTTATGGCTATCACATTCAGTCGTCCTAATATTTGAAAGTTTTTACGACAGCCAGATTGATAGTAAAAGTTGCTTTTCTCTTTGACTGAAACAATATAATCTTTATGGCGCCGTTATATCTGTTTCAATCTCTTCTTGTGCATGTGCATCGCTACAGAGGCTGATTAGATGTCCGTTTGTTACTGATTTATTAGTTGCTACAATTTTTCAAACAAACTTTTATTTGTTCGCCTCCTCTGCAACCGTCTCATCTCTCGACTTCTTTGCTTCTTCTGACCTCGTGTGAACTTTTGTTTTATGTCTGCCTCGCTAAAGCATCTATTTTTGCCTTCTGTCCAACAAGCTAAAATCATTGCACACAAATCCTGATCACAGCAGCGTTGATTGCGTACAAAGAAGAGATTTTATCAAGGCTCAACTGGAAATTTTCGAAAATGATCTCTGCTGAGATTGTAATCAAAGAAAATCAACAAAATATTTTGCGATGAATAAACATGAGTTTTTGTGCGTGAATTCCACAGACTAAAGAACAATTCTTGGGAATGTATTGGATTATAACTGATGGGATGTATAAGTAGCAAGATGATGATAAGTCTAAATTTAAACGTTATATCTGTCCTACTGTATGGCTGCGAATGTTGGAAATCTCCTTAAAATTGAAGAAAAGACTTGACGCTAAGATTTCTACAGAAGGATGCTGAGGATACGATGGACCGAACATGTGGGCAAGGACGAGGTTTCGGATAAAATGGAAACAAAAAGGAAAGTCATATTTAACATCAGAAAGAGGCTGTTAAAATTTCTGGGGCATGTAATGAAGAAGGAGGGCTTGGAAAATCTGATACACACAGGAAAGATTGAGAGAAACTGTGACAGAGGAAAGCAACGCGAAAACATACATCATGAACTTGAATAAATGGATGGTAAAATAAGGTTTGGGAGAAATAATAAAAAGGTAAAACTTATTAAGAACTAAAAGGAACTGGAAGATGTGGAGGGTCTTGATAGCTTACGTCCTGAAGGGACACGGTACACAAAATAAGAAGAATATCAATTTGGAATTGATAAGGAATTCATGTAAAAAATACATCGAATCTCCACCAGAATGTGTAATTTACACTTTCTAAATAATCGCATTGTGTTTTCACGAGAATATCAGTAAAATTTCCGCGTTCACTTGAGAACAAGAGGATAGATTTGAGAACATTTTTCAGGCAGTTATATTTAACGTTATTGTCCATTTTCACACCTATTTTGCAATGTATCATTTTTCGAATGAATGTATGTATTGTGTAAATATTGACATGTGACTTTTGTTATTTCTTCGCCTTTTCGGAATAGTAAATTCACCTTTTCGGAATAGTAAATTAACCTTTTCGGAATAGTAAATTCACCTTTTCAGAATAGTAAATTCACCTTTTCGGAATAGTTAATTCACCTTTTCGGAATAGCAAACTCACCTTTTCGGAATAGTAAATTCACCTTTTCGGAATAGTAAATTCACCTTTTCAGAATAGTAAATTCACCTTTTCGGAATAGTAAAGTAACCTTTTCGGAATAGTAAATTCACCTTTTCGGAATAGTTAATTCACCTTTTCGGAATAGTAAACTCACCTTTTCGGAATAGTAAATTCACCTTTTCGGAATAGTAAATTCACCTTTTCAGAATAGTAAATTCACCTTTTCGGAATAGTAAAGTAACCTTTTCGGAATAGTAAATTCACCTTTTCGGAATAGTTAATTAACCTTTTCGGAATAGTAAACTCACCTTTTCGGAATAGTAAATTAACCTTTTCAGAATAGTAAATTCACCTTTTCGGAATAGTAAATTCACCTTTTCAGAATAGTAAATTCACCTTTTTCGGTATAGTAAACTGACCTTTTCGGAATAGTAAACTCACCTTTTCAGAATGGTAAACTCATCTTTTCGGAATAGCAAATTCACCTTTTCAGAATAGTAAATTAACCTTTTCGGAATAGTAAACTCACCTTTTTGGAATAGTAAATTCACCTTTTCAGAATAGTAAATTCATCCTTTCGGAATAGTAAATTAACCTTTTCGGAATAGTAAATTAACCTTTTCAGAATAGTAAACTCACCTTTTCGGAATAGTAAATTAACCTTTTCAGAATAGTAAATTCACCTTTTCAGAATAGTAAATTAACCTTTTCAGAATAGTAAATTCACCTTTTCGGAATAGTAAATTAACATTCTTGGAATAGTAAACTCACCTTTTCGGAATAGTAAATTAACCTTTTCAGAATAGTAAATTCACCTTTTCGGAATAGTAAATTTACCTTTTCAGAATAGTAAATTCATCTTTTCGGAATAGTAAATTCACCTTTTCAGAATAGTAAATTCATCTTTTCGGAATAGCAAATTCACCTTTTCAGAATAGTAAATTCACCTTTTCGGAATAGTAAATTCCCTTTTCGCAATAGTAAATTCACCTTTTCAGAATAGTAAATTCATCTTTTCGGAATAGTAAATTCACGTTTTCGGAATAGTAAATTCACCTTTTCGGAATATTAAATTCAACTTTTCGCAATAGTAAATTCACCTTTTCCGAATAGTAAATTCACGTTTTCGGAATAGTAAATTCACCTTTTCGGAAGAGTAAATTCACCTTTTCGGAATATTTAATTCAACTTTTCGCAATAGTAAATTCACCTTTTCGGAAGAGTAAATTCCATCTTTCGGAACAGTAAATTCACGTTTTCAGAAGAGTAAATTCCATCTTTCGGAACAGTAAATTCACCTTTTAGGAAGAGTAAATTCCCATACTAGTCTTATTAAAATATATCCTCAGATTTCCGGTATTTACCTATAACCCGACCCCTCCACACCCAACAACGAGTCAGGATGCGAAACAAGGTTAGATTATTTTAATGTGGGGAAACCTAGTGTCCGCACTTTGGCCGGAAGGTCTTCGCTGCTCGTTTATTCTTTGCTAGTCATAGCCAGTTACTTCGCCACGGAACAGATTTAGATCTGTGCAGGCAGCGGGGGTAAGGGAGCCTAACACGGAAGAGATACTATAGCATGCATCCGGACCATCTCGGGTCGCAGCTTTCTTTTTTCAGCTAATTTGCAGAACGAGTTCAGTCTTATTAGAAATGAATGAGATAGAATCTAATGATTTAGAACGAGTGAATTGTTCTTATAAATGAATAATATAATATCTATTTACACCGAAAGAGTCCTTTCATATTAGAAGAGGATGATATAGAATCTATTTAGGCCGAAAGAGTCCTTTCATATTAGAACAGAATGATATAGAATCTATTTAGGCCGAAAGAGTCCTTTCATATTAGAACAGAATGATATAGAATCTATTTATGTAAGATGAGTCCATTCTTATTAGAAACTAGAAGCATGGACCGGCGTTGCCCGTGCTTGATTAAAAAATCTTACGACTCATACAGCAATCGCTATCACTTGACTATTTTTGCCCTTCCTTGCCCTTAAAGGAGTGCCCTCTGCTGTGCTGATGTTGCTACATGCCTTACTTCTTGGCAATCTCACACTGCGAATTTTTTTAAGCTCTGTTACGAAAAAGAACTAAACAAAATGAACACAAAACGATCAGCTTTAGAAAAAGGACTCATAACTGGAAAAAGCGAATGAAAAAAGAATGTTAACAACAAATACTTTTTCACACCCAACTCAGTTCTGCGGAATCAGAATCAACGTTGAGTTTAATCAAGCGAATGAGCCAATTGGGGTAAAGTGCCATGCAGATTTAAATTTTTCCCACTTGTGACGAATGCAGCTATCGATTTTTTTTCATACTAGCATGCTAGTTAACATTCGTGTCAGTCAGCTGCTGGCGCTCAGTCTGGCCAATAGAATCTTTCTGCCTATTCGTGGCAGCCAGCTATAGGCTCTCACTCTGGCCAGTACAAAATGGCCGCAAACTACATGAAGACTGGCGTAGAAGCATGAAAAAATCGATTATTTCCACTATCGATGGGAGTTGGGAAATGCAAAGTCGGTCTTGTCCTTCAGGCTAACTTGGAGCATGTGCATGTAAATTTTGGTGCAAATCCATCGAAAATTGCGGCCGTGCATTCGTTACACATACACAAACACACACACACACACACATCTTGCCTTTTATAGATAGAGATGGACGGTATGAATATTTACTTCAAAAGGAATACAATTAGTATTTAATTTAGTATTTAATATTTAATTTATTTATAAATTAAGAGTAGTGTTCTTGTTTTTGTTTTGATCATTAAAACGCTTCAACCGTTGTACTTCGTGTCTCTCTATCCGGATAATCTTCAAGGAATTAGAATCCGCTGAGGCAAATCGTTCCGTTCGACAGACACAGGAAAAACGCCGGAGGGTACATCGGTGAAACATTGTAATAGTAACAATAAAGATGAAGATATTAGTTTGAATTAAAATAATGTAAATGATAAATGATAACCCAACTTTTCATTTTAGAAATTTATAGTATTAGTTTCATTTAAAAAGTGATCCGAGTGCATATGTAGAGAAATTAACTGCATTTAAGTTATTCGTTTTCTCAATAAGTATTTAAAAAAAATGTGGTTTATATACGAAGGACAGAATACTTGTAGCGTCTTATTTTATTCTGAATCAGTGCTACTCAAAGTGGTGGTCCGCAGACCGGTACCGGTACACGAACCATCATCTACCGGTAAGGAATCATTTGAAGCTTTTTTTATTTTTTTACTTTTTATATATTTTGATACTGAATTATTTTTTGAAAAAAATAAATGGAAGATAAAAAAATAGTCAACTTTTATTATATTCATTATATATATATATATATATATCGTTTCCGAAATAAATTATTATTACCACGAAATATTACAGATACGTGACACATTGAGAAAAAGAAAATGACGGTCCTCCCTATCAGATAGTTTGAGAAGCACTGCTCTAAATGTTGCAAACGATAGATTATTCTACGCAAACTATCTCTCAAATATAATTTACTCATTGTTATATTATATGTTATTTCGCCTACGACTGAAATCTGAAGTATCAGGCAAATTTAATCAACCTCACATGTGACAAATATGCATGGTATACATTATAAATCAATTAGTCACGACAACTGTCTTTCCGTTCCGTTTTAATTCATTACAATGCCATACGTGCAGACTGAAATTCTTCTTTGCGCCGCTATTCAATATCGAATAACGTTGGCAGTAGGTCGATTAACGTTGCCCCAGGATATTATGGTAAAGAGATAAATAAAAAACTAAATATAGTAGATTGACAAAAGCATAATAATCGCTTGGTACAAATGTCTTTCTTTTGTCGCTAAATGACATTAAAAGGAAAACGGAAATAAATTCAATTGTGCCGTCGACTCTTTCCTTGTCGTTTGAACTTCACATCTGCGTCTTAAGGCCAGATTAAGCTAAGCTTACTAAATAATGATCAGTAATGCGATTTGCAGGTCGGAAACACGAAAATCAAGCAGGTGCGGGAGTTTAGATATCTGGAAAGTGTTTTGACGGAGGACGGTAAGTGGAACGCTGAGATCCGAAGGCGTATTGGGATGGCCAAGGACGCATTCCAAAACTTGGCAGAGTTTTGCGCGACAGGAGGGTTTCTTTGGTCTCAAAGAAAATAGTACTGAGCTATTACGTCACATATGTCCTTCGTTACGGCATCGAAATTTGGACGGTCTCCTCAAAGATGAAGAAGAGACTCGTGGCAACGTTAGTATGGTACTACAGAAAGATGCCGAGGATATCATGGACCGAGCGTGTGAGCAATGATGCGGTTTTGGAGGAAGATGGAAATAAGGAGGAAGCTTATACTTAACATTAGGAAGAGGAAATTTCTGGGACACGTAATAGGAAAAGAGGGGGTGGAGAATCTGATACTCACAGGTCGAATAGAGGGAAAGTTAAACAAAGGAATGCAATGCATGACATACCTGGTGGGCTTAAGCAAGTGGATGACAACGTGGTCTATGGGAGATGGTAGAGAGATGGAATTTATTGAGAGCTACAAAGGATAGGGGGAAGTGGAGAGCCATGATTGACCACACCCTGAAGGGACACGGCACATAAAAAGAGAGAATAGTTTTGGGAAGCTGCTTCTTTATTTCTGAATTTGAGCTGTTCAGTATGGCGACCGAAGAGTGAATTGACACAGATAGAAAGCAACAAAATAATAGGGATTAAACTAAGCTGTTTCTACTTTTTTTAAATTAAAAAAAAACAAACAAACCATATTCATACATTGTTTAATATCATTAACCTCGTTTTCTTTCAATTTCCGTAAAAACAGGTTCGCCTGAAATAAATGCCGTCAGATAAGATACGGCGAAACCACAATAACGTGGGTGATTATTTTCCTTTATTTTGAGAGCAACACGCAAGAATTACAGAGACAATCAATAAATTAGAAATTCGCCAAAGTATCAGAAAATGATCAATTTATATCCTTATTCAATCACCTCTTTTACGTATAAACACTATTGATTATTTCTTGAAATCTTTCTCACTGCTGAACGTTTTAAGCTTGATTTTAATTGAAACTAAAGAAGCTTTTTTAGAAAATAAATCTATTCATTAAATAATTACACTAATTTTCTATTTACTGTGATATATGAATTTGATCGAGCTTGGATTAATTTATTTATTACTTGTTGGAGAGTTTTACTTCTTTCATAAACATGTCGGAACTCAAAATTGGTCAGAGACAAGAGTGGAACAAAATAAGCTATCAGAGTAGTCCGAAATTATACCGCCAAGATATTGAAACAGGTAGAGTTCGGTCGACAACTTTTCTGATTTCTATTTCCCTCTGCCTCTCGCCGTCTCACTTTCTCATCATATATATATATATATATATATATATATATATATATATATATATATATATATATATATATATATATATATTATATTATAGATTATCGTGTCGTGTGCCAACGCATGATCATTCTATCGACACATAACTGATGATTACTTTCGTGAGAGTAGAGTCCAATTCTAGAGCTGCAAGCCGTATTGCAGATACTGCATTGATAAAATGAGTTCTGAGTGCTAATGTTAGTCTTCCACTTGGCAGGTTTTATAATGAGGAGATTGGTACGCCTGTTCTCAAAGATATCGATGCTCTCTTTGCAAGTCCTCCTCCATTTTGCAAGGGGTTGGGTAGCACGGGTTTGGGTAGTACTTTCCCAGCTATCAAGACTGATGCTACATCTCTTGAGATTGTATTTAACAATGGTCTTGTACCCCAGTTTCAGTCTGCCTAGTGGTCTATTTTCGTACTCTAATTCCCTGAAGAATATTGCTTTGGAAATCTTGAGTATTTCATCCGACATACGTGCCCCACTCAATGAAGCTGTGCCTTGATTATCTGGAATTCTGTGCTGGGTACAAGACATCGTTCTGGAACCTTGACATTGGAGACTTTATCCTGACATATAATTCTGCAGATGGGTCGCAGGCAGTGTTACTGGAATTGCCCGAGAACCTTAATATAGTGAGGATAGCCTGTCCATGTTCTGCAACCATGCAAAAGCGTGTTGAAAGCCATAGCCTTATATACATTGATTTTGGTTCGCAATATCACACCAAGATCATCCCATAGCATACGTCTAATCATCTCAAATAAACCGCTTGCTCTCGCTATCCGTTGTCTGACCTCGTCATCTATAGTCAATGACTTGACAAAATACTTCCAAGATAACAGAAATTCTCTACTGACTTTAGAGGAATGGAGCTTATATAGGCAAGGGGATACGTTTAGCCTTTGTCAGGAGCTGTTTGATACATGACTTCGATCTTTATGTTGATAGCCAAGCCAAATCTTTCTGATACCCGAGCAAACATGGATGTTCTCATCTGGGTCTCTTCCACAGAGTAGACCATGTGGACGTGATCGTCGGCATAAAGTACCTCACGGATCAGCATTGTCAGGGTATTTGTACGGGCTTGAAGGTTGAACAGACTCCCGTCTAATTGGATATTTATGTAGACCCCATTGTCTAGGTAGTGGAATGCGTCAAGAAACATAATAGAGAAAACGATAAAGAACAGGTTTGGTTCCATTGGTAACAAGGAATGGATCAGATGATTCCCCGCACTCTGGTCAGCATCCTCTCGTGAAAGGACCGGGCTACTGAAATGAACCTTCGGGACAGTCGAGTTTCTGTAGAATTGTCCGAAGGCCATTGCGCTTGATTATGTCGAAAGCCTTGGTCAGGTTAATAAAAACCCTGTAGAGATCTATGTTCTGACCTCCGCAATTCAATTGAATCTGCCTCATAGAGAATATCATATCTGCAGTTCCTTTTCCAAGCCTGAAGTCACATGCTATTCTGGGTTTACGGAATTCTCGATCTTCTCCAAGGTCCCGTTTAGAAGAACTAGTACAAGTATGTTCCCGGCGACTGATAGAATAGATATACCTCTGTGGTTGTCACATATGGTCCGGTTACCATTGCGCTTGTACAGATGAACGATGGAGGCATCCTTAAAGTTTTGTGGAACGACACCCTTGTTCCAGATCAAAGAGAACAGATGCCTGAATTTCATGGTCAGATTAATGCCTCCGTGCTTAAATATCTCAGCAAGGATAATATCTACGTCAGGAGACTTCCCACTAGAAGTCTGTTTGATGGCTTTTAGAACCTCGTCTAAAGAAGGAGGGTAGTCTAGTTCTTCATGCAATTTCCTTTGGGGAATAGACTATAGAGCCTTATCTGACATAGATGAAAGACGATTCAAAAAAGTGTTGAAATGCTCAACCCATTGGTTGAGAATCGAAGTCATATAAATAAGAAGTGTATCGCTATCGTATGAATAAACTGGTGCACTACCATTACTGGGGCCATAAACAGCCATGAACCTTTTATAGAGCAACGTTGTGTTGTTCTTGTCAGCAGCTTCCTGGGGCTACTTGGCCTCCTTCTCCCCTCACGGGTCCTTCATCTGATGCAGCTTCCTCTGGACAGTAGACTTCTCATTGAGGTCCGATGCAGTACACGTTTTATCGTCGATGTAGATTTTGTGGGCGCTGTGCAAAGGCTGCCACGAGAGAAGCGACGTGCGAGGATGAAGGTTATATTTTGGAGTGACCTTCCTCTAGATAAGTTGTTTTGCAAGGCTCCAGAACACCTATCTCCCTAGCAAGTTTGCAAGTTGACCGTTGATTTGCTTGGAGTTCTTCCGCCCTTTGACAGGTCTTGTTTTTAGTCCTGCTGGATGACATGCCACCAACCTCACCAGTATCTAATGAGGGAGCTGGTTTAGATGCCGACCACCCGTCTAATACATACATACATACATATATATATATATATATATATATATATATATATATATATATATATATATATATATATATATATATATATATGCTTCTCCTATTGCATTATTGTTTAATACATTTACAATCCAGGAATGTGCATGCCGTGTTTTTGAGAAGAACAATTATCATCCATAAGCAAAATTTAGAATTTGACATTTAGAATTCTATAATGCATAACAAAATATATAAAATGAGATTTATAGTAGAAAATGAAAAATATTAAATGTTTCTTACTTTCTATCTATGTAGCTCGTTCGGTCTGTTAACATCCAAGACTTATACCAAGTTGGATAGCGTCAGATATCTTAGCTGTAACTTACCCTTTTCGTTATGCAGAAAAATATCTCTAGGAATGGGATTCCCAGTCCGTTTCATCTGTTTTTACACAATGTAAATGGCTGAAGGAGTCGCACTGCGCAAGAGATTCTCGGATTCATGCAATATTCGATGCTATCAGATAATTTTATTAAAAAAAATACAAAACAAAAAAAAAACAAAAAAAAAGAAAACCTGGAAAGTAATAAAAAGCAGATAACATCGACAATAAAAAATCTTGTCAGCACATTCTGAGCAATTCTGATAGTTAAAAATTGACGTTTTTCTTTTCAAAGCCACGCAATAATAAAAAGAAAGAATGTAACAGTATTTCCACAAATTAGTCGAAAATATTGTCTCGAAAAAGGCTCGGTAAGAAACTAATAAAAGAAAGAAAAAAAAAAAGAAGCCATTTCCCTGGAACAGTTTAGAAATAAAAAAATGAACTACTGTATTTTTTTTTTCGAACAGAAAAAATGCCTGCGTATTTATTGTATAAAACAGGGCTCTCTAAAATATTGTAATCGGACTAATTTGACTCATAAAATGTACTCTCTCTCTCTAAATGGAGCATTACTTATTGTTTATAGGCTGACCACAGGAATATTACGATAATTCTAATTCATTTGTATTACATTCATTCACAAATTCGAAAAATGATCTTTCTTTGGCCTGCGTAAATTCGTAAAATATACAATTTAGATCTTGTACAGCAAAACTTGGGGAGTATCGATTTTACCCAAAAGGTATCAAGTTTTAATGGGAATGATGTAAAGACATGAGTTTATCATTCAATATTTGTTTATTTATCTAGAAAAAATATAAAGATCATGTAAACTATACCTAATCCATTTTTATCATTGATTGATCTATCTATCTATCTATCTATCTATCTAGATACCTATCTTGTAATTTGAAGAGGGCAATTTTTCCTATCATCATCAGCTGGTTTTTAAGTGCAAGTTTAAAATATTTTATACAGTTAGAAAAAATTAAAATGTAGATTATATTATTTAACAGTAAACGAAAGTAAAAGTTGGCTCGAAATCAGATGAAATATTTCGCGGACCAGTTTGGTTTGTTATATTTTTGAAACACTAGAATCGTCGCAAACACAAATTGTTTGACGTATTGAAGAAACAAAGATGATGAAAACAAAAAACAAAAATAATTTATTGTTACGTACACACAGAAACACACATATGCACATTACACTCCATACATGGAATCATTTTTAATTACATTGTGGTATATATATATATATATATATATATATATATATATATATATATATATATATATATATATATATATATATCATTAATATGTGACGAACTCAGATCAACTAATTGATTTCAAACAGTTTCGTTATAGAGTCGCCAGCATCCAATCGTTTGCAAGTACGTCACGACACTAAATCAAGATGATTGGCTGTCACTTGAGATTCAAGCCAACTCCGCTTTTTCAATTGAAGTATGTGATACGGTGAACGCCACAATTCCCAACGCTACTTTTTTTCAATTTAAAAAAATTCTGTTTGACATTTTCAATTCAAACTTATCACAGATTTAATCAGGCAAAAGTTCAGACGAAATAAAAGAAAAAAGTAATTCTCGCTGTAGGAATCTTTAAAGTTTTCTAAAAAGTTAAAAAAGGCCATTGCTATATGTATCAACAAATTGAAGTGTCTGCAAAATACATGCATCTATGTATGTAAACATGTATGAATGTATTGATTATTCAATTTTCGAGTGTCTATTTTCCACTCTGTCGTGCTAGTTCTGTGCTTTCTCCTACAGTATTTCTTTGTCAGTTGTTTTTCTTTCTTTCCAACTATCTATCTTGTAGGATCTGTATGTTTTAATAATTTCTGACAGTGTTATCATCTCCTTCTACCCATTTGTATCTGGACCAATCGCTGTCTGGTTTTTCATGTTTGAACAAAATTGTCTCCACAAAATAAATGCATCTAATTGAGCAGTCATTCACAGATGCACGTTTGTAACAGCAAAACAAATTCAGGACAAGAAGTCAATTCTGAACAGCAAACTCAGGATAAGACAGTTATCTGAAATGAGGCAGTCATTTTTGGAAAATGGCGTATCCTTCTAAATGTCTTCCTGCTTGCTTGCTTGCTTTGGCAGTTCAAAGCAATTACTTCCCTTTATCATATCGGGTGCCTTAATATTAAATGCAAGAAAATTAAGAAGTGACGTTAGTTTTCCTTCAACTAAAAAGCAATATTAAAAGTTCAAGAAAAATCACAACGATATAAAGAAGAAACTGAACAAAAATATTTAAAAAAAAGATACATTTGAAATAGAAAATATGTGATTTCAACAATCAGTATTTCTTCACCGGGTTTAGTTGACTGCGTGCATATGTCGTCTGGCATTTTATTAATCATCCATTCTCACCTCATTACCAAAGGACCTTGCAACAAGACCACTTTTTTGTACAAAGTGTAAACATTCTCTCACCCTGTCTCTTCTATCATTATATATATATATATATATATATATATATATATATATATATATATATATATATATATATCAGCCTACTAATGTCTTTCTATCTACATATCTTAGCATATTTATTGCTGTCTGTCTGTATGTCTGTCTATCTCAGTCTATTCCTATCTATCTATGTATCTATCTATCTATCTATCTACCCACGGTTTTGTCGCAAGAACAAAAAATGGTGAAATTGCATTCTTCCTATCAATAATTAGAAAATAAGTTTTTTGCATAAGACATGATGTTTATTATAACTACGAAAGTTTATGGCAGATGTTTTGTTTTGTGAATAATCATGTAGGTCTATATTTTATTTATTTTTCGCGAAAAAAAACTATGTCGTTCCATGTCTGCCTGGAACAATTAGCGTTGTTGTTGGTGAGACCATAAATGGAAAAAAAAGCCAATTTCGATCAAGTTCTTTACCGACTTGCTACCATGAAACTCAGTAAACTGTATATTTAGATTTCTCTTCATTTACCTGACCAGTAATATTAATTTATTTGCTAGTATAAACTACACTATGCCTTTCAAAAACTAATTAGAGTAAAGAGAAAAGCAAGCCATCACTAGAAACAAGGAAGTGAGTACGAAACCGTGGCTTAATATATCTTTCCTTCAATGGCAGTTATTGCTCGAGAATTTCCTAGAAATGTTGTCCTACAGAAAGTTGCTGAGTATTATATGAGCATCGGCGAAGTTTTAGAGAAAATGGTAACAGAAAAGAAACTTATACTTACGATCAGGAAGAGGTAGTTGAAATTTCTAAGGCACATAGAGAGGACTCGGAAAATCTGATACTTACTCGAAGGCAATTTGAACAGAGGAAAGCAACGCATGAAATACTTAGTGAATTTGTGTAAATGGATGGCGGAACGTGATTTACAAGGAATAACAAAAGACAGAAAAATGTGGAGAGTCATGATGGCTTGCGTCCTGAAGGGACAAAGAACCTATAGATTAGGGTGATACCAAGCATTGTATTCATTCAATAATCTTGGATTACAAAAATAAACCAAAATCAATGATTCAGGCTTTCTTAATCATATCTCTGCCAGACTTAGTCCTTAATCATGGTAGAAATGATTTTTCTTGTACTGTTTCAACGTGTGTCCTAATTATTGTTTAAACAACTGTTTCGAATGATATGTGCTTCTTCGAGGTTGGCAAAATAGAGAAGGTTTTATTTGGTGGTGTGGGGAATTTATCAACTACGTAAGATAAAGAATTTGAAATTAGATAATTTCCTTGTCAGTTAGAAAAATCAGATTGACACATGTAGAGATCGACACATAGAACAAATTTAAGTGAATGGAATGGAGCGAACTGGTTTGTTTGGTTTGATGTGGTTTAGTTTGGTGTGGTTTGGTTTGATTTACGGCATTTTCAATAGGCTATATAATGCCGTCAAGAATGTTATTGATGATAATATTGTTTTTTTCAAAAATTTATAGCTGCTGATATATTTTTCCTTCAAAAATGTATTGTTGGCAATAATTTTACTTCAAAAATTCATTTCTGGTAATAATGTTTTTCAAGAAATGTATTGCTGTAATTAAAACTATTTTTACACTTTCTAAGTGTTTCGAGCCCTGTTTGGGGTTAATTATTTGCCGATATATGGGACCCTAATAGGTGCTACCACTCCAGGTCAGGGTGAACCTGCGAACATCAGCAATTAAGAGATGTTTCTACGCTTTTCAAAACCTCCTGATTTGAGGCCCTGCTGTTGAATATAGTTTATCGACTTACCCAGGACTCGAAACGAACTGGAAATGATTAAGAGAGGAAATGTTTTGGAGTGTGTTTCTGTAAATTAATTGAGTTATTGAGAGCCTGAAAATTCTGTAAGAAACCCACGTTCTTTGAAAACGTAACCGTCCTGTTTCTCCACTCAGTGGTTTGTTGAACGAATATTTACTTAAAAGATTATCGCTCTCTACAAAGTGTTTTTTTCTTAAAATTGTTTTCCATCAGTTGTGTACAGGTTTCCTGCTGGAAGCTTTTCTAATCAGAATATGATATTACCAAACAAGATATTAAAATGTCTGCTGGTGTTCTGATGTTTGATGGCACAATTTTGTTTCAAAGTCCTCTAGATGTATTTCAGAAAAAAATACATTTACCCAGCAATCTTTTATGGAATATCAAAAGAATATGGAAGCGTGATAAATAGAAAGTGAGAGAACAACAGAGAGTCAGAAAAGAAAAAAGAGAAAGAGAGATGATGTGTGAGAAAGAGAGATGATGTGTGAGAAAGAGAGAAAGAGAAAGAGAGGAAGAGAGAGAGAGCGATGCAGCGTTACAAAGAGTAAGCGAGAGAATGATAGTGAGTAAAAAGGACATTTAAAGAGAAATACAGAAAGTGAGAAAAGGAGACAAAAATAGAGTATGATAAAAAGACCGAATGATAGTGTGAGAATGAGATATATAGAGAAAGAGTGGGTGTGAAAAAGAGAGAGACATAGAGAAGGACATAAAAAGTATAAGCAGGGTTTGTGAAAAAAAATGAGGCAAAAATAACCTGATATAAATCCCCCCCACATTTATATATACATTGCTGTGAAAAAGAAAGTGAAGCCCTAAGATAATATTTAAAATAATTGTCTCTTTTTTTCAGATAATCAATAAATCTTAAACTATATATTCCGTAAGAAAAAAAAAACTTTATTAAGTGAATTACAAATATCCAAATATTTTTATCAAGCTGGAATATTAATAAAAAATTACGATGTGCAAAAAGAAATAAACATTTATATTCACACTCTGTATTTTTCTTTTACATGGTTGCCAGGGAAAATATTTTTCGTGCATGTGTAAAAATCAAAATGACACGTGTTCATGTTTTTGGTAAGCTGTGTATATTGTAGTCAAACGATATATATCATTGTGTATGCAAAAATGTGCAGTTAGAGACAAATTTAAAGAAAACATATGCAAAGCTCAAAAGAACAACTTGAAGATTTAAAAATTGCATGGTTGAAACCTATAATGAAGGAGACGTCTACAAAAAGATATCAAAAGGATTTAGAGTGCACTTCTTCACCGTGCAACAAAATATTTATAAATGGAAGGCCTTTAATATGACGGCATCACAATCAAGATCTGGCTGCCTCTTAAAAACAGCAGCAAGAGCAAGCAGATATATAAGTTGGCAAGACTAGGCAACTCCTGCCGTAACTTTTGACGTTTTTTAATGCTCGCTGGCCAATATCGGAATGAATGTGCATACATCTACATTGAAATATATTGAACAATACCGATATTCATAGCAGGTTATCTAGAAAAGCCGTTGCTTACGAAGCAGCACAAGCACGCTCACCTCAGCTATGCCAAAGCTCATATTAATAAGCTGGAGACCTGGCGAAAGTGTAGGATGAGACCAAACTAAAGCTCTTTGCGAGGAATAATACGTAAGCTCCTAATACTGCTTTTGAAGAGAAGAATTTGATACCAACCCTTAAATATGGAGATGACAGCCTTATAATTTGGGGGCGCTTTGCTGCCGCTGATAGAGGCAAAATAGTATGCATTGATGCCACAATGGACCCTACTAGATTCGAAGCGATTTTGAACGAAAGTGTCTTGTCCACAGTTCAAAATTTAAGTTTAGGTCGGAGCTGGAACTTCCAAAAGGACAATGATTTGACGCATCAAATCAAACACACAAAAGACTGGGTTCATGAAAAGAAATGTCAAGTTTTGGAACAGCCTAGGGAAAGTACTGATCTAAATCCAATTGAAAATCTGTCATTCAAGTGAAAGCGGGCAGTGAATGCAAGAAACCCAGATAATATCGAGCAATTGTGAGAATTTTGCCAAAACGGATTGTCAAAAATCGGAAACTTCTTAATTATTATAGAAAACGACTAGTTGACATAGTAACCTCAAAAGGAGCTGTCACCAAATATTAAATGTAAAGGCTCACTTACTTTTGAAGGCCTTAATTTTTAATTTCAATTAATATTTGATAATATCTTGATAAGTTTTTGAAAGTTGTTGTAATTGATTAAATGTTGGTTTTCTTAATGAATATATAGTTTAATTATGATTTGTTGATCATCTCGGAAAACGAATATTATCTTAGGGATTCACTTTTTAGTACTATATATATATATATATATATATATATATATATATATATATATATATATATATATATATATATATATATAATCCTTTAAGGGTAAAAGAATTAACTCAGGTTAAAATGTAACAACAATTTGGTTTAAATAAAATTTATTGTATACAACGGTCTCTTTCTGCTTCCTTCTCCCTTCTCTTTCTCAACTGCCAAACTCATCTCGGCTTCCTGGAGGCTGAAGTGATAAATCTAACTTCCAGATGATGCAGCAATCAAGAATTGGAGAATGAAAAATCTTTTCCTAATTTACTTAAAACGAAAGTTTGTCTTTTCTTTGTCTTATGCATTTGTTTTACGATCGAATTGACGACACAGCTAACTTGTCCATGGTCACTTCAAAATAGTAATAATTTATTTTAATCACTTGTATCCAGGGGAATCTGAAGTAATATTTGGATATAATATTTTCTCTGGACGAATGTCACCGAAATTATAATGACGAACGCATGGGGATAATTTTTTTCTGGGAGGTTGATTCGAAACAGATGTTTTTTTTCTTGTCCAGATGAATCATGAATTTTATTTCCGTGACCACCCGAATTTCTCTATCGACAGTATATGTTTTTATTTTACGTGACATCTTAGTGGATACCTTAATAGTCACTTTCTTATCGTTGGAAGGTGGTGAATGACATGCAGTCTTGGGTTTGTTCAATCTTACTGAATTTCGTCTAGTTAAATTTGTGTTCGATTCTCCTTGGAATTATCTCAAAATGATGTTTCACAGCATTTCGTTTTTAATTTCCGTCTCAAATTTTCAATACATCTTCCGTCAGTTTCAACAATTATTTCCAATTAGTAGACTCTCTCCTTTATTTCTATCATATCAAATATTTTTCAGTTTTCTATGCATATTTAGTTATTATGAATTTGTGTACAGTTAATTATATTAAAATAATGTTCATTCATGAAGTGGAAATAAAATAAATTAAAAATTTGAATGTGTATGAATATTTTGTTTCCATCTACTGTAGGCATATGGATATCCTGCTTTATATATGCTTTTAGTCAATCAGATGATGCCAAAGAGAGTATAATATTCAACTTTGTCCCGTCATATTTACTTTTGTTTAGAATACGCTTTTACACACACACACACACACACACACACACACACACACACACACACACACACACATTATAATTTTTCATATAGACAAAAAACAATTTACTCACTACAACGATGCAACTTCGTTTCGGTGCATTTAGTTGCACCTCGACTGGGAGAACAAAAATGATTATGAACAATTTTGTTTGTAAGGAGGCCGCACGTGAAACATCACAAAAGGGTCACAGAGTGAAACAATAATGCTTGTTGATAGCATTTTAGTGAAGGATTGTTGAGGTGTTAAAGTGATGGCTCGACCTTAATTTTTTTTTAAGTGACACCAATGGTCAAGGGTTTAGGTACAGCATTTCCAATCCATTTAAGAGTGAGAGATGGGTGAGGAAAGGTGGGGTTAGGCGAAAGTAAGACGATGAAAGAGGAAGGTGGGATAAGTTCAAACGATATTTATAGTAGTAACTGGAAGCATTTTTGGTACCTTGAAACCGAAGCCAGAGCTGAATTGCGTATATTTAGCCTGCAATTATTCCCACTCGTTTTGTAATCAAAGAATGTGTTTTGTAAATTAATAAATTAAGAGGTGGAGATTTTTTCTTAGTATGTTGAATACACAAGTTATTTGGTTTTGTTTTTCAACAATAAGTTTTACTACAGAATTTAAGATATAAGTAAAAAGGTATATAAAAGTATGGCATATTAATATAAATTTTATATGAAAATTTGGATCTATTGTCGAACTGTATAACTTGTAGAATAAGTATGGATATAAATCAATTTACCTGATAATATTACTAGTATTATAGATGTCTATATAAAAAAATTGTAATAAATATTTATTGCTCTACTATCAGTATTGAGCCCTCTTATGAATTAATGCTGTGAACGTTAGAATTTATATATTATTTTCGTCTTCATTACATTCGGATATATATATATATATATACATACACATTATGAAATGGACTCACTCTTATATATATATATATATATATATATATATATATATATATATATATATATATATATATGGACAAAGTCCGACAATTATTTAAAGACATTTTTATGTGTAACATTCTTTTTATAGATACAGGTATTTAAGTAAAACCTCTGTTTATAATAAACAGTATTAAATATAATTTACCGGCCTGAATGTCCGAGAAACTTTCATAGAAAATATACATCCTTCAACAGGATTCGAACCTGCATCCTATACGGAATCGCAGTATAGCCTGACGTGCCTTACCTCTCGGCAACAAAGGGTCGTTCGGGTGGCAACATCGAATTTAGTGCTTATAAACTTCAATTTTCCATGAATCTCTCACGTACATTCATAACTGCTCATGGCGTATCAAATGTAAACAAATGATTTCAAACATTATGAAATGGACAAAGTCCGACAATTATTTAAAGACATTTTTATGTTTAACATTCTGTTTATAGATGCAAGTATTTAAGTAAATGCTCTGTTTATAATAAACAGTATTAAAAAAACACTGAATTCCCGAGGAATTTATATATATATATATATACATATATATATATATATATATATATATATATATATATATATATATATATATAGGAAGAAACACTCTACAGGCTTTTTGGGGTGTTCCAGGTATCAGCACACGTGAAGTGGCTCCTAATAGCGCATGGGGAGTACTTCAAGAGAAGCTCCCGTATCCAAATCATTTGATATGTGTGCAGGATTGCTCATCCCGGGAGAGGAAATGTTTGCGCTGGAATTGTAGGTAGGTAGGTTTGGTAGGTCCATATGTTCTACTACGTCGTACAGAAGCAGTCCACAGGGACTTTATTTCGAACTTCCAGACCTGCTAGAGGATGTATCCCTGCGAATATGAAGACGCATGTGATTGATACATGATGGGATTCCAGTAAATTTTAGTCGCATTGTTTATAGTGCACTGGCTGACATCTAGTGTGAAAGATGGATAGGAAGGATAGGACTGGTTTCATACCCTGTACGTTTCCCCGACATCGTTTGGATTTTTACCTGTGGGGTCACCTAAAACAATTGGTTTATAAGCTGCCATTAATAATGCAGAGACGGTACATCAATGTATCATGGTGGACTGCGAAACTAATCGATACCGTGTGGGAGTATTTGAAAGGGTCAACCAGTCAATATTTCAACGGGTGCATGTTTGTGTAGAAGCAAGCTTAGGACATTTTGCACGATTGTTAGGAGTTGCTCTATTGAGGTACAACCATAGCCCTTTGGACATATTTTTATATAGACATTTTACCATGTTTTTTTTTGCTTGGAACGCGCCCCAATGTTTGTAAAAGTATTTAAGATACTCCCTGTATATATACAATATCTCATAGCCATACATGTACATACACATGCTCTTGTGAATGGAAAAATATCTTTTCATTTTAAATTATACACATTTCTTATACTTCAAATTTGTCAAGAAATATAGTTTTCCTATAAAAGCTAGCAGCGAATATTCTTATTTTCCTACATACATATTAAAACGGAGATGACGGTGTTTCTTAATGAAGCATTAATCGTGATGATCTATAGCAAACCAACTGCATACGGACAGAAAATATAGAACAACAGAAAGGAGTATAAGACAAGGACGTGTCTTCTCACCGGAGTTATTCAACCTATACCTCGAAGCAACATGCATATGACACAGTGCTGATAGCAGACACGGAAAGGAAATTACATTATCGCCTAAAGAATGTAGCGAATGAAAGCGAGAAGTAAGTACTAAGTAAATTCAAGACGGTAGAATGCATGGTTGTCGGCGAAAAGATGATCCCAAAATAAAAATTCAAATTCCGGTTACTAAAACCAAGTGAGTACAGAAATTTACAGATCTGGGAATTTTTCTAATAGACGACAGAATATATGATACTGAGATCCGAAGACATATGGGAATGGTCAAAGATGCATTGCAAAAGCTAAGCAGAGTATTAAGAACAAAATTCGTTATAAACAAAGAAAAGGCTATTGAACTATTATTTAATATCTGTCTTCCTCTATGGCAGCGTATGATGGGCAGTTTCCTCAAAGATGAAGAAGAGACTTGAAGCAACAGAAATGTGTTACTAAAGAAATTTTCTTAGGACACCATGGGTCGAACATGTGAGCAACAACAAGGTTTTGAAGAAAATATAAACGAAAAGAAAACTTTACATCAGGAAGTGGCAGTTGACATTTTTAGGGCACGTAAAGAGGACGTAGGGCATGGAAAACCTGATACTCACAAAGCAGATAGCGGGAAAGAGTGATAAATGCAGCGCATAACATACTCATTGAGTTTGAGTAAATGGATAATAGAACAGGATTTGGGAGGAATAAGAAAAAGACAACACTTATTAAGAGCTACAAGGCAGAGGAAAATGTGGAGAGTCATGATGGCTTACGTCCTGAAGGAACCGGGGACGTAAAAGAATCAGTCTAGTTCTTTCTATTCTATATAATATCATCTATCAAGTCTAATTGTACATATTGCCAAAACAATCCTTAATCCAAAACTATTTTTGATTCTATGGATAATCTGATTCTGTCTCAGATTTGTTTAGTTCCCCAATGCCATAGTTACGCTATTGAGAGGAGTGTGAAACGAACGGAGAAATCGAGTCAAAAGATTACTGCGTAAAATATATAGGTAAAAATATTTACATACACAAAAGAAAACATATGCAAAGCTCAAAAGAACAACTTGAAAATTTAAAAATTGCATGGTTGAAACCTATAATGATGGAGACGTCTACAAAAAGCCATAAAAAGGATTTAGAGTGCACTTCTTCACCGTGCAACAAAATATTTATAAATGGAAGGCCTTTAATATGACGGCATCACAATCGAGAACTGGCTGTCTGTTAAAAACAGCAGCAAGAACAAGTAGATATATAAGATGGCAAGACTAGGCAACTCCTGCCATGACCTTTGACGTTCTCCAATGCTCGCTGGCCAATATCGGAATGAATGTGCATACATCTACATTGCGACAAAATCTGAACAATACCGATATTCATAGCAGGTTATCTAGAAAAACCGGTGCTTACAAAGCAGCACAAACACGTTCGCCTCAGCTATGCCAAAGCTCATATTAATAAGCTGGAAACATTCTGGGATACACAAAAGAAAAGCTGTTGGTGAGATGGGTGTTTATTAACGTTATTGACGTTTACTTGCCAATATTAAAACAAGTCCAACCTCTTGTAAGTACTGCAATAAGTAATTAGGAAATTTAAGTTTTTACGATAATTATGATGCAATAAACAGAAAAATGAAACTAGAGATGATTTCATGAATCAGTGTAATATTAGCGAGGAAATATGGTTTTTGAAACGTTGTTTCTTTTAGATGAGTCAAACAATGATTAAGCTGAAAACGGAAAGAAAAGAAAATTGCTTAATAAAAATCATTCAACTGCAAAACTCGACAGGGGGATATTGGAATATTCATGAAAATCAAAATAAAAGCGGCATTCTATTTTCGTATTTGAAATTGATATATGTTCAAACTAAGTATTTTAATAAAGTTTTACAGCGAAACACAATAGGAGCATTGTATTTTGAAATGAATGCTTATGAATTATTTGCCATGAAGACTATGTTGTCTGCATGGCAAATAACTCAAAGACAAGTCTTATTTGAACGAGTCTGTTTTAAATATAAAATGCAAAGCAGTCAGTGATACTTTCATTTGCAAAATGTTGGCTGGAATGTAAATTAGTTAATACTTAATTTAAATGATTTGTTTAAAGAAACTAGTAATATTTTCAATATTTTTATATACATAATCTTTCAGATGTTTTCCAACAGTTATGTACTGGTTTCCTGCTGGAAGCTTTTCTAATCAGAATATGGTATTACAAAACAAGATATTAAAATGTCTGCTGGTGTTCTGATGTTTGATGGCACAATTTTGTTTCAAAGTCCTCTAGATGTATTTCAGAAAAAATACATTTACCCAGCAATCTTTTATGGAATATCAAAAGAATATGGAAGCGTGATAAATAGAAAGTGAGAGAACAACAGAGAGTCAGAAAAGAAAAAAGAGAAAGAGAGATGATGTGTGAGAAAGAGAGAAAGAGAAAGAGAGGAAGAGAGAGAGAGCGATGCAGCGTTACAAAGAGTAAGCGAGAGAATGATAGTGAGTAAAAAGGACATTTAAAGAGAAATACAGAAAGTGAGAAAAGGAGACAAAAATAGAGTCTGATAAAAAGACCGAATGATAGTCAGTGATACGTTCATTTGCGAAATGTTGGCTGGGATGTAAATTAGTTAATACTTAATTTAAATGATTTGTTTAAAGAAACTCGTAATATTTTCAATATTTATATATACATAATCTTTCAGATGTTTTCTTTTGATATCTCAATATATATATATATATATATATATATATATATATATATATATATATATATATAGGGGAAACTTAAGAAATTCTGCTCAGGAAGATTTGTAGTTTTTGTTCACACCCTCGTTATGTAGAGTTCTTGTGACCTTATCCGTAAGATATCGGGGATATCGCACAAGACGGCTGCATTAACACTGAAATGTGCCAAGGGCAAGGCGATCCTTAACTCAGGCCTCTACACCAAGTTTATAGAAGTATGCGACTGGGGGCGAGAATTAACACAAAAATTGGTTGCTGGAAATGGATTAAGATATTAATATTTGTTTAAATAAATTTTTACGTTTTACTTTTGGATTAACTGAAGTTTATTATTTAAGATACTGAAGTAAGTATAATTTTTATTTATTTTATTTGAACTTTGCATATTTTATCTTTTATCTGTTATACACTATTTTGTAAAAAATTAAAATTTTTTTCTGATTGCATCATACAATTTTATATTTTCTGTAATCAATTGGTATTAACAAATTAACTCATTATTTTGACAATATCATCTAAAAATGTCGAATATGGTGAATAAAGTGATTTTCATTCATTTAGTTATTTTATGGCGAAAGAGCATTTTTTATGTTTATTCTTCTCACATTTTCATTTATGTTAATAAATCAATAATTGTAAGCCGCTTTCTAATATTATGTGTAGTTGCTAATTAACTAATCACTGGACATTATTAAAAAGTTGCCGGATAAAAATATTCTAGGAAATTGTTATTTACTAGTAATGTAGCTTTCTACATGTCTGCTCCCAGATGTACACCTTAGTTGGATGGTTGCCAGGCCTGTTTGCCAGGCCTGGTTGTCAGGCCAAAAGTCAATGAGCGAGGACGTCGGTATCATCACCATAAAAAGGTTTAATGGCACTCATTTTTATCTGAATGTACAGAGGCTGAGGTTGGAGTCTTAAAGGGCGAAACTCGACCGCGACCTTCAACGACTTCCAAGTGAATGTACGAACTTTGCAAGGGACTGATTTCCGTTCCGGAGCCCATCATTCTGTACTGTCTAAGAGGTTTGACCTATTCTCAGCATATTATAATGGTCGTTTGATGTGGGGGCTTCTTCGATGGTAAATCATTCTTAGAAAGGTCCGTGTATGCTTTTCTTTGCGAATCCAGTGAGCAGTTATTGTGTTGTGGTACCACAGAGACTAGATTGTGTATTAACATCCCGAAAGTAAAACGATTTTAGACTTTATCAGCAGGCTGGATCTTGTCGTTAAGTTAGGGGATTAGCTATGAATGAAGGTCGTGTAGACTTGTAGGGCAGCTCGTCTTCGATAGGAGATCAAATGAAGGTTCTTAGCCAGTTCATGTTTTTATTCGACTGCTTATATAGACCTTAGTAAGCGGCTCAACCGAAATAGATTAGAAAGTAAACGACATTAGAAGGCAAAAGAATCTAGAGTAAAACAAGCTATAAAACTGCGAGATAGTTGAGAAATAGGACGTAGTTGGCCTCATTGCTTATCAAGAAGGAGGCACGGTGGAGTAATGGATAGCGGCTTGGATTGAGGAATCGGAGAGCCGAGTTCGAATTCCAGTCGAATCCATTACATTCACTTACATGCTAACACCCTTGGGAAAGGTGTGAATCCTCTTCTTCTCCCTCCAGCTATGGGTAAAATAGCAGGGCAGACTGGATTCTATAGCCTTGGATGGCAACTGGTCTAGGAGAAGGAAAACTGATTTAAAACCTGCTCTTAGATGAGGGTGAATGGAGTCTCTCTGAGCCTTGGTTGGCAATCCATTCAGTGTTGGTGTCACGATAAAAAACACACTTGATAGCCCTAGCGAAGCATCAAGAATTCAGCTATTTCAATCAAAGTATTAGTGAGTTCAGTCTCGGCTGAGGCCGCAAGATGATGATGATCAAGAAGGACCAAGATCTTGTTGTTCGGGATATATTAAAGAGAATGACTTCCGATTCAACAAATATGGTCGGTCAATGGCGAGCTTATGAGGTTCATAGTATTTCAGACCAATAGATCGCTAGAGATGTATTGCCGGATGCGCGTATCGCGACTACAAACGACGTCATATATGAATGTTTTTGATTTTATTGTCAGGATGATTTTGGCACGGAGTCAGGCCTGACACCGGCTCAATTCGACGCCCATTTAACTGATTTTCTTCGCCTCGAGGGGACTGAAGAGGCCGGATGTGAGTGTCACAGAGGCAGAGAACTGGGATGCGTTGAAACTTGGTCTTCCCTACGAGGTGTACTTGATGCAGTTACACGTCTTTCTACCTTTGCTGGCACTGGGCTTTAACGAATGGATGAAGAACAGGAATTTTCCAGAACACTTCACCAGTTGATCAAGTTGTTGCGTAAGGATAACGATAGAGTGGCTGGAAATAAATAATTTCTGACCCTTAACTATGTCGAATACAGATGTAAGGATATAGGCCAAGATCTGAGGCAATCGTTTGCAGGCTGTCCTATATAATCTGATCCTGCCTTATCTAATATATACATGATATCAGATAACACAGTATTTAAAAAAATTCAAAATTATAATATATATATATATATATATATATATATATATATATATATGTGTGTGTGTGTATATATATATATATATGAAATCGACTAAAACCGATAATTATTTTAATATATTTTGTTATAAATTACTTATATAGCCACAAATATTTAAGTAAATGCTCTGTTCATAATAAACAGTATTACGCCAGAGAAATCTCATAGAAACTATGCGCCTTGGGTCAGGACTCGAACTACACGGAACTGTCATATAGCCTGACGTGCTATACCCGTTTAGCTACGAACGAGCGTCTGGTTAGCAAAGTCGATTTTACTGTTTTTAAACTACAAACGTCCTATGATTTCCCTCTATCGTTCATATCAACTCGAAGCGTATATTGACGTAAACAAACGACGTCACACGCTATGAAGTCCGAAATATATTTTAATATATTTTTGTTATAAACCATTTATATATATATATATATATATATATATATATATATATATATATATATATATATATATATATATATATATATATATAAACAGGGTGATATTTATAGACAGAACACAGTAACCACCAGTAATATTAACGCAGTCCTGAGTTCATTTCGTTTATCTACTCACACACACACACACACACACACACACACACACACACACACACACATATATATATATATATATATATATATATATATATATATATATATATATTTAAACACTAATATTCCATGGTCATAATTTATTCCACTGGAATCGTAAATACGATCAATTCATCAGACTTACAAATTTGTAGGTCTGATGAATTGGATGGTATTTACGATTCCAATGGAATAAATTATGACCATGGAATATTAGTGTTTAAGCCTTTTTATTATATCCTTACTCTGTCCTGGACATTGAGTTCTACCAGGATTCTATCCTTTTGTAATTTTTTTTTATAAAAAATATATATGTATGTGTGTGCATGTATGTATATATATTTATATATTTTGCATATGTATGTGTATATTTACCACTAATATTATCTCTCTCTCTCTCTCTCTCTATATATATATATATATATATATATATATATATATATATATATATATATATATATATATATATATATATTCTACACACACACACACACATATATATATATATATATATGTGTGTGTGTGTCTGTGTGAAATATATATATGTGTGTGTGTCTGTAGAAGATAAATAAATATATATATATATATATATATATATATATATATATATATATGTGTGTGTGTGTGTGTGTGAGTAGATAAACGAAATGAAATCAGGACTGCGTTTATATTACAGGTGGATACTGTGTTCTGTCCATAAATATCACACTGTTAATGACTCACTCACCAAAAAAATGCATAGCATATTTGTTAGGATATCTAATGCATACAGACATTATATTAATGGACACTGATTCTATTACGACCATGAACGTTTCTGGTATAACCAAACCCAAAACGATTTCGGACCTGTTTCCTTTGAAATTCGAAACGAGCACGATATCTGCGAATGTCAATCAACAAATACTTCTTTTTAATTTTCTCTGTCATTGAGAATTAAGAAATCTAAAGCCTTTTCTTTTCGCGAGAGAAAATGTTTATCGTGGATTCGATAATAAAAAGTTTTAATAAAATTAGTTCTTAATATCTGCTGATTGATATCCTAATAGAACTTCGCTTTTGCTTTGTAAAGATTGGATGTTGTCTTATTATTCCTGATTCATCTTGGCATCTTCTTTTGCACAACTCATTCCAAAATGTCGAAGTGAAAGGAATATTTAAAAATAATATTATTTTGAATCTAGAACAATCTTCATAAAAACCGTCAAAATCTATATCGTAAGACGTTTCCGGGAGGGCACCTCGACATAGGTTAATGTTAAGCACGCTTGTTTCACTAGAACATTTACGACTGGGTAGTGAGTTCGATCATTACTGTATGCCCCATACTTTCGGCCATGTTTTTACATCAAAGCTACGCTTAGGAAATCGCTGTATAGATGTTGACATTAGACACTGAGATTATTGTTTCGTTCATTGATTTTTGAAATACTTTTTAATTTTCCAGTTTCTTTTCTAAATGGTCGTTGTGAGTAGTATTTCAACTTTCACAGTCAAGATGAATAGTGAAAATGTTTGGGTATAATTGATTAACTTTTCTTTCATCCATTAATTTGAACATTTCCTTGGAGCGTATATACTTGGAAGGACGAATATGTGTAATATAAAATTCTGATTGCCGTAAGAACATGACAATAGAAATCAGTAAGATAGCATCCACAATAAGGCATACTCTTGAAAATAATTGATGACATATTGATTACCAGTTTCATCGAAGAATAAATCTTCATTTATTACCTGCATTCTACATGTATAATGTAAAAGCAATATGAATTAAGTTGAAAAAAATTTGTTTAAATTAAATAGTTGAAAATACTTCATAGAAACAAATAGATTGCTATATTCTAGTTATCTTGTAATTTTAAATGTTTAGTATTTTTCATAATGTTATTGCTTTACACACACACATGTATACATATCTATTTATTGAACTATCTACTTGCAATATTATGAGGCAAGTAATATCCACAATTTTCTGATATTTCAGCATACTCCACTGAGTTTTTCTAGATTCCATATTTCGTAGCTTACACAGTTATAATGTTGACACTCTAACTTTGAGGTAAGGAGATGCCTGTCCATGAATTAAAACGTTGACAGTCGTGCCTTTCATACACGTCAATTCATGTGAAATATCGCTAAGAATGTTCCTCAAACCCACACAGTCTGTCTCTTTTCGCACAAGTGACGCTACTCTTCATGGTTAAGTTATTAAAGGACTTATCCCTTAGACCCATGCAGGCTCGGTAAGTAACTGCCACTCAGAATTTGTACCTTTCAGGCTGTCTGTTGACGCGATAAAAAAGCTACCGCCATAGAAAACCTTTTAGACGATGTCTACGCTAAAAATATACAAAAGAAACGTTACTTCCAGTAAAAAAAAACGGTAATTGAAATTTTTTTTTTCAGAATTTTATGTATAAAATCATTGGTATCGTTTTGTGGATGTCAAGTGTTCAATTCTGATTTCACAACTGCCGTTATTAATTAAAAAGTTAAGAAATGTAGAAATTTGGTAATCAAAACTAAGGATGTTTCATTTAATTAAACCCCCAAAATGAAAATAATATAATCTTTTCCAGATAAAAATTCTGTTCTGAAAGAATATTTCTTGTGGCTAATACAAAATGAAGAGAGATTAAACGTAGCTGAGTTAAGAAGCTGTGACATGAACAACCTTCGAATGAATCATATTAGCAAAGATAATAAAAATAAAATTATTGTCAAAAATACAGACTGAAATTGTACGTTATCCTTGATGAATTTTAAATACTGATTAAATGTTCCTAACATGTCTATCGTGGATTATAGTTAAGTGCGAAAACGGTTTGATCTTTTCCAGAAAATCGTAACCTTGACACCTTCGGAGAGCCTTCTTTTGAAATATTTCTCAGCCATCCTCTCACAGTTGGATTAGCAAATTATCTGGCAGCAAAGGATTTGAAAATGGGAAGTTCACACATTTTCGCTGAAATAATTAATGTAATTTCCTCAATGGAGAGAAAATATAGTTTTTGAAAAACGAAGGATTTTATATTGTGCTTTACTTGACATAGGAGCAATTAAATTGAAAACAGTACCTTGTTTGTTAAACTATTTCTTTCTTAATATATTCTTTTTAACAAACTAATTCTTTTCTTCCCGTACAAAAGAAATCAGGTAAAATCAGTTAATCTCATTCAGACAATTATAAACTAAGATTACGTTTTTCGAAGAAATATACTCTAATGAGTTAAATACAATCCGAAACTGTGATATTTAATAAGAAATACATTTGTTAAACGCTTATTTGTTTAAAGGTTTAAAATTAAGTGGCATGCTTTATTTCTAACAGCGGCATTGCAAAGGAAACCATCCGATTTGAGAATTATTTGTGAGTTCAATTATAATAAAATCTAGTAAGCAATAATCTGAAACGTACTAACAGCCACGCCCAGCTGGTCGATTAGAAAAGGCGTTCAATTAAAATTGAGCAAAAACAGCATCATGTTTAGATGGGTCTTTCTTCTTCAATTACATTAAAGTACTTTCATTAAAACATTTTGAATTAAGGCAGTTACTGATATAACAGAAGTAGTCTGTAATTATTCAATCGAAGTTAGCCGAGGACATGAAGGGGTAAAACAGGAAACATGAAGACATAATTTTGGAGTTTTGAAATTCATTTTTTTCAGTGTTTTACCTGGGATGTAAAAGAACATACATTTGTATCAGTCTATATTTCTGAGATGAGGTATTATGTATATTATTTACATTATTCGTACTATTATCCTCATCTTTGTCGCCATATTTATTACAAAGTTTCGGCCGTTGTACGCTCCGGCCTTCTTCAGGTGGTTGGAATGTCGAACTGAACCCTTTATTTCATTCAATGGGGTAGACTGATAACTCACATCCATTAAAAACATGGCACGTGGGACTAGAACAGTCTACCCCAGTGAGCGAAATAAAGGGTTCAGTTACGACATTCCAACCACCTGAAGAAGACCGGAGAGTAATAAATATGGCGACAGAGATGAGGACAATAGTCCGAATAATGTAAATGAGGATACATTTATAATTGTTAATTTTGATGAAAACTGGTTGAAAGATCAGCGATAAATAAGAAAGAAACTAGTAAAAATCACCATTTTTCGCAATTTACGTGGGTTTTCACTATATGGCTGGACTCTCTTATCAAGTTAAATGACTGTTAAACCATTAACTTATAGTTGGCTTAGATTGAGTGAAGTTTGCATTAGATTGATGTTTGTATTAGATTAATTTTCAAAATTGAGGGAGTTTTTTGTTTAAAAATTGTGTTGAAACCGATTTTTCGGTCAAGTTTTTTCGCTAAACGCAGTGGTGTAGAAATAAAAACGAGGTATCGTTGAGCTCGTCATGATGTAAGTAACCTAGATACCGAGTTTGAACAAGATCGGAGGAAAAAAAATGAATTTATCGTTTTTTGATCGGCTTTATCGGTTATTGATTTTTTATAAATTTTCGATTTTGTACAAAATCGAAAATTTAAAAAAAATCAATAACCGATAAAGCCGATCAAAACCTATCTCTTACATTGTACAATGTATATGCCAAATTTGGTCAAAATCGGTTGGATGGATCTCAAGTAAAAGATATCACACAGACAAACAGACAGACAAACACGCTGACACACAGCCATCCGACGTTTTATATATATATAGAGATATTTCATACCTTAAAAGCTTGCCTTTTCTTTAATACTTTTAGTGTGAATTAAAATAACATTTTTATACCACAGTGTAATTTTGTCGAAATTCGTTGCAACACTAACAGTCATACAGAAGATTCGTCTATAAGCCATTACTTCGTGGCAAGCACTCTATACAGAGATCTGAAATACTTATCCTAATCTACCAATGGCAATTTACAATGAGGATTGAGCCAATTATATTTAATCAATTATAGTAAGAGTAGAAATTCATATTTTACTAAGTAGACTCTCACTATTTCTAAAAATATCCACGTCTAAAAACTCAATTCTAGTCTCATATTGCCAAGTGCTGCAATGATAGCATATATATATCATCAATGTATTCCAGCAAATAGCGTAGTTATCGAATAAAAAAGAATTCTCACTCGTAGCAGCATATGGTCAGATATTATTAATCAGGATATCCTTTCCTCATCCATCAGAAAGCATATTTCAAACTCTGACTCATCTAAATACTTTGATCGATGGAATTATATCGATATGATTAATTGCATTAATCTGTATAGATGTTTGGCTCCGCTAGGTGGCTTAAATAGTTGTGCATTTTGCATTGACGTCAGTAAAAATTCATCCAGTGTAGGTAGAATTCAGACGGTCAAATGCTGGCTTTCACAGCAACTCGTCGCTGCTACTTTGAATATTTGTGCAAAAAGAAAATGTTTGGCATCGACAGATTGGCTTGAAGCGCACACATCGGAGATAACACCTACAGAGAAAAAAAAAAGAGACAGACCCTTGAATCAAAGAGGCTGTAGGTCCTAGACAGAAGATAGTCGGCCCTCAACACGGGTGATGTCATTCAGAAAAGTACACATCATATGCAGCTCTAAATAGAGCACTACTCTGAGATTTCCGCCGAGGAAAACGTGGTAAGCTGTGACACCCTGAAGGCCATTTAATGCTTATCGGGCGGCACTTTGCGCTCAGTTGCTCCCAACAAAGACGATATTCTTGCAAAGGTCTGGAGCCATCATCCTCACCAAGCTATTTTAGATTCTGTGCCTTTGCTGAAGCGATGAGAGACGCCTTTACTGAAGAGCTCAGAGACGCCAACTTCGCCATCTTGTAGAAGAACAAAAGAGAGAAACTCTATTGCAACCATGATTACCGTATCTACTCCTCAGTATCGTCAAAAGATTTTCCTTCGTGTCGCAACGAAGAGATGCCAAATTCATGGCCATAAAATCTGTCCTGAGTAAGAAGTACTAAGAATCCGGCGGGTTTGACATCAGAAATAGAAAATAAGCAGAGTTGCGCCCTTTTTCCAACCCTGTTTAAGATCTTTTCTGTCTTTATAACGCAGATATTCAGATCTTCCTTAGAAGGCATTTTTTATTTCATACTGAAAGCTCTCAAACTTCTCCTGACTAAGAACAAAATCTGCAGTTCATACAAAATATCTACATTATCCTGTTTTGTAACGACCAATAAATTACCATAAATCTTAGGAAAATAGAATTCACTGGACGCCATGAACTGCAATTACAATATCAGAATCATCGCCTTTTTCTCTTTCTCTATTTCTCTCTCTCGCTCTCTATCGGTAGTGAGCTAAACATATGTATTCATAAGGCTTCGACGACCTTATATAAACGGATAAAGAGAGTATGTAACAAAAGCAATAACAAAACGCACCCAGTTCAAGATATATAAATTGTGTATCTTAAGGACCCACTTGTAAGACAGTGAAATTTGTAAACTTCATATTACATATGAACGGAAGCCTACATACACTACCTGCCACATAATATTGAACATCTGTGTTACACGTGATGGCGATCCATCAGGCGGGAATGTCTCACCTTCTAAACCTGCTATTATGTGCTACTTTAATAGAATTCGATATTCTGTGCTTACTGATTACATTCTTGCTTCAACGCGTCCGTTTAAATGACTGTTAAATTATATCGTTTTTACTGTATGGAATAACACTTCAATACTTATGCGGATTTCATTCATTGCTTATGGATCTGTTAATTTCGTGTTAAATATTGATAAATTTACTAGCTTTCTTTTATATCGTTTATCTATTTCTGAACGACTACCTGTCTTTTTCATATCAAAATATTCCCAACATCAGCTTTTTTCTGGTTGACTTAGATTACATTGTTATTTTGCTATTCCGAAGCTCCGTATGAATTTACGTTGACTCATTCTCTGTGACAGTTTGTTAATATTCATCGTCTTCTTCAGACTCAGGTTTCCACTTTGAAACGTAAATCGACTTTACTAAAAAGACAAGTTAGTGACTACTGACTACTTATCTGTGTTTGTCCATTTAATATAAAATAGTTGCATTCCAATTCTCATCTGAGATGATGGCAGGTGTCGAGTGTATATGCTATTTTCATTATCACTTTACGCTCATTCCGTTTGCATTACAATTGTGAATAACCACATCATCTTGCGGCTTCAGCCGAGATTGAACTCACTAACACTTTGATTGGTGTAGTTCATAATCTTGTCAAAATAGCTGAATTATTGATGCTTCGCTAGGGCTATCAAGTGTGTTTTTATCGTGACACCATCACTAAATGGATTGCCAACCAAGGCTCAGAGAGACTCCATTCACCCTCCCTAATAAGAGCAGGTTTTGAATTCAGAGTTTTCCTTCTCCTAGACCAGTTGCCATCCAAGGCTATAGAACCCAGTCTGTGCTGCTATTTAGCCATAGCTGGAGGGAGAAGAAAGAGGATTCACACCTTTCCCAAGGGTGCTAGCACGTAAGTGAATGTAATGGATTCGACTGGAATTCGAACTCGGCTCTCCGATTCCTCAATCCAAGCCGCTATCCATTACTCCACCGTGCCTCCTGAATAACCACAATGCTACCCCTAAATGTGCACTGTCGAATAATTACATATTCTAGAAGGAATTTGTGTTTTTTTTTTAGCAAGGTGGCTCATTTCTTTGGTTTGCCAATACACACACACACACACACACACACACACACACACACACACACACACACACACACAATCACACACACATACACACAAACAAACACACACACACAGACTAAAACGCGCCTGAGTGTACACCATCACAAAACATATATATATATATATATATTTCTTGTATTTCTGACATGGGAAGTTATCATGATTCACATTATTTACTATTATGTGGACAATTGTCTAAGTGTAAATAACGTAATTAAAATAGATGCACACACAGACAAACACATGCATATATATATATATATATATATATATATATATATATATATATATATATATATATATATATATGTGTGTGTGTGTCTGTGAAAAGTGTGTGTATATAAATATGAATATAAATATATATACATATATATATATGTATATGTGCGTGTAATATATTATATATATTATTAATTATATATTATATGCGCGGTACTTATTAGAAAACGCTCAATATCAGAGATAGAGCTAACATATTTGGTTGAACTGATGTTAAATTGTGAATTTAACATTGACGTCAACATCCAGGGGCAACATTCTGCTTTATGCATGTCCGTATGTATGTATAATGGTATCCAAAGAAAATAAGGAATACAAAAATTATGTACACATTTATAATGTAAACACTAATGAAATAGGAAGATGCATTAGAAAGTTTACTTTTTATGAATTCATAAAATATTATATGCATATGTAGGTTTTCCTGCGTGTTTATGTGTGGATTTGTGTTTGTGTCTGTGTTTGTTTATAATTTCTGTCTGTTATAAAAATACGACATTTTATTTGAATGCTTTTTCCCTTCCACATCGAAATGCCAATACATATTTACAAGTTACTTGCAGCCATGTAGGTATGGCGAAATCTGTGCATTCGCACCGAACAATGTCAAATTCTACCGACTCGTGACGCTTTCATTTCTTTCTTCCACTTAAATGCATTCATGTGACTAGTTCCCGGCTGTTGGCCATGTCAGATTCTTGTAATTCGACATTAATGGAAGCAATGATTAGAGCGCGAATCTATGTGAAAGGAAAGATCTTTGTGTGAAAATGTCAGTTCTTGACAATTTACGCAGAAGAAAGGGGAAGAGAACGTGTACCCTTTCGCTGAGGAGATCTGAAAGACGAGGAAACTAAATGCAGAAATAGGGCGCTTTTTTAAAAAATGTTTTTTCTTTTTTGTTTTGTTTTACTCGGTCTGCCTTCTTTAAATATCAATTTTACAAAATCGTTTTGTAAAGAGAAAACCGATGTTCATGCGCAGTCCGAAATGGCACAAGATGATCATCGGCTGTTCGGCATCCATTTTATTTTACTAGCTGACAAGAAAAATGATACGGACCGGAAAAACGAAAACATCTGACATTACGAGATTTTCAAACGTTTTACCATCGTTTTATAAGAGAAAATCTGAAAAAAATAAATCCTAAGAATTTAACGTCGGTATCTATCTATCTATCTATCTTATCCTGTCCATTATCTATCTATCTATCTATCTATCTATCTTATCCTGTTCATTAAAATATCTATCTATCTATCTATCTATCTATCTTCGTCTTATCTCTCTCTATATATATATGTGTATAAATTTCGATAGACGCAGTGAAGGCAGCAAAATATACAAAAATAAATTAAAAATCTGTGCATCATCTCCACTTTAATGTTATTTTTGTAAATTAATTTTGAAGATGTTTATCGTTATTTTAAACTCATCTTTCATAAATTTCTCTTGTTCACATTTTTATATTGATTGAAACAAAACTTTGAGATTAAATAGTGAAGCAACAATCGAAAATATCCTACATCGGCGAAAGGTGGGAATTTATATTTTATTACGTTAACAAAGTATCTAATTGCGAATGAATTTCAAAGAAAAATCATCTTAATTAGCCACATGATAATGGCAATGGTACTATTAACCGTTTCCTTATAAGGAAACATTCGGCATGCATTGGCCGAGCAGCAAGTGCCACTGTTATACAAAATTTGTAAAATCTTTCTATTCAAACAGTTTTTTAAGAAAAAAATAAATTTCTCGTCTCCAGCAAATTTTGTTTGCCATTCCAGTAATGATGGGGATTTCCTTCTTAACCTTTTGTTTCAAGTTGTGTGGAAATTTATATAATTATTTTCTCTTTGAATTACATGTGATACCAATTTTAATTGCTGCTATTGTCAAATAACATTAAGGGATTTTTTTTTATTCGGTACAGCTCTGAGATTCTATGAATTCATATTTAAATTCTATAACTTTATTTTATGAATTTAAGCGCAGTACTAGAATACTGGCTCATCGTTTTACAACTGAAATGTCTAGATGTAAGCTTGACTTTTATCGAAGTTCTCGCTTCTGAAACTCACTTCCGGCTTCTTGCGTCCCAGTCAACTTTGATATTCAAAGATTTAAATACGATATTCTTTTTATTGCATTGCTTTCTTTCCTTAATTCTTTCTTCGTATTTTCTAAAACTGAGTAACCCTTGCGTCTTAGTGGCTTTATTGCTTTCCTCAAGGACAGCTGACACAGTGGATAAAGGCGTTGGTTAGATCCAGTGACAGGACCCAAAAAGTGTGAGTTCAATACAAGGTTAAGGCAGTGGAGAACTTTCAGAGGGAAATTAACAGGAGATAACTGATAACTGACATCCATTAGACATGCCACGTGGAACTAGAACAGTCTACCCCAGTGAGCGAAATAAAGGGTTCAGTTCGATATTCCAAACATCGGAAGAAGGCCGGAGCGTACAACAGCCGAAACGTTGTAATAAATACGGCGACAAAGTTGAAGACAGTAGTACGAATAATGTAAATAATGTTTATTGCTTTGCATGCTGGGAAATTATGGATATTATTTATCTTAAAACATGAACAGGATAAGCCCTTTTAATGTATATCTTAATCATCACATTTGTTATATATCGAATAACATAATCTGGTAAGTGTAGATGAAACATTATTGAATAAGTTGGGGGACTATATTTAACTCATTTTTCTCCTCAGATATTATCGAGTTAGTACTGGTCGTGCGGCACTGCGATTAGATATGTTATTTATGGTTTAGTGATAAGATATCAAGCCTTGCTAGTATTTTTCTAGATTTATTGGTTCTTCAGACGTAGAGCTGTGAGCAAACGGTTTGACATTTCCGCCTGGTAGCATATTTGGAATATAAAGTGCTCTGGATAGCGGTAGTAGCTGTACCTTCCGTTGGACTGGCATCACTAGCCATCTCCTAAATCTCTCAGGTGATAGTTTCATATTGCCATACCCAGGTAAACAGTTTCAGCTCGCAGACTAAACTCACGTCTGAGAGGTGATGTTAACACGGCTCCACAGAACGAGGGACCTGGAGGCGGGTCAGCGGCAGTGGAAGGGTTCTTCAGATGAACTAGAACGGCCAAGTGTTCGCGACCAAGGCGAGCGACCACCTCGTTGTAAGATGTCGGTTGTGATCTATCCCGGAGAGCTCCGCCAGGTTAAAACACCCAAGACACGCCAAATGATGATCATATCAAGAAATCATTCGCGGTGATCCAAGCTCTGGCACACAATCGCAATTGATGGAGGACAACACAGAAGGTCAGTACCCCAACAAATCCTTCCGGGGTTAAACGAGAAAGAAGATGAAAAAGAAGTATATTTACTTCATATTATAAGTCTCTGAAGTTTATAGTATCTCACAATGAAGATATTCTATCAGAATTTGCGTAATATACCGAGTGACGTAATGGCATTTTATGAATGGTATCTAGACCATGCAGTAGTTTAAGGCAAAGCATCTAGACCATTTTTATGGCCCGGTTCCTCGTACCACGGTGATAGTCCAAGGTAGAACCAATAAAGAAGAACTCGAACACGTATATGGAATAACACAGATATATTATAAACAGGAATATATACAGAGAAGTAGAAAGTGTTAGTACGAACAATCAGGTTTAGTAGAGAGAACAATGTAGTCTCGATCAGTATCACTATTCCAATACTGTTTCGGACTGCCTCTGACTCGACTGACTGACTCGCTCGCTCTGATTGACTGACTCCTGACGGACCTCACTCCAGACTTCAGACTTAACAGTATTTAGTCACCCTCCCCCAAGAGGGCATCATGTGGCACAAGGCCGGTTTAACGTGGGATCTCCGAGCTCGTGGGCTCGGCCAAAAATATGCCCTTTGAACCCGTATGAAAGGGTTCAGGGTCGGTTTACCTCCCCGAAAGAGACTCCGCCCTTCGGCGTAGCCTCGTTCGGGTTCCTCCCCGCCCGAAGGCAGAGAGTTCAACCGATCAGCCGGTCAGCCGGTCGTCCGACTTCAGACTAAACAGCTCCCTGTTGAGGCGCATTATTTATTACGTACGGAATAGTCCATTATGTTATTATGGGTAAGGTACCATAAGAACCATTCAGTAGTTTACGGCGAAGCATCTAGACCATGCAGTAGTTTAATGCGAAGCATCTAGAAGCTAAAATGAAGTGTAGATTTACGGGTATATTTTCAGGTTACTAATCCTGATCGTTTACATAGTACTTGTTATTGTTATTTCGCTAGCTTAAATCCTCTTGCTTTTCATTCATACTTATTCAATTATATCAATATGCTAAACAAAGATGTGCGAACTGCGTTCTCCAGTAGATGATTCCTTTTCAATCTTCGACAGAAATATAGGAGTTTAATGTAACAATATTTCATGAGATGAACTGAATCTTCGACATCTCAAAGCCGACTTCAGATTTCTTTCCGAAACTGGTTTTAATCCATCTACACGACAAGGAATCCGCAATCCAACACTGTAGTTATCCGTAATAATCCATATGTCACAGACATTAAGAACGAAAATAATAACTTTTCATTCATTTCCTTTCGCGGGACTCTTATACGTAGCACGCATTTCATCTTATTTCTTTGTCGGAGTCAGGATAAGCAAGTTACGAGGTTTGACTGAATAGCAGAGAAGATTGATTAAATACTGTAAGATTATCACTCAGTGAGCAATAATATAGATAGTGATTTCCATATTCTCCATTGGGAGTATAGTGATCACTACAAAAAACGATGATGAATGTCGATATTGTTATGACATCAACAAAAGCACATGAACTGAACTTTTGTTTGAAGGCATTGCCATTTTTCTCCAGACATGATTTCTAGAATTATATATAAACAACTCAGTATTTGTTTCTTCTGTCCATAATCCTCTTTCTCAATACGATTTCTCCTTATCCTTATGTTCACGAACGAATTTCAACCTTATTTTTTTTCAAATTCAGTGGAATTTTCCGAGATGAGCGTGACTTTAGATTTTTCCTATGAATTTCATTGCTTGTTCATTTACTGACACATATTCCTGATAAAAGTAAATCATCCTGCAACACTTGATGAGTAAGCATTAGATTTTGTTTAACTTGACACATTAATTTCCTCGAAGATCTTGAAGAAATATATATATATATATATATATATATATATATATATATATATATATATATATATTGACTGATTTTAAATATGCTTTCTTCGCTACACAGGAATTACCATGTTTCAAAAACCGAAGTTAAAAACTTTAAATTTAATTATATAATCAAATTAAAAGCATTAGTTTTGTTTCATCTTCAAGCGAATATTGGAATAATTTAGTTTAAGATTTAGTGAGTTTTAAACGCGCTTACGATTCATAATTTTTTGTTTCCAAGGATACAGAGAAATCCAATCATTCAGACAGGGGCGGTAGCGTGTTCATTATATAAAGCGCTCAATATCAGTGATAGAGCTAACATATTGAGTTGGATTGATGTGAGTTTTTGACTCTGGGTTTCACGATTTCTGCAATCGTCAGTTTGTCTGACGCTTGCAGAGAGCATCAAACCCAGGGTCACAACCTCACATTAATCCACCTATATATATATATAATATATATTAAAATAATTTTAAATAATTTAAGTAATTCTATTACATTTACTTGATTTAAAAAGAAATATAGCCTATTAGTAATTAAGAGGGAAAATATTTTAAAATTGTAGTTAAATAAAACGGATTCTAAACACCCACTTTAGAAAGAATCTTTAAGTATACAAGTAGGAAAAAATGCCGAAAAAATTTTTGTCGTTAAAAAAAACAAAAAAAAAACAGGCGACATGCGTTTAAGGGATGTCAGAATTCGTTGAAAAATACACCTCTACCTTCCCTAGACTTTTCGAACTTAACATAATTGATACAACAATAGTTAATAAAAATGAACACGCTACCGCCCTTGTCTGAATGATTGGATTTCTCTGTATCTTTGGAAACAGGAAATTATGAATTTATATGTGCGTTTAAAACTCAGTAAATTTAAAAATAATTTATCCCAAAATTCGCTTGAAGATGAAACAGAACTAATGCATTTAAATTTATTACATAATTAAATTTGAAGGTTTGCTTCAGGTTTTGAAACATGGTTATTCCTCTGTAGCGATGAAACCATATTTTTAAATCAGTTAATTTATAATATTTATGATCTGTTTATGATCTTACTGTTCCTTTTATTATATATATATATATATATATATATATATATATATATATATATATATATATATATATATATTTCAGCAGCAATCCTTCCTTTATGCATGTTTCATTAAAAACGACAGACAAGGTACTACGGTTGAGCTTTTTATTTATTCCTTAAAGGGCATTTGAACTCAAAGTTCAAATGCCCTTTAAGGAACTGCGTTCCTCACCAAACCGGACTCATAAATAATTACATCGGCTACACAACCACATGTTTATCCAGACGTCTTACATTACACCTATCTGATCACAGTTCCATCAGAACACATTTAAACACACACTCAGATTTACCCGACACTATTAGGAACATACTAGTAGAAAACACAAATATATTAACTGCATCCACTTGCAAAAAAAGACTAAAAATAATGGAAGCTCTAATAATAAAAAAAGAAAAAAGCCAACTCTTAACAATATTAACTATGAACAAAGCCACAATGTGCTAACCGTATTCGGAAACTAAAAACATCACTACCACACACTGAACATACACAGAACACACACACTCTACTAAGCTGATAATTGAATCATCCTTGATAACGGCTAAAGGTATAGACGAAAGCGCTCGGAAATACAGAACATTCGGACAGTTCTTACACACTCTTTGTCCAGAAAAGAAAGCTCTTGTCAGAACACAAGAAAAATTAAATAAAATCTCAACCGTAGTACCTTGTCTGTCGTTTTTAATGAAACATATATATATATATATATATATATATCCTTTATAGAGAAGTGCTGCTTATACACTTATGGCATTGAAAAGCATGTCAAAATTTAAATCTAAATTGTTATTCTTCTTCTCATGGTTTTATTCACTATAACGAATCTGTCTAATAATAATTGCTATGTTTAGTGTATGAAATGTGTATGAAATGCAACTGCAGCATCTAATATGAAACAGAAGAAGTAGAATGAAAGAAACTTTTACAATTACTCTTAAGTAAATGTCTTTTTTTTTCAGCCTAGGAAATCACTTTCTCGTCATAATCTCCAAGTTTTCCAGCGATCGGAACCAACAGGAAAAGAGTGATTAGACGATATTCGGTAAATCGAGGAACTCTTTTATAGTTAAGCCGAAGCCAGACTCTTTTATCAAAAATCGTCGTATCTGATTTCAACACAGCTCTCTTCTCAGCTGACCTGGTCAACTATAAGTGTCTTTGATGTTGGAGATGAGTCGATTCATTTTCAGAGGGAATTGCGCCGACAGTCAATCAATCAAAGACTCAGCGATCAATGGCATCTATATTTAATATTGAATGACCGAACCGTCGACTCTCAAGTTTAGCACGCTTTCACAATATTCAGAATGTTTGTTTGCCGGAAGTGATTATCAGTAGTAATTGATCTTGGAGTTGATCCTCGTTACAAAAGCGAAACTGAAAATCGTTTTCGTATTTATTTCATACATTATGCGCATTCTTTAAGAAAAATAGATGCTTTATCCCATTATATTATTCTGCATTCTTTCGAGGATCAAAACTTTCAGACGTTGTTTCGATACATGTTCACGTTAAACGGATTGAAAATGTCTGCGTTATAGACCGCGTCACGTTCTTTCTTGTAATCGATCTTTGGATTCTTCTGATGGCTTTTTATTTCGAAAAGGATCATCGACTCTAGATTACTTTTGCCTGGAGCTTGTGAGATTGGAACTCACATCTTATTATTATAAGAGCTTCCTACTTCATATCACACGCTTACACCAGTGAGTAATAAACGTAATATGTTGCAAAAGTGTTAAGCTCTGTTTCGGTTGTCGATCCATATTTACATATAAACTATCCACTGTCTTACTAATTACAGCTTTCATAAGCCATTATCAAATATTATTGTTAATTTCAGCTATCTTGTCTAACAGGGATAATTTATCATTTATTTTTATTAAATAGATTTGATGTTTATACCGAAATCTTATAAAATTTTATTCGTGTTGTGTACCTTGACTCTTAATATTCAGTGCATATTGTTTTATATTTTATGGGGCATGTTATTTTCTACCATTTGTAAGGATTCCTTGTGTTTTATATTTGTATTAGTTAGTTATATACAATTAAACTAAATTATTATCAAATATATGACACGTTAACCGTCGCGATAATGTACTAGTTGTGTAATCACTTGAGCGCTACGAAAGAGACCCGGCAGCCAGGCTAATAACCTCTTTATGACAATTCGCAAACACTGGTCATTCAGATCACCAAAACGTTAATATCATTAAGGTCAGGGAAGAAGAAAGAACAAATTACCAATATACTAAACTGGAAACAAAGCATAAACCTTTACTCCCGTTCAATAAACTTGGAGATAGTGTTTACCAAGAGATAGACGAACCTATTTACTCCTATTAATCTGTTCGCAGCACATGATGTAGATTGTTTTTATCGAGAAAAAATGGCTGAAGACCCCCTCCAATCCAGAAATTACTGGATTGTTAAAACCTCTCTGGAGGTAATTCCAGGATTTACTAACAAAGGAATATTAACATAAAATTAGGTCACTCAGCCAATTAAAGGGAATAAAAATGTGTCAATGTATATGAAAACAATATTTATATATAGAATAGCTAAATGAGTACATATTATTGACAAATAAACCTTTTATTAATAAATGTTCAAGAGATTTGATAAATAATGTGGATAAATCGTTAATACGAAACGATTAGACAATAATAAACAAAACGAAATAATCATTAAGACTAAAGTTATATACGAACATAGAGTGTAACAGGATAAATTTGTTTTGTCAGTTGAAAGCACACCAGGTAAGGTCAGTTATATCAGAGTTTAAGAAAAAAGAATAGAAGCAAAATAAAGATAAAAATAGACAGTGAGATAACGCTGAGGTTCGAAATGTAGTATTAAATTTAGATATATATAATTATTATGGGGTTTAGTAATATGCTAGTATATTAAATATCAAAATGTAACTATTAAGTTTGAATTTAGTATTGGTCTTGAATGAAGTGTTCACTAAAAAGGCAAGTGAATCCTTAGACCACATTAATTATTGGACTTCTTTTATATTTTTGTATCGTTGATCGTTTGTTTATAGGAAATTGATAGATTTTGTAATAGATAATGAGTTTAATTTTTTTGTTTTTCTCGTTAAATGATTCGTATATATGTTGAAGTTTTTTTATTATTATTACGATTTAGGTATTCTGTGCATTGATATGTTATCCGTTTCCCAGGAGGTAAATTCTGATGTAACACTTGGCTCAGCGGTAATCCGGATATGTTTAATCTGCTTGTCTCTATGACATTCTAAGTATCATCGATGTGAGTCACGGAGATATTTTGCGAGCTGAACACGACTATAATCTCAGAACGTGCATTACTTACAATTTAACATCTATAGTTCTTGTGGATGTAAGTGTGGTGTAATTGATTGAAATGAGTAATTGCAGAATTCCAATTGAATATTCATTTACGCGCAAATACCCTTGAGCCATGTCTTCTCATTCCAGGCATTGGGCTAGCTGTGGTTGGCAACCTGTCTAAGAGAACTACAACTCTGAATTCGAGACTATAAGCTAAAATTTATCTTATCGGCGAAAACGGGTCGGCACCCATCATGTGTGTGCGTGCACCAGGAATTTAGTTACTTCTTGTTCTTGTACTCTGATTGTTGGTGCTTTTAAGATAATGTCTTTGTTGATATGCTTCTTTACAAAGTACTAGATGTGATATAAAAGTAAGGAAAATCTTAGAATATATCAGATGCAGATTTATTTTAAAATATCTAATTTTTGTTATATGCACATAATTTATACTTTAACATTTAACTATATATATATATATATATATATATATATATATATATATATATATATATATAAGCGTAGAGGGACTTAGCATTAGGGAGAAGAGAAAAAATGAAGATAACGAAGAAGAAGTAGAACTTGATCGCGACATATGATGAATTGAGGGCAGTTTAGCAGGTCGCCCTCCTGACGCTTGTTGAAGACGAAAGAAGAAGAACAACAACATTAACAACAACAGCAACACCAACCCCACCAGCAAGAACAAGAACAAGAACACCAAAAAGAAGAAGAAGAACAAAACCAAGAAGAAGAACAATAACAACAACACCAACATCACCAACAAGAACCACAACACCAAGAAGAAGAGAAGACGAACAACAACAACAACAAAACGACGACGACGACGACCACGAAGAAGAAGAAGAAGAAGAAGAAGAAGAAGAAGAAGAAGAAGAAGAAGAAGAATAACAATAGCACCAAGAAGCGGAATAATAATAATAATAATAATAATAATAATAATAATAATTTATTGAAGGGCATAATTAAATATTAATAAATTGAGCGATAGATAGCTGAATTGCGATTGTAAGTTGGAACAAAAATATAATTTTACATTGAAATTCGATAGACGGAGGAAATTAAAAATTCAAGACTGAAATGCGTGATAATATAGAAAAACGTGGTGAGACGATATTCGATATGATCTTCAAAGAAATTAAGATGAAATCGATACAAGTCTGCCAGATGGCTGAGATAATCGTACATTCCTAATCAATTTTACTGGTCAGTTTTTAAATGCAAGCCAATGTCATACAGCTTTATTAGCAAAAATATCTGATAACTATAAAAATTACCTGTACTAAGTTAATATTTTATATCTCAACCGATATAAATACAAACAAGGAGAAAGTAGAGAAACCTGAATTCTCCGATCAATTTTTATCATAAGGAAACATTCAAGAACTGATTTGGCGGGAATAAAGGCATAAGAAAGGAATGCACATTCAAATTTTCGTCACAGCAATTTGCTGACATCACTTCCTGTTTTTCGGTCGGTAATTTGATCAGTTCCGCGGTTGAGCCAGGATCCGTCGCCCGGGACGCAGAGATGAAAAAATAGTTAAATATTCTTCTCTTGCTGATAGATTTTTTTTTTACTCCTGTTGCAGTGGAGACTTCAATGGTTATTGGCCCTCGTTCGATGGCGTTCCGTCGGAGGGTTGGCGGGATGGCGGGATGGCGTCTCGATTAAGGGACGAGCCTCGCGAAACGGACTGGCTCTTGCAGCGTGTCTCACTGGCGATGGTTCGAGGTAATGCTTTCTCCATCATTGCGGCTGGCAGAGGATAGAAAAAATTGTTTATTTTTACGTTGTTCTCGAATTGTCATCAGTGGTCAACTGTACAACTGAATTACTAAATATTAAAAATGAAGTTATATTTAAATAACACGTTAAATAGAAACATTTCTATTTATAGCTGCAAAATCAAGAACCAGACGCAAATGACGTATTTACGAGAAGCGACTTGCAAAAACACAATTGGATTTCAGTTGATATGAACGGCAACCATTTCCATAGATTTGCCACTATGTCTGCTAAAGGCACGGAAAATGGCGTCGTAAAGTGAGAAGTATTTGACTGCTAACCTTGACTGTTAACCTTGACTGTTATACCTTGAATACAAAATGCTGTTTTTTTTCTGTACCCCCTGCATTTAAGCTTGCTGTAAATAAACATATTTTATTACTCTGTCACCTCCTCCATCTGCTCGTCTATATACAAATGAGATATAAATAGATTGGTATGAATGAATGAGTGAAGTGTAGGGATAGAGATGAACTTGAAGAAGGAAAAAGAGGCAAGAAAAATAATAAAGAAAAAAGTGACTATGAGAGAGTGAGAGAGAGAGAGTGAGAGAGAGAAAGAAAGAAAGAAATGGCAATAAATGGTAACAGATGCTAATATATGTAGAAAACAAATAAATGAAGAGAAGCGAAAAGCAATAAGTCAAGAATTCATATAAATTAAGGAATCAATTGGAATTAAAGAAAATCTTTTTAGCAGAAAATACAATTAATAATCCATTGTATATTGAGCAATATATGAAAATATAAAAGGCGCGCGATCACGCATATATCTATATACATGTATATACATATATATGAGAGGATATTCTGCTTGGTGGATGAGAAATTTTGCGTATTTACCAACAGCACCAATCATCACATTTTGTGCAGTGGCAAGCAAAAAATGAGAATACAATATACATGATTTTTTTAACTCCCATTCTTTAGCCTTTTGCTCCGCGAAGCTAACATTATTAAATATCAATCAAAAAAAAAAAGATAGAAAATAAATACAAAATAAAGGAAAAAAAAATCAAAAATAGAAAATAAATAATTTATTAAAAGATATAAATAATTCAAGAATAAAAAAGAGAAATATTTGTAAAGCGAGTCTTTCGCTAAGATTTGTATTTCCCATTTCCATAGATTTGCTACTATTTCTGCTAAAACGAATTCCAACCAAATCCATTCTCATTCGGATCCGCCTTGCCGATTCTTAATTATAGAATCATATGAAGCAACGAGCGTGTTGGCATACATAAGAATTGAGAAGAGCAAATAGATTCCTCTATAGAATAAGAACAAACTAATTTCATCTCAGTTATTCCTGGATCATTCTAATTCCATCGTGTTTCCTTTCAACCGACGGATCCCAGGACCTTGTAGTTGCGTCAATAACAACTACGTCGAATATTTTTAAGGATAGAAAGTCTCCTAAAATAGAGCTAAGTCTGTATACCAGACAAAGGCAATGAGAAGAAATCTGATTAAGGACACACAGACATATACAAGTTTATGGATGCTCTAGAAGTGGATAGAGTCGTAAATTGATGTTCCAGTGGAATCGATTCTAAATTCGCCAAGTGCATTATCTCTTCGACTGAGAACAGGAAATGATTAACCATAAATCTATGGGAATTAATCGGTTAACCAAATTCCACGCCTACAGAGATAATTACTAAGCTCATCAGAGTCTGGCACAAGACCAACTTTTCTGTTACACGTTTATGTAGTATCTGTCTATATTTCTGAGATGAAGTATTATGTACATTATTTATATTATTCGGACTATTTTCCTCATCTTTGTCGCCACATTTATTACAACGTTTCGGCCCTTCAGTATCTGTCTATATTTCTGAGATGAGGTATTATGTACACTATTTACATTATTCGGACTATTGTCTTCGTGTTTGTCACTATTTCAAGACACATGGCACAGTGAATAAAGGCGTCAGTCAGATCCAGTGACAAGACACAAAGTGTGAGTTCAATACCTATTTAAGGCGGTCGCGAACATGCAGAAGGGAATTTACAGGAGGTAACTGATAACTGACATCCATTAGACATGGCACGTGGAACAGTTTACCCCATTGAGCAAAATAAATTTTTCAATTCGACATTCCAACCACCTGAAGAAGGCCGGAGCGTACAAGGGCCGAAACGTTGTAAAAAATATGGCGACAAAGATGAGGACAATAGTCCAAATAATGTAAATAGTGTGGGTTTATTTATTTAACGCGAATATATATTTTTAAGGTTGCGAAAAGAAAGAATTAAATAGATTTGTAACAGAGAGTACACGTTGGCAAAAAATGTTAATTCGGCATCGATATATATATATATATATATATATATTTATATATATATATATATATATGTGTGTGTGTGTGTGTGTGTGTGTGTGTGTGTGTGTGTGTGTAGTGATTCCCTACAATAAGACAGTCTGTACGGAGAGAGAATATACATGCGCATACTAGCAAAAACACACACGCAATACACACACACAAAAAAGAAAATAGATCTAAATACAGGGGCCATAAAAAGATAAGAACGATAGCGTCTTTCCTTGGGCTTTCTAGGGCCAATCCTAAATACATTATTACCCTTTAAGCAGATAAACACATTTGCGACCAGTCTAAGATAGACATTTGAATTACAACTACAGAAAAAAATGTTAGACATAAAAAAAACATAAGGAAATTAACTTCCTTTTAATAATATGGTGAAATATATAATCTTTGCATGAATATGGTCACGAAGCGGAAACCCATGTAGCAAAATTATGGAAAACAATATATATATATATATATATATATATATATATATATATATATATATATATATATATATATATCAATCCAACACACACACACACACACACACAAATATATATATATATATAAATACACTTCTTTTAATATACAGACATATATATATATATATATATATATATATATATATATATATATATATATATAGGTACTTATTAAAAAGCCATCAATATCAGAGATATACTTAACATATTTGGTTGGATTGTTATGAGTTTGTGACCCTGGGTTTCACGCTTTTGCGATCGTCAAACTGATTAATTTTTTTTAAAAATGGATTTATGTAGGTTGCGTGCATTGGTGTTATTAGGGAGGTAAGTCGTCGTCATCGTCGTGATGTCCCTCATACTAACGCAAACATACATGCATGGCCGTACACCCACTGAGGTACGCTGGCACACATACACACGCGCTCGTCCACCGGAGCTCACACAAACATAAATATATGTGGACAATATGGCATTTCACATATGTATGTTTTTGTCTACATATATACGCATTTGATTTTTGAATTTCAATGATGGGATGCATATCAATTTCTCTCTTGAATGTAGCCATGTCAACAGTCAGATCATTTCTCTATTTTTCCGCTGCATAATATTTCCTCGCTTGCACCTATATACGTGTGGTGGGGTCTGTGTAAAAATATGATAGGTAAAAATTGCTATCATTTTAAATTTTTTAAGGTTGATTTGTTGTTATTTTGAAGCTGGTTATTTGCTTGTTGTGTATATGTAACTGATAGAATTTGCAGTTCGTAATCCTTATTGGTTTTTATTTGTTGGTGTTAAATTTGCTGGGGGAGGGATGAGTAATTTATATTAATAATTATAGCGGACTAATATGATAAAAGTAGTTCTGATGTGGTAGTAATTGTGTTGGGGGTTGGCGGTAATAATAATTTTAGTAGCTATTAGTTATTGTAAAGTGGTAGATGTGATTAATAATGGGGGTGGGATGATAAAAACAATAAATGAAATTATTGTGATAGTAGCTTGAACGAGAGAGTGATTGTTGGTGACTTTTCTCATCCGGTTGTTATAAATTATGCAAATAGGTATTTATTTTAAAGCCTACATTTGGAAATTATCTCTTATCTTTTGTTTAGTAATTTCTTTTGCGGGGTATTTATTCTTTTTCGTGGAGGCAAAGTAGGCATTTTTTTGTAATGTTGCTGTAGGCCGGTCCTCTTTTCGATATTTTCTAGATTATTCTTGCTGTGATGTTTCTGTCTTTTAGATGCCATATGTATGTGGATAGTGTAGTGCTGTTCGAATATTTTCTGTTGGTGAATGGAAGTTATGGTTTTTTTTCTCTTCTTGAATGGACCCTCATTGGCACCGATGTAGTACATTGTGCTCTAGTTTGAATTTACCTTGGCTTTATATATTGTATTCATATGCTGAAAATTTCCCTGGAGTGGACATGTTGTTCTATTTCTGCAGTTGCATTTTGGATGCTTGGTTTCATTTTTGTAGGTTGTCGTTTTTTTGTTTTGGCTTTTTATTATTTCTGTTATATTTTTTGTGCAGCTGTAACTGATTTTAAGCTTATTTTTTTGAATATTTTTGCTAATCGGTTTGTTTCGGTGAAGTGCTTTTCTATTAAGCCCTACCTATGTTCGTTTTGACGGTTTTGTTGTATGGTGGATTAAGCCAGATAATATTTGTTTTTCTGTTTTTGCGTTTTGGCTGTGGAGGTATATATTGTACTTGTTGTGTGTATCCACTTGCTTTTAGTTCTTCGTTGTATGGTATTCTTTTGTTATTGAAAACGTGTATGTTAGACGAGTTCTCAGTCTGCGGCTAATTGATATGGGTATTTGTTTGATGATTGAAGGTGGGTGGTTGGAGGATGTGTGTACGTAAGTTGGGCTGTCATTATCTTTTTTGTACGGTTCCTATATATATATATATATAGATATATATATATATGATAAATTAATTGATTTAAAAATATGGTCTTATCGCTACACAGGAATTAACATGTTCTCAAAAACAGAAAACAAAAACTTCAGATTCAATTATATTAAATTAAAAGCGTTAGTTCTGTTTCATCATACTTGTTTGATGATTGTAGGTGGCTGGTTGGAGGATGTGTGTACGTAAGTTGGGCTGTCATTATCTTTTTTGTACGGTTTGTATATATATATATATATATATATATATATATATATGTAATAAATTAATTGATTTAAAAATATGGTTTTATCGCTACACATGAATTAACATGTTTCAAAAACAGAAAACAAAAACTTCAGATTCAATTATATTAAATTAAAAGCGTTAGTTCTGTTTCATCTTCAAGCGAATTTTTTTAAATCACTTAATTTCTAATATTTATGCTCTGCAAATATATATATTTTTTTCATTTTAGTATATATATATATATATATATATATATATATATATAAAAATGAAAAAATTTAATATATATATATATATATATATATATATATATATATATATATATATATATATATACTAAAATGAAAAATAGTAGGCAAGACTAGAGTCAGGCCAAGGCTTGGATATTTTTTAAAGTGCACAATACACAATTCAGAAGAATTGAATTTGTAGAAATGGTAAAAATATAAGATTAGGAAAAATTCACGCGCAACGCACTAACCGGATTTCGAAATTACGGTTTTGTCAGATCAGTTACTTGTGGACGATTAGTCTGTAATATTAATCCTGCCCACTTAAATAAATCAACAAAGCACCACAAATCAGATATATCAGAATGAGTGTGGCAAGGGAAAAGCTGGAGGTATCGGATACAAAAACATTGTTCGACCGTTTAGTAACTGGATGTTGAATTTGACCTCACTGCAGGAACCTAATCTTATATATATATATATATATATATATATATATATATATATATATATATATATATATATATATATATATGTATATGTAATTATAAATTCAGTCTTTGGCAAAAGGTATTATTCACCCTATAAAAGAACAGCTAAACTAAGTGAGTGCTCAACACAAATTTCATAAAACGAAAATGTAGGAACGTTATGCAAGTTATACCTGAGGAATGAAACGTGGTTACATGAAGGTCAAAGTTTTGAATATGATATATATATATATATATATATATATATATATATATATATATATATATATATATATATATATATATAAATATAAATAAATAAAAAAAAATAAATGGAAAATTCTGACAATTATTTTGAGACATTTTTATGTTCATACATTCTTTTTATAGATACAAATATTTAGGTAAATTCTTTGTTTATAATAAACAGTATTAAACAACACTTACCGGCCTGAATGTCCGATAAATTTTCACAGAGAATATTCGTTCTCTGACATGATTCGAACCTGTATCCTATACGGAACCGTCGTTTAGCTGGACGCGCCTTTACCGATTTGGTCACTTCCGGTTAGCAAGATCGAATTTACTGTATTTAAACTTCTATTTTTCATGAATACTTCACGTACATTCTTATCTTTTCATGGCGTATCTAATGTAAACAAATGATGTCACACATTATGAAATGGACAAAGTCCGAAAATTATAGGTGTCCCTGCAAAAGGTTATACACACTTTGAATGATTATATATTAAGTATTTATTAAAATGCATTTCATTTTCAAATTTTATAGGATCTACACAGAAGATTAATATTTTCCTAACAACTGATAAGTTGAAGCATTGTTACTTTGAATATACGCACTTTAGCGCTGGAGGGCGTCGTCAGTGATGTTCTGAATGGGATCGATCATTGGGCAGTTTCGGGTTTTTCAAACATCATACTCCCCTCACCACGTCGACCTCGTCAGAGCTGATCAGTCTCTGATCCGCCTTCTAAATTAACAGCCTGCAGGCACTGACTTATATTAGACAAAATGAAATATTAAACATCAAGAAACATTTAATTTGGTGCTTTAGCGCATTTCCCTTCAATGGCTACCCTGAATCGGCCAAGAACCTTATAACTCTCGTGCTGTAATGTGTTTTGAAATCGAAGAGTATTCTACCGAACCTCTTCGACTAATCTAAATGTTTAGAACCTTACGTCATGCTGGAAATAAATCTTCATATTATAACTCGTACTACACTAATTCCTGGTAAATTAAAATGATTAATCCCCGAGCTTTGATAGTTTCAACTGTGATTGTTAATTGAACCATTTGATTTAAATCTAACCATATCTCACATTGAGCAAGGTTTATCAGAATGTGTGTATCTTAAACAGTTCTTGCCAAATAACACTCGCAAAACTCTTGGGTTCGGATCATCTTCATTGAGAGCATGGACTATACATTGATTGTAACCATTAAAAAGAAATCGCTTCAAAATACGACGCACACTTGTACGAAGCGCTTTCTGCATAAATCTCCTTCAATTCAGGCGATAACTTTCGAATTCCCTTCTTTCTTTATGAAGTCTTCTGGAGCGTCTCATGTGGACATTTTGTATATTCCGTCTCCTCCAAACTTCTCTAATTCGAGTAGTAAATTTTCAGTAGTATATTAGCATGCATTCGGATCACTCAAAGCTTAGACTGGCTGCCATCAATGTGACTATTGCATTAAATCTGTTAAAGTATGTTTACATGTTTATATATATATATATATATATATATATATATATATATATATATATATATATATATATGTATGTATGTATGTATGTATGTATTTGTGTATCTAGAGAGAGGCACACACAGAGAAAAAAGATAAAAAAAGTACTGTAAAGATTGTTATTTTGATATCTGCCAGAGATGAAAAGAGGAGGGTACACATATATTACAACTTCGCCAAAATTTTCACTACCAATATATTACAAATTTCACCATTCAAAGTGCGTGACACGAAATGTTTTACACTTTGTCGTATTCCTATCACCTGAAATTTATATATATATATATATATATATATATATATATATATATATACATGTGTGTGTGTGATTGCGTGTATGTAAGTTTTCTGATATGCTTGCTTGACCAATCAACAGAGATATTATTTAAAGAAAATCGAGACAAGTACTCATACGTACACACGTATAAACATTTATATTTAAACTCATACAAAGAGACGTGTCGATAATATATACCCAATCTGTGTCTATCCGCATTCTGTTAAATTTTAGAAGCGCCTGTTCAGTTTTCTTTAACATACTAAAGTCACTCTTTTATATCGTTTTAGCCGAAAAAGTCGGCCATTAATATTACAGATTTCGCCCCCGCCTTTATTAAATAATAATAATAAAAAGTACAGAAGAGATTTTCATTTTGATACTGATTTTCTTGAAGCACTTAATTATAGAGTTATTCTAATATTTATCATTGTCTTTCATGCTTTTTTCGCCCAGAATGTTTTAGATTTCTCAGCAAAAAATACTTTGTGTCTTTGGACTATTTCAAAGAAATTACTTTTGTTTAGAGAATTCTCGAAAGACCGGAATAAATAATAATCCAAAGATAGAATATGTGATATAATATGTGATGGTATTGCAACAATATGGTACAATATGATACAATATGTGAAGGTATTGTAGTAAAATGATACAATATTGACGTTATTGTAACAATAGGATACAATATAATACAATATGTGACGGTATTGTAGCAATATGGTACAATATGATACAATATGCGACGGTATTGTAACAATATGATACAATATGATACAATATGTAACGATATTGTAACGAATACTGCAACTTTACCAACCAAAGTGTAATTGTTTTTTTTTTCGCAATAAAGAAGCATACAATTAAATATTATCACGATTAATTACGGATGTGTTTATCGATAGGTCGAAGTGTGAGCGGTAATTATTAAAATTGTACGTTTTTGCCCTTTCGACTCTGTTTAATTCCCAGCTATAACTTTGGATGAAGCTGTTTTATTTAATGGTATTTCACTTTGTCTAACCAACGATATCTTGTTTTCAACGCTGTAATGAATCAATTTTCCATCGATGGTCACATTTTGGCTCCAAAAGGAAACGTCCTTCATAACTTTAAGATAGTGAAAAGCACAGGAGGAATGAATGGGGCTCAGAAGATATTTGTTGAACTTATTTGATAGCAAAACATTAAAGTGACTAAAATTACTGAGTTCGAATAATAATTTTGTGTCGTTCGACTCTATTCTGCAATGGACAACGTTGATTGTTTTTATGTAATAATTAGATTGGATCATTTTCAACTCATTTATTCAACCACGAAGTTTTTTCAAATAAGAAATCTCCAGAACTAAACATCGAAAATGCAAACTTTCTTAAAATGTTTTTATTTTCATCTTTAAATTTAGGATCAACAAATATATGACAATTAACCAAGACACTACAAACGTCCTCAAGTATGTCATCAAATAAAAAAAGCAAGTATATTTCAATATATACAAGTAAAACAACAACAACAACAACGTATATACAGTGGGAGGAAACAAATATTCGTACATATAAAATTTTTTCATTTATTGTTTTTCCAACTAATGAATAAACATAATTTACATATAATTAACTGTACACAGATACATAACAACGAAAAATGCTGATATGTCCCGAAAAGGGATATATTTGTTCGAAGTAGCAAAGTGGTTTTGGACAACTGTAACCGAGTAGAACAATCTAGCAGGTAACTGTAATGGACTGGTCCTCGTCGTAGTGGTAGGCAATAGGCGTAGGCAATAGGTGAATACAATAGGCGTAGTCAAGAAGCGCCCACAATAGGCGTTGTCTGTGGACCTCCACATCAGTCTGTATTTATGGCTGACACCACCCAATCATATTACTGTGAGGGGGAACCCAGGTATATGCATATTCATTACATCAAATGCTAAATTTAATTGACATTTTGTTCCATTCTTCTTCGCATATGGTTTACAGATTTGGTATATTTATTTCTATTAATGGTATCATATATTTGAAAAAAATATATATTACCAGCAATACATTTTTGAAAAAAATATTGCTAGAAATAATAACCTTTTCCCCATTAAATAACCCATTGTGGTTGATATGCCGTAAAACAAACCAAACCAAACCGACTACTGCAGAATATAAAAGGCCTGTGTGGTTTCGAAGAAGAATGTTCAGGAGTACGATTTTTATGTATGCGCTCTCTTGGGTTGTGTATACTATTAATAAACTTGGTCTATTACATGGTCAAGTAGCAAAAAAATTGTTATATAAGAATGACCAGTGTGCTCGAAAATCAACATTCCAAATCTCAAGATTTTTTTATGGTTTCGATCAACAAATATTATCTCTGATAGAAAATATGTAACCATGTTAATCATGAGGCAGGCTTGATTTAGACTTACCGTTAAGGTCACTTTCTTTTTTTAAACTGCAATCTAGCATTTCTGTTGTTCAGTTTCTGAAATCATTTCATTGTCATTATTCTTAGACTCCGCAGATGAGTGAAAGATATACGTTTTGAAACTATTTCAGTTTCAACTCAGTTGATTTTCATCGCAGCCCAGAATATTTTCTCACTTTCAGTTTTTGAAAAGATACGGTTTATCTTGCGCTATTAGAGAACGCTGGAAAAGAGTGACATTTTGTTTCTTCAGGATTCTAAAAATATCATTGCCCCAGATACGGACCAAAAGTTTTCTATTAAAAAAAAAAAAAGATTTTATTCCAGATATTTATATTCATAATTTTTATGGTTTTTATAATATTTGTGTGAGAAAGATAATGATACTACTAAAAGAAAAACTTGAAATAATGAAAATATTTAACCTCAAATACTCAGACAAATCCACCGATATTAATAATGCTGCTACGATTACGATAACTTCATTTTGGCAAGAAAAAAATGACGAGACGTAAATAGAAAAACAAGTAGTAGAATAATAAATTGTGTTTTGGAATACTGTTAGTCATTTCTTAGTGTTTTATATGTGTTATTACATGACATAGTGAACACCAGAAATTATTGGTCAAAAACATTCAAACATATATGAAATAATGAATATAATTACACAAGTGATGCATTATATGAAACTAGCGGCATGGCCCGGCGTTGCCCGTGCTTGATTCAAAAATCGTACGACTCATACAGCAATCGCTATCACTTGACTAAAAATATTTTTACCCTTCCTTGCCTTTAAAGGAGTACCCTTTGCCGTGCTGATGTTGCTACATGCCTTACTTCTTGCACTGCGAAATTTTTCTAAGCTCTATGCTAAACATTAAATCTGTTACGAAAAAAGAACTAAACAAAATGAACACAAAACGGTCACGTAACTGGAAAAACCGAATGAAAAAAGAATGTTACCAACAAATACTTTTTCACACCCAGCCCAGTTCTGTGGAACCAGAATCAAGGTTGAGTTTAAGCAAGCGAATGAGCAAATTGTAGTAAAGTGCCATGCAGATTTAAATTTTTTCCCCTTGTGACGAATGCATCTATCGATTTTTTTTTTCATGCTCGCATGCTAGTTAATATTCGTGTCAGTCAGCTGTTGGCTCTCACGCTGGCCAATAGAATCTTCCTGCCTATTCATGGCAGCCAGCTATAGGCTCTCACTCTGGTCAGTAGAAAATGGCTGCAAACTACATGAAAACTGCAATAGAAGCATGAATCGATTATTTTCACTATCGATGGGAGTTGGTAAATGCAAAGTAGGTCTTGGCATTTCCGCTAACTTCTGCACGTGCATGTAAATTTTGGTGTAAATCCGTCGAAAATTGCGGCCGTGCATTCGTTACACATACACACACATCCTGCCTTCTATAGATAAAGATCTGAAAATAAATAGTTTGCGTATGAATGAAAAAGTTCCTGATTTTCCATATTCTGTGCGTTTTAGAATCCTTTCTCCGTTGCTCTTTTACTTTACAAGTATTACATGGTTCCTGTTGCTTCATATTTAGCAGGGATTTCTTTTTAAGAATGAAAAAAATTATCACGATACCTTTTATTTTTTCATCTTAAATTAATCTGCTTGTGGTCCATAATACTGATTCTTTGGTAATATTTTTCTTCCTCTAATTCTTAGTATTTGCGTAGACATTTATATGTTTTTTTCTTCGAGTGATCCCTGAAGAGTGCGGGATTCTTTGGTAGTATTTTTCTTCTTCTAATTCTTAGTATTTGCGTAGACATTTATATGTTTTGTCTTCGAGTGATCCCTGAAGAGTGCAGGATTCTTTGATTCTTTGGTAATATTTTCTTCTTCTAATTCTTAGTATTTGCGTAGACATTTATATGTTTTGTCTTCAGTGATCTCTGAAGAGTGCGGGATTCATTGGTAATATTTTTCTTCTTCTAATTCTTAGTATTTGCGTAGACATTTATATGTTTTGTCTTCGAGTGATCTCTGAAGAGTGCAGGATTCTTTGGTAATATTTTTCTTCTTCTAATTCTTAGTATTTGCGTAGACATTTATATGTTTTGTCTTCAGTGATCTCTGAAGTGTGCGGAATTCTTTGGTAATATTTTTCTTCCTCTAATTCTTAGTATTTGCGTAGACATTTATATGTTTTGTCTTCAGTGATCTCTGAAGAGTGCAGGATTCATTGGTAATATTTTTCTTCTTCTAATTCTTAGTATTTGCGTAGACATTTATATGTTTTGTCTTCGAGTGATCTCTGAAGAGTGCGGGATTCTTTGGTAATATTTTCTTCTTCTAATTCTTAGTATTTGCGTAGACATTTATATGTTTTGTCTTCGAGTGATCTCTGGAAGTGCTTTGGTATTTTTTTCTTTTTGGTAATTAGTTTTCTTCACTATAATTCTTAGTTTTGAGTAGACATTTATATGTTTTGTCTTCCAGTGATCTCTGAAGAGTGCAGGATTCAATGGTAATATTTTTCTTCCTCTAATTCTTAGTATTTGCGTAGACATTTATATGTTTTGTCTTCAGTGATCTCTGAAGTGTGTTCTTTGGTAATATTTTTCTTTCTCTAATTCTTAGTATTTGCGTAGACATTTATACGTTTTGTCTTCAAGAAGAGTGCAGGGATTCATTGGTAATATTTTTCTTCCTCTAATTCTTAGTATTTGCGTAACATTTATATTTTTGTCTTCTGATCTCTGAATGCAGGATTCTTTGGTAATTTTTCTTCCTCTAATTCTTAGTATTTGCGTAGACATTTTTTTTCCTCTAATTCTTAGTATTTGCGTAGACATTTATGTTTTGTCTTCGAGTGATCTCTGAAGAGTGCAGGATTCTTTGGTAATATTTTTCTTCCTCTAATTCTTAGTATTTGCGTAGACATTTATATGTTTTGTCTTCAGTGATCTCTGAAGTGTGCGGGATTCTTTGGTAATATTATTCTTCCTCTAATTCTTAGTATTTGCGTAGACATTTATATGTTTTGTCTTCGAGTGATCTCTGAAGAGTGCAGGATTCTTTGTAATATTTTTCTTCCTCTAATTCTTAGTATTTGCGTAGACATTTATATGTTTTGTCTTCAGTGATCTCTGAAGAGTGCAGGATTTTTTTTTGTAATTTTTTCTTCTTCTAATTCTTAGTATTTGCGTAGACATTTATATGTTTTGTCTTCGAGTGATCTCTGAAGAGTGCAGGATTCTTTGGTAATATTTTTCTTCCTCTAATTCTTAGTATTTGCGTAGACATTTATATGTTTTGTCTTCAGTGATCTCTGAAGAGTGCAGGATTCTTTGGTAATATTTTTCTTCCTCTAATTCTTAGTATTTGCGTAGACATTTATATGTTTTGTCTTCAGTGATCTCTGAAGTGTGCGGGATTCTTTGGTAATATTTTTTTATATGTTTTGTCTTCTTCCTCTAATTCTTAATTCTTAGTATTTGCGTAGACATTTATATGTTTTGTCTTCAGTGATCTCTGAAGAGTGCAGGATTCATTGGTAATATTTTTTCTTCTTCTAATTCTTAGTATTTGCGTAGACATTTATATGTTTTGTCTTCAGTGATCTCTGAAGAGTGCAGGATTCAATTCTGGTAATATTTTCTTCTTCTAATTCTTAGTATTTGCGTAGACATTTATATGTTTTGTCTTCAGTGATCTCTGAAGTGTGCGGGATTCTTTGGTAATATTTTTCTCCCTATAATTCTTAGTATTTGCGTAGACATTTATATGTTTTGTCTTCGAGTGATCTCTGAAGAGTGCGGGATTCAATGGTAATATTTTTCTTCCTCTAATTCTTAGTATTTGCGTAGACATTTATATGTTTTGTCTTCGAGTGATCTCTGAAGTGTGCGGGATTCTTTGGTAATATTTTTCTTCCTCTAATTCTTAGTATTTGCGTAGACATTTATATGTTTTGTCTTCGAGTGATCTCTGAAGAGTGCAGGGAATCTTTGGTAATATTTTTCTTCCTCTAATTCTTAGTATTTGCGTAGACATTTATATGTTTTGTCTTCGAATGATTTCTGAACATTTATATGTGCTTCGAGGATTCTTTTCTTTTAATATTTTTCTTCCTCTAATTCTTAGTATTTGCGTAGACATTTATATGTTTTGTCTTCAGAGTGATCTCTGAAGAGTGCAGGATTCTTTGGTAATATTTTTCTTCCTCTAATTCTTAGTATTTGCGTAGACATTTATATGTTTTGTCTTCGAGTGATCTCTGAAGAGTGCAGGATTCTTTGGTAATATTTTTCTTCCTCTAATTCTTAGTATTTGCGTAGACATTTATATGTTTTGTCTTCGAGTGATCTCTGAAGAGTGCAGGATTCATTGGTAATATTTTCTTCCTCTAATTCTTAGTATTTGCGTAGACATTTATATGTTTTGTCTTCGAGTGATTTCTGAAGTGTGCTGGATTCTTTGGTAATATTTTTCTTCCTCTAATTCTTAGTATTTGCGTAGACATTTATATGTTTTGTCTTCGAGTGATCTCTGAAGAGTGCAGGATTCTTTGGTAATATTTTTCTTCCTCTAATTCTTAGTATTTGCGTAGACATTTATATGTTTTTGTCTTCGAGTGATCTCTGAAGAGTGCAGGATTCATTTGGTAATATTTTCTTCCTCTAATTCTTAGTATTTGCGTAGACATTTATATGTTTTGTCTTCAGTGATCTCTGAAGTTTTGTGTAGACATTTATATGTTTTGGATTCTTTAGTAATATTTTTCTTCCTCTAATTCTTAGTATTTGCGTAGACATTTATATGTTTTGTCTTCGAGTGATCTCTGAAGAGTGCGGGATTCTTTGGTAATATTTTTCTTCCTCTAATTCTTAGTATTTGCGTAGACATTTATATGTTTTGTCTTCGAGTGATCTCTGAAGAGTGCGGGATTCATTGGTAATATTTTTATTCCTCTAATTCTTAGTATTTGCGTAGATATTTATATGTTTTGTCTTCGAGTGATCTCTGAAGTGTGCGGGATTCTTGGTAATATTTTTCTTCCTCTAATTCTTAGTATTTGCGTAGACATTTATATGTTTTTGTCTTCAGTGATATCTGAAGTGCGGGATTCTTTGGTAATATTTTCTTCCTTCTAATTCTTAGTATTTGAGACATTTATATGTTTTGTCTTCGAGTGATCTCTGAAGAGTGCGGGATTCTTTGGTAATATTTTTCTTCCTCTAATTCTTAGTATTTGCGTAGACATTTATATGTTTTGTCTTCGAGTGATCTCTGAAGAGTGCGGGATTCATTGGTAATATTTTTCTTCCTCTAATTCTTAGTATTTGCGTAGACATTTATATGTTTTGTCTTCGAGTGATTTCTGAAGTGTGCTGGATTCTTTGGTAATATTTTTCTTCCTCTAATTCTTAGTATTTGCGTAGACATTTATATGTTTTGTCTTTGAGTGATCTCTGAAGAGTGCGGGATTCTTTGGTAATATTTTTCTTCCTCTAATTCTTAGTATTTGCGTAGACATTTATATGTTTTGTCTTCGAGTGATCTCTGAAGAGTGCGGGATTCTTTGGTAATATTTTTCTTCCTCTAATTCTTAGTATTTGCGTAGACATTTATATGTTTTGTCTTCGAGTGATCTCTCTGAAGAGTGCAGGATTTTTGGTAATATTTTTTCTTCTAATTCTTAGTATTTGTGTAGACATTTATATGTTTTGTCTTCGAGTGATCTCTGAAGAGTGCAGGATTTTTTGGTAATATTTTTCTCTTCCTCTAATTCTTCCTCTAGTATTTGCGTAGACATTTATATGTTTTGTCTTCGAGTGATCTCTGAAGAGTGCAGGATTCTTTGGTAATCCTTTTCTTCCTCTAATTCTTAGTATTTGCGTAACATTTATATGTTTTCTCTTCCTCTGAAGAGTGCTTCTTTTGGTAATATTTTTCTTCCTCTAATTCTTAGTATTTGCGTAGACATTTATATGTTTTGTCTTCGAGTGATCTCTGAAGTGTGCTGGATTCTTTGGTAATATTTTTCTTCCTCTAATTCTTAGTATTTGCGTAGACATTTATATGTTTTGTCTTCAGTGATCTCTGAAGAGTGCAGGATTCTTTTGTAATATTTTTGCGTAGACATTTATATGTTTTGTCTTCCTCTAATTCTTAGTATTTGCGTAGACATTTATATGTTTTGTCTTCGAGTGATCTCTGAAGAGTGCAGGATTCTTTGGTAATATTTTTCTTCTTCTAATTCTTAGTATTTGCGTAGACATTTATATGTTTTGTCTTCGAGTGATCTCTGAAGAGTGCAGGATTCTTTGGTAATATTTTTCTTCCTCTAATTCTTAGTATTTGCGTAGACATTTATATGTTTTGTCTTCAGTGATCTCTGAAGAGTGCAGGATTCTTTGGTAATATTTTTTTCCTCTAATTCTTAGTATTTGCGTAGACATTTATATGTTTTGTCTTCGAGTGATCTCTGAACATTTATATGTTTTGTCTTCGAGTGCTCTGAAGGGATTCTTTTTGGTAATATTTTTTCTTCCTCTAATTCTTAGTATTTGCGTAGACATTTATATGTTTTTCTTCGAGTGATCTCTGAAGAGTGCGGGATTCTTTGGTAATATTTTTCTTCCTCTAATTCTTAGTATTTGCGTAGACATTTATATGTTTTGTCTTCGAGTGATCTCTGAAGAGTGCAGGATTCTTTGGTAATATTTTCTTCCTCTAATTCTTAGTATTTGCGTAGACATTTATATGTTTTGTCTTCAGTGATTTCTGAAGAGTGCTGGATTCTTTGGTAATATTTTTCTTCCTCTAATTCTTAGTATTTGCGTAGACATTTATATGTTTTGTCTTCGAGTGATCTCTGAAGAGTGCGGGATTCTTTGGTAATATTTTTTCCTCTAATTCTTAGTATTTGCGTAGACATTTATATGTTTTTGTCTTCGGTGATCTCTGAAGTGCGGGATTCTTTGGTAATATTTTTTCTAATTCTTAGTATTTGCGTTTTATATGTTTTTGTCTTCGAGTGATCTCTGAAGAGTGCAGGATTCATTGGTAATATTTTTCTTCCTCTAATTCTTAGTATTTGCGTAGACATTTATATGTTTTGTCTTCGAGTGATTTCTGAAGAGTGCTGGATTCTTTGGTAATATTTTTCTTCCTCTAATTCTTAGTATTTGCGTAGACATTTATATGTTTTGTCTTCAGTGATCTCTGAAGGTGCAGGATTCTTTGAATATTTTTCTTCCTCTAATTCTTAGTATTTGCGTAGACATTACGTTCTTAGTATTTGTTTATATGTTTTGTCTTCGAGTGATCTCTGAAGAGTGCAGGATTCTTTGGTAATATTTTTCTTCCTCTAATTCTTAGTATTTGCGTAGACATTTATATGTTTTGTCTTCGAGTGATCTCTGAAGAGTGCAGGATTCTTTGGTAATATTTTTTCTTCCTCTAATTCTTAGTATTTGCGTAGACATTTATATGTTTTGTCTTCGAGTGATCTCTGAAGAGTGCGGGATTCTTTGGTAATATTTTTCTTCCTCTAATTCTTAGTATTTGACATTTATATGTTTTGTCTTCTGAAGAGTGATCTCTGAAGAGTGCTTCGGGATTCATTGGTAATATTTTTTTTCCTCTAATTCTTAGTATTTGCGTAGATATTTATATGTTTTGTCTTCAGTGATCTCTGAAGAGTGCATTTGGATTCTTTGATTTCCTCTAATTCTTAGTATTTGCGTAGACATTTATATGTTTTGTCTTCAGTGATCTCTGAAGAGTGCAGGATTCTTTGGTAATATTTTCTTCCTCTAATTCTTAGTATTTGCGTCCATTTATATGTTTTCTCTTCAGTGATCTCTGAAGAGTGCGGGATTCTTTAGTAATATTTTCTTCTTCTAATTCTTAGTATTTGCGTAGACATTTATATGTTTTGTCTTCGTAGACATTTATATGTTTTTGTCTTCAGTGATCTCTGAAGAGTTTTTTTCTTTTCTTAGTATTTGCGTAGACTTCCTCTAATTCTTAGTATTTGCGTAGACATTTATATGTTTTGTCTTCAGTGATCTCTGAAGAGTGCGGGATTCATTGGTAATATTTTTCTTCCTCTAATTCTTAGTATTTGCGTAGACATTTATATGTTTTGTCTTCGAGTGATCTCTGAAGAGTGCGGGATTCTTTGGTAATACTTTTCTTCCTCTAATTCTTAGTATTTGCGTAGACATTTATATGTTTTGTCTTCGAGTGATCTCTGAAGAGTGCGGGATTTTTTGGTAATATTTTTCTTCTTCTAATTCTTAGTATTTGTGTAGACATTTATATGTTTTGTCTTCGAGTGATCTCTGAAGAGTGCGGGATTTTTTGGTAATATTTTTCTTCTTCTAATTCTTCGTATTTGTGTAGACATTTATATGTTTTGTCTTCGAGTGATCTCTGAAGAGTGCGGGATTCTTTGGTAATCCTTTTCTTCCTCTAATTCTTAGTATTTGCGTAGACATTTATATGTTTTCTCTTCGAGTGATCTCTGAAGAGTGCGGGATTCTTTGGTAATACTTTTCTTCCTCTAATTCTTAGTATTTGCGTAGACATTTATATGTTTTGTCTTCGAGTGATCTCTGAAGAGTGCAGGATTCTTTGGTAATATTTTTCTTCCTCTAATTCTTAGTATTTGCGTAGACATTTATATGTTTTGTCTTCGAGTGATCTCTGAAGAGTGCGGGATTCTTTGGTAATATTTTTCTTCCTCTAATTCTTAGTATTTGCGTAGACATTTATATGTTTTGTCTTCGAGTGATCTCTGAAGAGTGCAGGATTCTTTGGTAATATTTTTCTTCTTCTAATTCTTAGTATTTGCGTAGACATTTATATGTTTTGTCTTCGAGTGATCTCTGAAGTGTGCGGGATTCTTTGGTAATATTTTTCTTCCTCTAATTCTTAGTATTTGCGTGAACATTTATATGTTTTGTCTTCGAGTGATCTCTGAAGAGTGCAGGATTCTTTGGTAATATTTTTCTTCCTCTAATTCTTAGTATTTGCGTAGACATTTATATGTTTTCTCTTCGAGTGATCTCTGAAGAGTGCAGGATTCTTTGGTAATATTTTTCTTCCTCTAATTCTTAGTATTTGCGTAGACATTTATATGTTTTGTCTTCGAGTGATCTCTGAAGAGTGCAGGATTCTTTGGTAATATTTTTCTTCCTCTAATTCTTAGTATTTGCGTAGACATTTATATGTTTTGTCTTCGAGTGATTTCTAAGAGTGCTGTTCTTTGGTAATATTTTTCTTCCTCTAATTCTTAGTATTTGCGTAGACATTTATATGTTTTGTCTTCAGTGATCTCTGAAGTGCAGGATTCTTTGGTAATATTTTTTTTTTCCTCTAATTCTTAGTATTTGCGTAGACATTTATATGTTTTGTCTTCAGTGATCTCTGAAGAGTGCAGGATTCTTTGGTAATATTTTTCTCCTCTAATTCTTAGTATTTGCGTAGACATTTATATGTTTTGTCTTCTTGAGTGATCTCTGAAGAGTGCAGGATTTTTGGTAATATTTTTCTTCCTCTAATTCTTAGTATTTGCTAATTTATATGTTTTGTCTTCGAGTTTCTGAAGAGTGCGGGATTTTTTGTAATATTTTTCTTCTTCTAATTCTTAGTATTTGCGTAGACATTTATATGTTTTGTCTTCGAGTGATCTCTGAAGAGTGCATTCTTTGGATTTTTTGGTAATAATTCTTAGTTTTTTTTATATGTTTTTGTCTTCCTCTGAATTTCTTTGTAATTTTTCTTCCTCTAATTCTTAGTATTTGCGTAGACATTTATATGTTTTGTCTTCAGTGATCTCTGAAGAGTGCAGGATTCTTTGGTAATATTTTTCTTCCTCTTATTCTTAGTATTTGCGTAGACATTTATATGTTTTGTCTTCGAGTGATCTCTGAAGGTGGGATTCTTTTTAATATTTTCTTCCTCTAATTCTTAGTATTTGCGTAGACATTTATATGTTTTGTCTTCGAGTGATCTCTGAAGACATTTATATGTGCAGGATTCTTTGGTAATATTTTTCTTCTTCTAATTCTTAGTATTTGCGTAGACATTTATATGTTTTGTCTTCAGTGATCTCTGAAGAGTGCGGTATTCTTTGGTAATATTTTTCTTCCTCTAATTCTTAGTATTTGCGTAGACATTTATATGTTTTGTCTTCGAGTGATCTCTGAAGAGTGCAGGATTCTTTGGTAATATTTTTCCTCTAATTTTAGTATTTGCTCTTTAATTTTTTGTCTTCAGTGATCTCTGATTTGCGTAGACATTTATATGTTTTGTCTTCGAGTGATCTCTGAAGTGTGCGGGATTCTTGGTAATTTTTTCTTCCTCTAATTCTTAGTATTTGCGTAGACATTTATATGTTTTGTCTTCGAATCTCTGAAGAGTTTCTTTGGTAATATTTTTCTTCCTCTAATTCTTAGTATTTGCGTAGACATTTATATGTTTTGTCTTCGAGTGATCTCTGAAGAGTGCGGGATTTTTGGTTTTTGGTAATATTTTTCTTCTTCTAATTCTTAGTATTTGCGTAGACATTTATATGTTTTTTGTCTTCAGTGATCTCTGAAGAGTGCAGGATTCTTTGGTAATATTTTCTTCCTCTAATTCTTAGTATTTGCGTAGACATTTATATGTTTTGTCTTCAGTGATCTCTGAAGAGTGCAGGATTCTTTAATATTTCTTTTTCTTCCTCTAATTCTTAGTATTTGCGTAGACATTTATATGTTTTGTCTTCGAGTGATCTCTGAAGAGTGCAGGATTCTTTTTGGTAATATTTTCTTCCTCTAATTCTTAGTATTTGCGTAGACATTTATATGTTTTGTCTTCGAGTGATTTCTGAAGTGTGCTGGATTCTTTGGTAATATTTTTCTTCCTCTAATTCTTAGTATTTGCGTAGACATTTATATGTTTTGTCTTCGAGTGATCTCTGAAGAGTGCGGGATTCTTTGGTAATATTTTTCTTCCTCTAATTCTTAGTATTTGCGTAGACATTTATATGTTTTGTCTTCAGTGATCTCTGAAGAGTGCGGGATTCTTTGGTAATATTTTTCTTCCTCTAATTCTTTATTTGCGTAGACATTTATATGTTTTTGTCTTTCTGAAGAGTGATCTCTGAAGAGTGATTTTTGGTCTTCGAATATTTTCTTTGGTAATTCTTCTAATTTTTCTATATGTTTTTCTCTTCAGTAATCTCTGAAGAGTGCAGGATTCTTTGGTAATACTTCTTCCTCTAATTCTTTGTATTTGCGTAGACATTTATATGTTTTTGTCTTCGAGTGATCTCTGAAGAGTGCAGATTCTTTGGTAATATTTTTCTTCCTCTAATTCTTAGTATTTGCGTAACATTTATATTTTTTGTCTTCGAGTGATCTCTGAAGTGTGCAGGATTCTTTGGTAATTTTTCTTCCTCTAATTCTTAGTATTTGAGACATTTATATGTTTTGTCTTCGAGTGATCTCTGAAGAGTGCAGGATTCTTTGGTAATATTTTCTTCCTCTAATTCTTAGTATTTGCGTAGACATTTATATGTTTTGTCTTCGAGTGATCTCTGAAGAGTGCGGGATTCTTTGGTAATATTTTTCTTCTTCTAATTCTTAGTATTTGTAGACATTTATATGTTTTTTCTTCGAGTGATCTCTGAAGAGTGCAGGATTTTTTGGTAATTTTTCTTCTTCTAATTCTTAGTATTTGTGTAGACATTTATATGTTTTTCTCTTCGAGTGATCTCTGAAGAGTGCGGGATTCTTTGGTAATATTTTTCTTCCTCTAATTCTTAGTATTTGCGTAGACATTTATATGTTTTGTCTTCGAGTGATCTCTGAAGAGTGTGTTCTTTGGTAATATTTTTCTTCCTCTTATTCTTAGTATTTGCGTAGACATTTATATGTTTTGTCTTCGAGTGATCTCTGAAGAGTGCGGGATTCATTGGTAATATTTTTTTCCTCTAATTCTTAGTATTTGCGTAGATATTTATATGTTTTGTCTTCAGTGATCTCTGCGGTAATATTTTTTCTTCCTCTAATTCTTAGTATTTGCGTAGACATTTATATGTTTTGTCTTCTGATATCTGAAGAGTGATTCTTTGGTAATATTTTCTTCCTTCTAATTCTTAGTATTTGCGTAGACATTTATATGTTTTGTCTTCGAGTGATCTCTGAAGAGTGCGGGATTCTTTGGTAATATTTTTCTTCCACTAATTCTTAGTATTTGCGTAGACATTTATATGTTTTGTCTTTTCGAGTGATCTCTGAAGAGTGCAGGATTTTTCTTCCACTAATTCTTAGTAATTTGCGTATTTTTTTTATTCCTCTAATTCTTAGTATTTGTCCTCTAGACATTTAGACATTTTTTGTTTTGTTTCAGTGATTTCTGAAGAGTGCTGGATTCTTTGGTAATATTTTTCTTCCTCTAATTCTTAGTATTTGCGTAGACATTTATATGTTTTGTCTTTTGAGTGATCTCTGAAGAGTGCTTTGGATTTTTTCTTAATTCTTAGTATTTGCGTAACATTTATTTTTTGTCTTCCTCTAATTCTTAGTATTTGCGTAGACATTTATATGTTTTGTCTTCGAGTGATCTCTTAAGAGTGCAGGATTCTTTGGTAATATTTTTCTTCCTCTAATTCTTAGTATTTGTGTAATTTATATGTTTTGTCTTCAGTGATCTCTGAAGAGTTTTTTTGGTAATATTTTTCTTCTTCTAATTCTTAGTATTTGCGTAGACATTTATATGTTTTGTCTTCGAGTGATCTCTGAAGAGTGCAGGATTTTTTGGTAATATTTTTCTTCTTCTAATTCTTCGTATTTGTGTAGACATTTATATGTTTTGTCTTCGAGTGATCTCTGAAGAGTGCAGGATTCTTTTGGTAATTTTTTCTTCCTCTAATTCTTAGTATTTGCGTAGACATTTATATGTTTTGTCTTCGAGTGATCTCTGAAGAGTGCGGGATTCTTTAGTAATATTTTTCTTCCTCTAATTCTTAGTATTTGCGTAGACATTTATGTTTTGTCTTCGAGTGATCTCTGAAGAGTTTTCTTTGGTATAATTCTTGTTTTGCGTAGACATTTATATGTTTTGTCTTCGAGTGATCTCTGAAGATTCTTTGTAATATTTTCTTCCTCTAATTCTTTTATATGTTTTGTTTTGTCTTTATGATCTCTGAAGAGTGCGGGATTCTTTGGTAATATTTTTCTTCCTCTAATTCTTAGTATTTGCGTAGACATTTATATGTTTTGTCTTCGAGTGATCTCTGAAGAGTGCGGGATTCTTTGGTAATATTTTTCTTCCTCTAATTCTTAGTATTTGCGTAGACATTTATATGTTTTGTCTTCGAGTGATCTCTGAAGAGGTGCGGGATTCTTTGGTAATATTTTTCTTCCTCTAATTCTTAGTATTTGCGTAGACATTTATATGTTTTGTCTTCAGTGATCTCTGAAGAGTGCAGGATTCTTTGGTAATATTTTTCTTCCTCTAATTCTTAGTATTTGCGTAGACATTTATATGTTTTGTCTTCGAGTGATCTCTGAAGAGTGCAGGATTCTTTGGTAATATTTTTCTTCCTCTAATTCTTAGTATTTGCGTAGACATTTATATGTTTTGTCTTCAGAGTCATCTCTGAAGAGTGCGGGATTCTTTTGGTAATATTTTTCTTCCACTAATTCTTAGTATTTGCGTAGACATTTATATGTTTTGTCTTCGAGTGATCTCTGAAGAGTGCTTCTTTGGTAATATTTTTCTTCCTCTAATTCTTAGTATTTGCGTAGACATTTATATGTTTTGTCTTCGAGTGATCTCTGAAGAGTGCTGGATTCTTTGGTAATATTTTTCTTCCTCTAATTCTTAGTATTTGCGTAGACATTTATTATATCTCTGAAGAGTTTTGCAGGATTCTTTGGTAATATTTTTCTTCCTCTAATTCTTAGTATTTGCGTAGACATTTATATGTTTTGTCTTCGAGTGATCTCTGAAGAGTGCGGATTCTTTGGTAATATTTTTCTTCCTCTAATTCTTAGTATTTGCGTAGACATTTATATGTTTGTCTTCGAGTGATCTCTGAAGAGTGCAGGATTCTTTGGTAATATTTTTCTTCCTCTAATTCTTAGTATTTGCGTAGACATTTATATGTTTTGTCTTCGAGTGATTTCTGAAGAGTGCTGGATTCTTTGGTAATATTTTTTCTTCCTCTAATTCTTAGTATTTGCGTAGACATTTATATGTTTTGTCTTCGAGTGATCTCTGAAGAGTGCAGGATTCTTTGGTAATATTTTTTTCTTCTAATTCTTAGTATTTGCGTAGACATTTATATGTTTTGTCTTCGAGTGATCTCTGAAGAGTGCGGGATTCTTTGGTAATATTTTTCTTCCTCTAATTCTTAGTATTTGCGTAGACATTTATATGTTTTGTCTTCGAGTGATCTCTGAAGAGTGCGGGATTCTTTGGTAATATTTTTCTTCCTCTAATTCTTAGTATTTGCGTAGACATTTATATGTTTTGTCTTCGAGTGATCTCTGAAGTGTGCTTCCCTAATTCTTAGTATTTGGGATTCTTTTTTGGTAATATTTTTCTTTTTCTTCCTCTAATTCTTAGTATTTGCGTAGACATTTATATGTTTTGTCTTCGAGTGATCTCTGAAGAGTGCGGGATTCATTGGTAATATTTTTATTCCTCTAATTCTTAGTATTTGCGTAGATATTTATATGTTTTGTCTTCGAGTGATCTCTGAAGTGATCTTTCTGAAGTATTTGTGCATTTATATGTTTTGTCTTCAGTGATTTCTTGCTGGATAATATTTTTCTTCCTCTAATTCTTAGTATTTGCGTAGACATTTATATGTTTTGTCTTTTGATTCTCTGAAGAGTGTTCTTTGGTAATATTTTTCTTCCTTCTAATTTTAGTATTTGTTTTATATGTTTTGTCTTCGAGTGATCTCTGAAGAGTGCAGGATTCTTTGGTATATATTTTTGTCTTCCACTAATTCTTAGTATTTTTCTTCCTCTAATTCTTAGTATTTGCGTAGACATTTATATGTTTTGTCTTCAGTGATCTCTGAAAGTGCAGGATTCATTGGTAATATTTTTCTTCCTCTAATTCTTAGTATTTGCGTAGACATTTATATGTTTTGTCTTCGAGTGATCTCTGAAGAGTGCAGATTCTTTGGTAATACTTTTCTTCCTCTAATTCTTAGTATTTGCGTAGACATTTATATGTTTTGTCTTCGAGTGATCTCTGAAGAGTGATATTTTTTTTCTTCTAATTCTTAGTATTTGTGTAGACATTTATATGTTTTGTCTTCGAGTGATCTCTGAAGAGTGCGGGATTTTTGGTAATATTTTTTCTTCCTTCTAATTCTTAGTATTTGTGTAGACATTTATATGTTTTCTCTTCGAGTGATCTCTGAAGAGTGCGGGATTCTTTGGTAATACTTTTCTTCCTCTAATTCTTAGTATTTGCGTAGACATTTATATGTTTTGTCTTCGAGTGATCTCTGAAGAGTGCGGGATTCTTTGGTAATATTTTCTTCCTCTAATTCTTAGTATTTGCGTAGACATTTATATGTTTTGTCTTCGAGTGATCTCTAAGAGTTTTTCTTTGGTAATATTTTTCTTCCTCTAATTCTTAGTATTTGCGTAGACATTTATATGTTTTGTCTTCGAGTGATCTCTGAAGAGTGCGGGATTCTTTGGTAATATTTTTCTTCCTCTAATTCTTAGTATTTGCGTAGACATTTATATGTTTTGTCTTCGAGTGATCTCTGAAGAGTGCGGGATTCTTTGGTAATATTTTTTCTTCCTCTAATTCTTAGTATTTGCGTAGATATTTATATGTTTTGTCTTCGAGTGATCTCTGAAGTGTGCGGGATTCTTGGTAATATTTTTCTTCCTCTAATTCTTAGTATTTGCGTAGACATTTATATGTTTTGTCTTCGAGTGATCTCTGAAGAGTGCGGGATTCTTTGGTAATATTTTTCTTCCTCTAATTCTTAGTATTTGCGTAGACATTTATATGTTTTCTCTTCGAGTGATCTCTGAAGAGTGCGGGATTTTTGGTAATATTTTCTTCCTCTAATTCTTAGTATTTGCGTAGACATTTATATGTTTTGTCTTCGAGTGATCTCTGAAGAGTGCGGGATTCTTTGGTAATATTTTTCTTCCTCTAATTCTTAGTATTTGCGTAGACATTTATATGTTTTCTCTTCGAGTGATCTCTGAAGAGTGCGGGATTCTTTGGTAATTTTTCTTCCTCTAATTCTTAGTATTTGCGTAGACATTTATATTTTTGTCTTCCTCTGAAGAGTGCTGGATTCTTTGGTAATATTTTTCTTCCTCTAATTCTTAGTATTTGCGTAGACATTTATATGTTTTGTCTTCGAGTGATCTCTGAAGAGTGCGGGATTCTTTGGTAATATTTTTCTTCCTCTAATTCTTAGTATTTGCGTAGACATTTATATGTTTTGTCTTCGAGTGATCTGAAGATCTCTTTGGTAATATTTCTATTTTCGCAGACATTTATATGTTTTTCTCCTCTAATTCTTGAAGAGTGCGGGATCTTTGGTTTTTTCTTAGAATTTTTATTTGTTTTGTCTTTTTGTCTTCGAGTGATCTCTGAAGAGTGCGGGATTTTTTGGTAATATTTTTCTTCTTCTAATTCTTAGTATTTGCGTAGACATTTATATGTTTTGTCTTCGAGTGATCTCTGAAGAGTGCGGGATTTTTGGTAATATTTTTCTTCTTCTAATTCTTAGTATTTGTGTAGACATTTATATGTTTTCTCTTCGAGTGATCTCTGAAGAGTGCGGGATTCTTTGGTAATACTTTTCTTCCTCTAATTCTTAGTATTTGCGTAGACATTTATATGTTTTGTCTTCGAGTGATCTTCAGGATTCTTTGGTAATATTTTCTTCCTCTAATTCTTAGTATTTGCGTAGACATTTATATGTTTTGTCTTCGAGTGATCTCTGAAGAGTGCGGGATTCTTTGGTAATATTTTTTATTCCTCTAATTCTTAGTATTTGCGTAGACATTTATATGTTTTGTCTTCGAGTGATCTCTGAAGAGTGCGGGATTCTTTGGTAATATTTTTCTTCTTCTAATTTTAGTATTTGCGTAGACATTTATATGTTTTGTCTTCGAGTGATCTCTGAAGAGTGCGGGATTCTTTTGGTAATATTTTTCTTCCTCTAATTCTTAGTATTTGCGTAGACATTTATATGTTTTGTCTTCGAGTGATCTCTTGAAGAGTGCAGGGATTCTTTGGTAATATTTTTTCTTCCTCTAATTCTTAGTATTTGCGTAGACATTTATATGTTTTGTCTTCGAGTGATCTCTGAAGAGTGCGGGATTCTTTGGTAATTTTTTCTTCCTCTAATTCTTAGTATTTGCGTAGACATTTATATGTTTTGTCTTCGAGTGATCTCTGAAGAGTGCTTCAGATTTCTTTGGTAATATTTTTCTTCCTCTAATTCTTAGTATTTGCGTAGACATTTATATGTTTTTGTCTTCGAGTGATCTCTAAGAGTGCAGGATTTTTTTTGGTATATTTTTCTTCTTCTAATTCTTAGTATTTGCGTAGACATTTATATGTTTTGTCTTCAGTGATCTCTGAAGAGTGCGGATTCTTTTGGTAATATTTTTCTTCCTCTAATTCTTAGTATTTGCGTAGACATTTATATGTTTTGTCTTCGAGTGATCTCTGAAGAGTGCATTCTTTTTTGGTAATATTTTTCTTCCTCTAATTCTTAGTATTTGCGTAGACATTTATATGTTTTGTCTTCGAGTGATCTCTGAAGAGTGCGGGATTCTTTGGTAATATTTTTCTTCCTCTAATTCTTAGTATTTGCGTAGACATTTATATGTTTTGTCTTCGAGTGATTTCTGAAGTGTGCTGGATTCTTTGGTAATATTTTTCTTCCTCTAATTCTTAGTATTTGCGTAGACATTTATATGTTTTGTCTTTGAGTGATCTCTGAAGAGTGCAGGATTCTTTTGGTAATATTTTTCTTCCTCTAATTCTTAGTATTTGCGTAGACATTTATATGTTTTGTCTTCAGTGATCTCTGAAGAGTGCAGGATTTTTGGTAATATTTTTCTTCCTCTAATTCTTAGTATTTGCGTAGACATTTATATGTTTTGTCTTCAGTGATCTCTGAAGAGCAGGATTTTTTTTAATATTTTTCTTCCTCTAATTCTTAGTATTTGCGTAGACATTTATATGTTTTGTCTTCGAGTGATCTCTGAAGAGTGCGGGATTCTTTGGTAATATTTTTCTTCCTCTAATTCTTAGTATTTGCGTAGACATTTATATGTTTGTCTTCGAGTGATCTCTGAAGAGTGCGGGATTTTTTGGTAATATTTTTCTTCCTCTAATTCTTAGTATTTGCGTAGACATTTATATGTTTTGTCTTCGATCTTTGTGATCTCTGAAGAGTTCTTTGGTAATATTTTCTTCCTAATTCTTAGTATTTGCGTAGACATTTATATGTTTTGTCTTCGAGTGATCTCTGAAGAGTGCAGGATTCTTTGGTAATATTTTTCTTCCTCTAATTCTTAGTATTTGCGTAGACATTTATATGTTTTGTCTTCGAGTGATCTCTGAAGAGTGCGGGATTCTTTGGTAATACTTTTCTTCTTCTAATTCTTAGTATTTGTGTAGACATTTATATGTTTTTTTCTTCGAGTGATCTCTGAAGAGTGCTGGATTTTTTGGTAATATTTTTTTGTTCTTCTAATTCTTAGTATTTGTGTAGACATTTATATGTTTTTCTTTCGAGTGATCTCTGAAGAGTGCGGGATTCTTTTGGTAATATTTTTCTTCCTCTAATTCTTAGTATTTGCGTAGACATTTATATGTTTTGTCTTCGAGTGATCTCTGAAGTGCGGGATTCTTTGGTAATATTTTTCTTCCTCTTATTCTTAGTATTTGCGTAGACATTTATATGTTTTGTCTTCGTGATCTCTGAAGTGTGCGGGATTCTTTGGTAATATTTTTCTTCCTCTAATTCTTAGTATTTGCGTAGACATTTATATGTTTTGTCTTCGAGTGATCTCTGAAGAGTGCGGGATTCTTTGGTAATATTTTTCTTCTTCTAATTCTTAGTATTTGCGTAGACATTTATATGTTTTGTCTTCGAGTGATCTCTGAAGAGTGCGGGATTCTTTGGTAATACTTTTCTTCCTCTAATTCTTAGTATTTGCGTAGACATTTATATGTTTTGTCTTCGAGTGATCTCTGAAGACTGCGGGATTCTTTGGTAATATTTTTCTTCCTCTTATTCTTAGTATTTGCGTAGACATTTATATGTTTTGTCTTCGAGTGATCTCTGAAGTGTGCGGGATTCTTTGGTAATATTTTTCTTCCTCTAATTCTTAGTATTTGCGTAGACATTTATATGTTTTGTCTTCGAGTGATCTCTGAAGAGTGCGGGATTCTTTGGTAATATTTTTCTTCTTCTAATTCTTAGCATTTGCGTAGACATTTATATGTTTTGTCTTCGAGTGATCTCTGAAGAGTGCGGGATTCTTTGGTAATATTTTTCTTCCTCTAATTCTTAGTATTTGCGTAGACATTTATATGTTTTGTCTTCGAGTGATCTCTGAAGAGTGCGGGATTCTTTGGTAATATTTTTCTTCCTCTAATTCTTAGTATTTGCGTAGACATTTATATGTTTTGTCTTCGAGTGATCTCTGAAGTGTGCGGGATTCTTGGTAATTTTTTTCTTCTTCTAATTCTTAGTATTTGCGTAGACATTTATATGTTTTGTCTTCGAGTGATCTCTGAAGAGTGCGGGATTCTTTGGTAATATTTTTCTTCCTCTAATTCTTAGTATTTGCGTAGACATTTATATGTTTTGTCTTCGAGTGATCTCTGAAGAGTGCGGGATTTTTTGGTAATATTTTTCTTCTTCTAATTCTTAGTATTTGCGTAGACATTTATATGTTTTGTCTTCGAGTGATCTCTGAAGAGTGCAGGATTCTTTTGGTAATACTTTTCTTCCTCTAATTTTAGTATTTGCGTAGACATTTATATGTTTTGTCTTCGAGTGATCTCTGAAGAGTGCAGGATTCTTTGGTAATATTTTTCTTCCTCTAATTCTTAGTATTTGCGTAGACATTTATATGTTTTGTCTTCGAGTGATCTCTGAAGAGTGCGGGATTCTTTGGTAATATTTTTCTTCTTCTAATTCTTAGTATTTGCGCAGACATTTATATGTTTTGTCTTCGAGGGATCTCTGAAGAGTGTGGGATTCTTTGGTAATATTTGTATATATTAGATGTTAATATATGCATATTTAAAACCATCACCTTGTTCGGTAAATTTTTTTTCTATTTACAACTTTACGGTAAGTATATTTTCTGTACTCCTTCTCACCGCGTTTTAATATATCTACTTCTTCGGTTAAAAGACAAATTCTGTTAAATGTGGGTTATTTTGCTTGCCTTAATATTTCTGGCATTCAATGTTTTAAAATATCCATGTTTTAAACATTCATTAAAATATTCTTCAAATCATTTTTGGCACGTTTAAGTAGCGAATCTCACACAAAAATATTATTAAGCCATCTTTCTTTTGCTTTAAATTACAATACCGACCAAAAGCTTCTATTTTGACAAAAGAAAATAAGCGCTTAGCTATAGAAAATATCATACAACAGCATCATATTTTATTTTTATCAATAAAACCACCACCTTCATTAATTACTGCTTTACAAATTCCTGGCATTCTTTGAAACCGTTTTTTTTTAGAATGCTTTCTCCATTCCAGTTTCACTTTACAACATTACATGCTTCATGTTGCTTCGTATTTCAGCAGGGTTTTGTTTTTAAGAATAAAAAAAAATATCACGATATCCTTTAGTTTTTTATTACTTAAAGTTTACTGTATTTTATTACATTTTTATGTCATTGTCAATTTATGTTACTTGGAAAACATTTTGAAGTCATCCGCCATTTGCATTTTGTTATTAACAGCTTGGAGCTGAATAATCTTCACATACTATAATGATATAAATGTCGGCATATTTCCGTAGTTCAGTTCCGTCCATGATTCCTTGTCCTAAATAGACTCATAGATAAACAACATTGTCCCGTGTTAATCATTCACAATTTTTCAAAACTGCATTTTTACATTGATTAATTTTAGATTATGGAAGAATTAAAAAAACAAACAAACATGAATATCTGTATAATTTGGAGGGACAATTAAAACGCCAGGCATATTTTTATCATCGTCATCGTCATCATCATCATCATCATCATCAAAGTACAAAAAATTTGAATTAATTTAGGAAAAGAAACATTGCAATTATATATATCAAGCGAAAATCTATCTTTATCAGCTCGTTAAGTTGACGCCGAAAAGGATCACAAAAAGAATGAACTCCCTAAGTGAGAATTTCCCAATTTGAATTTCATGATTACTAAGTTGCAATAAGGAACTAAGCGTTTCCTCTGTGTCGTAAAACTAACCAATCATCAACATTTTTTATCATTAACCAAGTTATTTCATTGATGATCAATGGTTTTATTGAATCTCGAGCTTCAATGAATAAGGAAATTAAACACGCATATATGTGTGCATTTGTACCTTGCTTAAAAATGCAACATTCTCATGACCGATTAAAACGTGCTTCTAGACTGTTAGTGTTCATGTCAATATTAATAAACCCATTGGTGTTCATGTTTGTATAATTCTCTTCTTATGTAGAGCGGCAACTGGATGAAGGAGAGAAGGGTGTTGTAATTTTGCAAATGAAATGAGATCGAGTAATATGGAAATCAGTTTTTGAATTCCTCGCTTTTATTATCAACAACTGGAAATATGCAACTATTTTAGACAAGGCATCTTTGTATATGTGCCGTGTCCTCTCAATGAGCGACCATGACTCTCCACAACCGCCTTTTTTTGTAGCACTTACCCAATGAGCTTATGTGAATGGATGGCTAAATGACCAACTACCTCCCTATATTCGTTTTGCTTTCGAGTTGTCCAGTGAGTATCAAATGCTACAAGTCCCCCTACTTCAATAGGTGTCCTCGAAATTTCAGCTATCTCTTTCTAATTCCGAATATAAATGTTTCTTTTGTTTCCATTTTATTTCAGAATTCTTCATTACTTATGCATTCTGTTCACCATATTCTCAGCATCCTTCTGTGGAACATCACTGTTTCTTCCTGATTTCTCTTCATCTGCGAAGAGATTTACTGGAATACAAGATGTGTCAATATATGAATAATTATAACCGTATTGATATCTACCTATGCGAACTTTTCAATTATATTACTTATGGGTTGATATCGCTTTCATTAGCCATTTTTGTGGATTTAATATAGCTAACTAAAGGTATAGGGAATCTACTGGATAATCGCTAGGAACGGGAAATCAGAGAGCCGTGTTCAAATTACAGTTGGATTCATTTCATTCAGTTACAAGTAAATCCCCTCAGGAAAGGTATTAAACCACTTCCTCCCACCCCCAACTATAGGTTAAATAGTAAGACTTATATCTAGATAAAATAATTGTTACTCTCAAAAAAGTGTTAATATAATATTTAGTCACAGAGGAAAGAATTATTCTTGAAATCCAAAATATATTTCGGCTTTAAATAACCCACAACGGATTCATAATCCTTAATATAAACAAATCAAGTATAACACAGAAGCGTATCAGCGCACGTACGCACACATACACTTCTTTTGTTTTAATATGTATGCATGTATGTGTGTTACTATATGCTTGTATATATACAAAGGTAAATAAAAAAATATCAGCGCTTTCGCCATAACATATCTTTAGACAAAAGTGCGGATAATTTTTCACTTTCCCTTGTATACATTTTGGTGTGCGTGTGTGTGTCTATGTGTGTCTGTGTATGAGAGAGAGAGAGAGTGAGAGAGAGTAAAAAGAGCATATAATTCTTACAATGATTTTTATTATATATATGCTTTGCTTTGGACATATTTGCTATTGTTACGTTAGATAGTTTTAGAATACTTCACGTCCACTTGAAATCAAAACGCCGGAGCATCAAAAGCCAAAACGACGAGTTAAGAACACCAGGAAAATATTTTGTTGGTGAGAATTGAGTGGATTCCTAATGCTGTTTCTGAAGACAGGCTAAGCTTAATTTTCTTTATACGACACAATCTCGCATCACGCGTGTAACTTCGCCAGACTATATAACACTTAATAGATAACCCAATGTACGCAAAATAAGCACCCCCCTAAAAAAAAAAACAGTATATCTTGTTATGATAATTTTTTTTGATTCTCCTTTTATAAAAATACCTCCTTACGAGTACATGCGACAAGAAATAAGATTCTGATAAAACTTCGTTTATAAAACAATTCAAAGTCAACAATATAAAATCTTTCGTTCTATATTTTCTTTCTTACATTTTATTTAAAAACAGAACAAGAACTAAAAAATCATTATGTGTACTTTTCTTTATACTAATACTCGTCTTTGTTACTTTTCTTTCAGAATATTTCGGCCATGGATCCAGCATCCTTCCCCATTGGTCTCAAACACTTCACATGTTTAGGACTACAGAGTTGTCCCCAGAAAAATGTTACATATACATGTTGCTTCCATATATAATTGGGCTCATCTTCCATTTGAATTTCTAAGAGCAACGAGAACTTTGTAAGCACTACAATATCCATTGGGCCCCAAGTTCACTCTTTGTTACTTTCTGATTAATACTATCCACATACTAATGTCGATACTTGTACTTATTTAGCAATTCTTTTCTATTCTTATACTTTCTATTAATCTATTTTGACTTCAATCCTGAAAGGTCGGTGTACACACACTGCCTCAATCAATAGCCAGCCGTAGTAAATATCATATTGTCATCGATACAACTTTTAGGTGTTATTATTTTTATAGTAAGGTCGGTTGCGCATGTGTATTCTGTTGCAATCCCATGGTATATTGTACACGCAGTTCTTGGTAATGTTTTATTCCAGTGAGGTTTTGAATTTGGGGATATGTTTTCGTAAATTGAGAGCGCTTTTAAATATTTTATAGATATTGAACCGACCACGTATTCTTTGTATCTCCTCCACTATGCATCTGATGTATAAATGACAGGCTAAGCTGTAGGTTACTGACCTCTGTAAACTAGTCAGCTGTGACAAGCAGTGTTTAGTAGGCTGTAGATAAAGTGATTTTGAGGTATTCTCCTTCAATCTGGAATAACAAAGTTTTGTAAGTATATATATATATATATATATATATATATATAGTAATATATATATATATATATATATATATATATATATATATATATATATATATATATATATATATATATATCTTGCAATCCATTAAACTACTTCGCTGTATTACAGCTCTTCAGTGTGATAGACATCCGATTGCCTCAAGCCAGGATCGAAACACGACTGATGCCAAATCAGTCGGGTTTCGACCATGGGTTGAGGTATATTAAAATTGTCTGGGCTTATAAATTTCTTAGAAAGTTATTCCTAACATCGCTTGAAAATGGAACGATACTCTGAATTTTAAGTTTTATTTTATAATTAAATTTATAATTTCTGTGTCGTGTTTAAAAATCATATTTTTAAAAGTAAATAATTATAATATATATATATATATATATATATATATATATATATATATATATATATATATATATATATTTATTTATTTAAAATATGATTCCAACACGCTACATAAGAGTTCTTATGTTTCAAACAAGAGCCGAAAACTTCAATATAATTATTTGAATTAAATTGAATTAAAGTACTAAGCTCTGTTCCATCTTCAAGCGAAATTTTTTTGGAATAACTTATTTCTGAAATTTACGTGTTTTATAAGCATATTCATTATTAAAATCAAAATTTCAATGGTAACGGCTAGAGAAATTGTTTAAAGAAAAGGGGCGTAAGGTGTTAATAATTTGTATCAATATCTCGGTTACATTCACAGATGTCAAGTCAGGGTAAGTTTGGGGGTCTAAATTTAAAGCGGAAGAAGACATCGCCTAGTCTGGTTAAGTGTCTATGGCGATTTCTATATTTCTTTTATTTTATTTTTTATTTTATCTGAAAGGGTTTTGTGTATATAAAAACTGTCGTAAATCGCTAACATTTGTTTTTTGACGACTTCATAAAGGGTTATCTTTTTTGGTAGGGCATTTAAACTATTTATTAGGACTATGGATTTTAAAAATTATTTTATTGTTTGTTTGTTTTTATGCTAATTATTCAATACAAAAATTTGATGATGTCGGCAAAAAACCGTTAACTCATGTCTATTGTTTAATAGATTTTTATTATTTAGAATGTTAATAATGTGTAGTTTTTCATGTAGGCATAAAGGGCATGGGTCATCCCAAGTTTTTACAAGTTCTAGTTTTGTTTATAATTTTCCATTTTATTTTTGGTGTTTTATTTATTTCCTTCAAATATATATATATATATATATATATATATATATATATATATATATATATATATATAGTAATAGTATAGGTAATGATCCGTAGGTATATAAGCCAATTGAACCCTATGAATAATATTTTTTTCAACTAATTTCTTTTTACTCAGGTTAATATTCTAATATAATTCAGGTCACAACCATAATTTATATCACCCCCCACTAATCGACCTGTCTAGAAAATACTACCCTCTCTACCCTCTTGTTTCTCACTTCTTCCTCACCCTATCTTGTTTCTTCCTATTTCTTCTGCTTTTTTCCCGTTTTTCTTTCATTCTTTCTTTGACTCTATCTGGGTTTTCAAATTTGTTTTAAGCCATTTCATTTTATTTTTCGTGTATATATATATATATATATATATATATATATATATATATATATTCCCTATTTCAAAATTGTGGTCGATTTCTTTACGGTGCATGACCAATGCGTTTTGTGTAATATTTTTAAAAAGTGTCCCTTCTGTGTTCATATAATCTTTTGTTTAAAATTCTTGAGATTTCTCCAATGAATTCATTCAGTATATTCCCAAAATATTCTTTCAAACATATCCTTTCAAAAATGTTGTAAGTACCAGCGTCCCTTGTTTTATGCGCATGTGTAGACGTGGTAACATCAACAAAGTCTAGTCTGACGAAATTCTCACGGATGAAAAGTGTCACAAAAATGTTAACAATTTGTCATACTATATATATATATATATATATATATATATATATATATATATATATATATATATATATATATAGTTGTATATTTAGGCAGCAATCCTTAGTTTATGCATGTTTCATTAAAAACAACAGACCAAGTTGAACTTTTTATTTAATTTTTCTTGTGTTCTAACAAGAGCTTTCTTCCATAGACAAAGGTTGTGTAAAAACTGTCCAAATGTTTTATATTTCCGAGCTCTTTCGGCTATAACTTTAGCCATAATCAAGGATGATTTAATTTTTCAGCTTAATTGAGTGTGTTCATTACGTGTATGTCACAGTGTGAGTAGAGATGTTTTAATTTCCGAATACGGTTAGCACATTGTGGCTTCGTTCGTAGTTAATGTTGTTAAGAGTTGGCCTTTTCTTTTTTATTATTAAAGCCCTCCATTATTTTTAGTCTTTTTTTTACAGGTGGATGCAGTTAATATATTTCTGTTTTCTACTAGTATGTTTCTCCACAGCTCCATTTAAACACACACATAAGCTTACCAGACTCCATTAGAAAAAAGTAAAACAAAAGAAAAGAAAGGTCTTATTAGAACACAAGAAATATTAAATACAAAGCTCAACCGTAGTACCTTGTCTGTCGTTTTTAATGAAACATGCATATATATATATATATATATATATATAATGCTAACTGGTAATTTGTAGGGATATTACCAAGGAGGACATTAACCCAAAGATAGCTAAATGTAAGTAACAGAGCAATAATAATAATAATAATAATAATAATAATAATAATAATAATAATAATAACTCAAGAAAATCTTTAAAAATACATCTCTGAAATTTTTACTTTTTTTCTTTTTAATTATAAAAACTTTTTCCTTTTTCTTTATTTCTCTTTTTTTTCTTTCTGTATTGACAGATTGGTTCCATTTCTATAAAACATTCAGTCTGAAGAGATGAATATATAAATATATTCATCAAATAAATTATAACCGAGATGGATTATTAAGGATTTTCTTGGCATATATATATATATATATATATATATATATATATATATATTAAGAAATGGACAAGGTCCGACAATTTATTTATTAAAGACATATTTTATGTTTAACGTTGTTATTTTATAGATACAAGTATTTAAGCAAATGCTCTGTTTATGATAAACAGTATTAAATAACATTTACCGGCCTGAATGTCCGAGAAATTTTCAAAGAAAAATCGAATATTTTTCTATGAAAATTTCTCAGACATTCAGGCCGGTAAATGTTATTTAATACTGTTTATCATAAACAGAGCATTTGCTTAAATACTTGTATCTATAAAATAACAACGTTAAACATAAAATATGTCTTTAATAAATATATACATGTGTGTGTGTATATATATATATATATATATATATATATATATATATATATATATATATATACACCTAGTGAGCCAGACAAACCTAGGTAGGTTTGTCTGGCTCACTAGGTGTATCTAGGTCTGCTCTACGGTTGTATTGAGCTCTTTTGTTAGTTAGTTGTTACTCGTATCGGGGTTTTTCTTTGGGCTTCAGACCTGCATCTGTGCGGATTCTTTTGTCGGCAGAAGTCCATGTTTGTAGCTCTTTCTTTTTTAAAACCTTTTTTCCTCGAGATTGATTTGATTAGCAAATCAAAAATTCGAGGGTTTTTCGAAACGAGTCTAGTTATCTATATATATATATATATATATATATATATATATATATATATATATATATATATATATATCAAAACAAAACTAATTTTATATCTGTGAGGAAAATATACTTCTTTGAAATATTGATGCATTTATTGAAACCAAATTCATCGTTGTTGCAACAGATTCCTTAGGGGTTTTACCTCTGTACTACAGTGTTACACTCAATATTTCCGAGTATATCATCAGTTTTCCTGAGATCTTGAACTGCATGATGTACCCCGACGTTTTGGGGACTGGTCTACAATGCTTTTAAGAAATCACGACCTTTCTCAGTCCGGGAACGGAATCTGGCGAGCTGTCAGATATCCTCTCACATGTCATCGATGTAACTATCTTAAATGGAGCCGTCAAATTCCTAAAATCTTTGCTCTGAATTCTTGCTATTTCAATTACCAGTGAGGCTCAGAATTAAAATGAAAATGAAAAAGACACAAGAACATTCTATTAAGAGCATTAGCAAGTCCTCTTCATAATTTACTCTTAGTAGCATCTCTGTTGTGTATTTTGGAATTTTGTTGGCAGGAAGAAAATAAAAGACACATTAATATTGTGTCACCAAAAGCGATACCATTTTTATTGATTCTATTTTTCAGCTTTTAGCTTCAGAATATATTTAAGTATCGTCTACGTTTTCACGTGTAACAAATGTAATTAATCAATCATTTTAATTTGTTGCTTTGGGTAAAAGAGAATATGGTGAAAAATATATTTTCCTGTGTTTTTATATTTGTCATTAGTTTTCCCAATGGCAAGTTGAACTGCTTACAACATCGACCTAACATAAACAGAACAATTAAGTAGTTATATTTGTCTTTTGCGTGAAGAATTGGGTCTAAACATGTTTCAAGAATATATAAGAATATATTGTGAAAAAAAACAAAACAAAAAAAAACGTATAGATTCATTTGTTGTCATTGGGAATTAATATTTTCCTTTTCTCCTTTTTCAAACTATAAGAATAGCAACAGCAACAACACCAGCACCAGAAACAGCAGCAGAACCAACAGCAGCACTAAAAGCAGCAGCAGCACTAAAAGCATCAGCAGCACTAAAAGCAGCAGCAGCACTAAAAGCATCAGCAGCACTAAAAGCAGTAGCAGAAGCGCTAACAACTACGACATCGTTCGATTCAGGAGAATTATTAAAAAAAAAACACTCTTTCCTGGAATAATTCCTAAATCTTTGTACTATTTTGTCCATTTGTCAATATGGATGACTTCAATTCAATGACTTTAAGAATAGCATCATTAAAATAAGGCTAAGCAGATGACATTTTTTATACTTTGTCTTAGCAGGAAGATGTACAAAGACCGATGGACCCTGCGAGCCAAGGGCCCTCAATACTCTTCACAATGGAAAGGGACGGAAGGGACTTATTTTAGATCAAGGTTCGAATTACAGATTCAAGACTTTTTATCTTAACATTATTTTTACCGCAGGGAATAACAGGATTTTATTGCTATAGTTCATGTTATAAAAGAGATACCTACTATAAACTTCATAAAGCGCAAAACCCATCAGTGGTGATATAGAAATATATCAGTAGATGATTTGTATAATAATTCAGAACAACAATTATCGAATGAGCAGAAATATAATAGTTGAGTAAAATTGTCTACTTTAAGTCAGGAGCGTGAAGATAAATATTCCGATCTGCGGTTTATATAAACTCAGAACTGTATTCAGAATAAATCCCGATACTGAGACAATTCTCCTGAACTAATCTCCATCTGACGTGTACATCAATAAGAATTGCGTATATTCCATTCAGCGTAGTTCTGACACGGAATAGACATCAAACAGCCCCGAAATGTATGGCATGACGAATTTGGGAAAGACAATGTGATCACGTATAGCTGATCACTGTTCAAGGAAAGTGACGTTATTAACTCTTGTGGAGCGAGATATTAGCATAACAAAGAACAATCTAGTGCTACTAAACGGATCGTTGCATATATTATCATACTCAGTAAGCTGAATAAAGAAATGAAGACAATTTGGAAGACTTCGTGTAAGAAACATGATTTGATCTGGTAATAATAAAACCAATCTGTTATCTATTTATCTAGGGTTCTCTCGTCAATTTGAAAAATGGCATAAGAGGCATTAAATTAAAGGCTCTGAGTTTCAGCCTCAAATTTGCGTTTTTATGGATTACAGTATCAGTTAAGCTAATTGCATTACTTGGGGGTCTCATGTTCTATACTGGTGAAGTAAAACAAGTGGGTGATATCATTAAGACAAATTACAAGATATGTGATATTATATTGAAGGGAGACTAAAGTATAAAAGAAACAAAACAAATCAATATGCTTGGATTGAATAACGCATAGGAGGCAATATGCCAATTAATAAGAAGGTACAACTGCCAACTAGACTGTTCTAGTTTCACATGCCATGCCTCTTCTGGATGTCTTAGGGATTTCCCTTTTATCTTAACTCTCCAGGTTTTGGTTCACCACTCATGGTTATAACTGCAGGTTGCATACAGTCGCAACAGTTTAAGTATTTTTCTATATTTCTGAGATGAGGTATTATGTACACTATTTACATTATTCACAATATTGCTCTCATCTTTGTTGCCATATTTATCACAACGTTTCGGCCGTTGTACGCTCCGGCCTTCTTCAGGTGTTTGGAATGTCGATCTGAATCCTTTATTTCATTTGATGGGGGTAGACTGTTCTAGTTCCACGTACCATGTCTCCTGGATGTCAGTTATCAGTTATCTCCTGTTAATACACCTCTCCGAGTTCTCCACTGCTTTAACCAGATATTGAACTCAAAACTTTTTAGCTCTAGTCACTGGATCTAACCAACGTATTTATGAACTGGGCCATATGTCTCCGGGGATATCTGTATATGTATTTTAGGGACTTATAAACCTAATGTCCCAGCCACCATTTTTACCAGTGCTCATTTTGAATTTATTATTATTATTATTGCATTTTGTACTAGAGCTTATAATGCAATCTACCCCGGTGGACGAAATAAAGGGTTCGAATCGAAATTCCACTCAGCCTAAGAATGGCCTAAACGTAGTGAATATGGCAATAAAGATGAGAATAACAGTTCGAATAATGTAAATAATTCAAGTAAACATAATACCTCATCTCAGAGATATAGACAGAAAACCAAAGAAATCAGTATTCATGGATTGAATTAAGCATATGTTTCAAAATTTCTAGATGCTTGCTACTTACTTAGAAGTTACAACTGCCAATATTATGATAACAATCAGGATAATGACACTCGACCTAACAAATCAGTGTGTGACAAAATAGATACACATTTAATTAAATAAGGCAAAATAAATTTTGTTTCGGGTAAATTTTCAATAAAGACAATTTAATGGTTAATACTGTTCAGTGAAATACTTTTTTCCCGATCTCAAAATCTTTGGTAACAAAGAAAAGAATACTGAACTCTTACGTGACGTCTGTCCTTCTTTGGGGCAGCGAATGTTGGACGATTTCTTCAAAGATAAAGAACAGACTCGAGTTACTAGAGATGTGGTTCTACAGAAGGATGCTAAGGATATGATCGCTTGAGAGTGTGAGTAACGATGAAGTCTTAGAGAGATTGCAAACAAGGAGGAGGATTATACTTAATATCAAGAAGAGGCAGCTGAAGTTTCTGGGATACATAATGAGGAAGGGTGGCCTGGAGAATCTGATACTCACAGGTCGAATAGAGGGAAAGAGAGAGAAGGGAAAACAACACGTGACATACCTGGCGGACTTAAGGAAGTGTATGACAGAATGTGGTCTGGGAGAGGAAGCAGGGGGAAAAACTTGTTGAGAGCTGCAAGGGATAGAAGGACGTGGAGATCCATGATGGCCTACGCCCTGAAAGGACATGACACATAAAAAGTAATAAATATTTTCTTATTTCAAATTAGTCTCATCTCAAATGTTTTAAAGAATTAATTGTTAAAGAAAAAAATTATGTAAGGGAAAACATACATATCTTTGCTTCCCCGCGTGAGGAATGAATGCTATTTATGGTGATACAGTAAATATGTTTATCCAGTGCTAAGGCTCTATATAAAAGCATTAATTCACGTATAGTAAATAGATAAACCCTCACTAATTCTATGTACACGTTTCTGGATGCTTTAGCAAATAAATAATGGGATTTTAATACACGCGAAACATATTTTCTTTTCTGAAAAGAAATCTCGTGTCACCTTGCTAGTATATATACAGTAAAGAGGAATCTGGCCACTAAGACATTTTTATAAACTTAGACAAACATCTATTCACATGGAAACATGTATATGTGCCTTTATGTCCTCGCCTACACATTTCTCCACATGGATATTTATGGACCTTCTCCTGTACATTGACTGCATCACTAATTCTTAAAAACAGAGTCGCCATTATCTGCATATATTTCTATTCAGCCACCGACATTCTTCCGAAACGTTTTGTTTTACTCCTGCAGTGTTTTAGCCATTCTTCATTTTCATCCGTTCTAGGAACCAATTCTGGCCTTTTTCTTCAAGACAAAGAATTCTTTTCTTTAACAATTCTTCTATTTCGATCTTGCTTATCTTCCGTATAGATCAGGCCAATAAATAATGAAATCAACAAATAAACATTATTCGGATTTTGGCAAAGCAAAAAAAAAAAAATCCTTACTCTCATTCTGAATGCATTTTCTCCACAAAAAGTGTTTCAATGTTCATTGAATTGTTAGGGAGATTTTTTTTTTAAATTTCTCGTCATTGCAATACTTCTCTCAGTCTATACTGCAATTAAATGAATTGCATCACGGAGCATATGTTAAATATTTACAAGGGAGAAATAAGAAATTCAGTTTCAAGAGGGGAAAATGGTTATTTCATGCAAAATGTCGAGTAAAGTGCGTTTATCGAAAAAAAAATCCTCTTTCTCTGACAATGTAAGTAAATGAAGCTTCCTAAAAATATTACATCATCAAATTCAACGACTGAATTGCATTATGGCTTCGTTTTATGGAACCTGATCCAGTGTCGATTATAAAGTAGCTCGATAGGAAGAACATAAACACACGTAGAGGAGAAGACATTATCAGCAGATAATATCAAAAGGAACTTTTAGATTCAAGATAGACTATTCTCACTCATTTAGCAATATAGAATAAAAAGGGTCTTGTGTGTGTGCCCGACTTGTGCAGTGAGAGATGTGTGTTAAAATGGGTTGAAGCGAAAGAGGTGGAATTACGGTTAAGAAAAAGAGAAATAATTTAAAAATGGAGGATAATTAAAGAATGGATTAAATAGAATCTTGATTTTGACCTTGTGCCATTTTAATGGCTGAGGTAATTTTGGATTTTATTCTGTTATATACTATTTATTGGCTCTGCAATGATAAACACATTCATATCTTTTTATGGATCAGTTTTAATATTTTTATTGTACTAGAATTCACCTGAATTATATACTTATATACCAAGGAATTTATTACCTTTAAACACACGCAAACAAACACTCACACATATTTAATTGTGTATTTCGACAGCAAACGTTATTTTATAGAAGTGTCATTGAAGATGACTGAAATGTCACAGTGATTAAATTGTTTAATTATTTTGGGGGACATTTGTACAAGTATTTTATTTTCTGGACATAGAGTGTGTAAAAACTGTCCACATGTTTTTAAATTACGGGCACTTTCAACTAATATTATAAATAATGCTTTTTTGTATTTAACAGATTATGTAGATATTTATATTAAAATATACAACCTGGCAGGTCTGTGTGTGTGTGTGTGTGTGTTTAAATAGGTTCTAATGATGCGAGAAATGCAAAGTAAGTCTTCTTGATAAGCATGTAGTGATATGACCCATGAAGTTTTTTTTGTCGAGAAGGCAGTTCCGTAAGGGGCATGCAAATTCATAAATAAGGATGGTCCTCTATAATTTGAGTCTTGTGGGTGAGTTTTTATTGTTGACAATGAGGCTGGTTGATTTAAGTTTTTAATTATAAAAGATAATTGACTTAATTCTGTTTCATGAGGCATACGACTACGCTAATAAAGAAGACTCACTTTACATTTCTCGGATAATAATTCCATTGGGACCCTAACATACAAAACAAACAAAGACCTAAAAATCTCTGTTCGCGACATAATTGTGGAAAATACGACCATAGTAGACTCCACACGCAAAAGTATGAAGCCGATTCTCAATAATATCAGCTCTGAATATAACCACGACCTGCTATGTTCAGAAATTAAAATCATTATATATATATATATATATATATATATATATATATATATAGAGAGAGAGAGAGAGAGAGAGAGAGAGAGAGAGAAAGAGATATATATATATTTATATATATATTTTTATCTTAATCGAAGTGCCTTATTTGTCGTCCTCAATGGAACATATATATATATATATATATATATATATATATATATATATATATATATATATCTTAATCGAAGTTCCTCGTTTGTCGTCCTCAATGGAACATATATATATATATATATATATATATATATATATATATATATATATATATCTTAATAGAAGTGCCTCGTTTGTCGTCCTCAATAGAGCATATATCAGGTCATCCCATAAGTTATGTCCGAATTTTAACTTTTTCTTAAAATGAATGAAATTTAAAGAGTATTTTATAATGTCTAATGGAGCTGAACATTATTTTTATGTTTAGATTCATTTAAACCGATCAAATTTTATTTCAGAGAAGAATAAAATTAAATTTCGTTTGATTAAAACCCTGCTAACATTGAAGTATCGAAGAATCATTTGAGGCACATAATGCTTTATGAGTTCCAGAAAGGAAACTCCGCAGCCGAAGCGGCTAGAAACATTCACTCAGTTTATGGAGATGATTGTGTGAATGAAAGAACTTGCAGAAGATGGTTTGCAAAATTCAGAGGTGGAGATTTCGCCCTTGAAGATGAAGATCGAACCGGACGTCCAGTTGAGTTTGATGAAAAGCTTCTTGAAACAGCCCTTGAAGAAAATCCTGCTTTATCAGTTGAGGAATTGGCAGTGGTTTGCAGTTCAAACCATCCAACTGTTCATCGTCATCTTCATCAACTTGGAAAAGTTCCTAAACTTTGAAAATGGGCGCCTCATGAATTGTCTGAAAACAAAATCAAATCCAGAGTTGACATCTGCTCTTCTCTCCATTCTCGCTAACTTGTTTCACCTATTTTGGATAGACTTGTGACTGGCGAAGAAAAATGGATCTTTTATCGAAATGTTAAGAGTCGTAGACAGTGACTTGGTAAAGGGGAAGGACCCCAGCCAAAGCCGAGAAGAGAACTCATGGGCAAAAGGTTCTTCTTTCATCTGGTGGGATCGCCAAGGAATAATCCACTTTGAATTCTTACCACCTAATGAAACAATTAATGCTCAAATATACTGTCAGCAATTAGAGCGTTTGAACGAGGTTTTGAGTAAAAAAGACCTGCTCTAGTGAATCGAAAAGAGGTGATGTTTCATCAGGACAATGCGCGACCCCACACAGCAAGAATCACGTCACAAAAGATCGAAGAACTTGGTTGGGAGAAAAATCCTCATCTTCCTTATTCTCCTGATCTTGCTCCTTCAGACTACCATTTGTTTTGTAGCTTACAGAATCATTTGGAAGAAACAGCTTTTGTAACACAGGAAGAGGTTAAAACTGACATTTGTGAGTTCTTCGAATCAAAGCCAAAAGAATTTTACAGTAATGGAATTAGTAAGCTTGTTAATAGATGGAAGGAAGTCATAGATAATCAGGAAAAATACATTGTTAATTGAATGTGTAATTAAATGTAAAATTTGGTCACTTGTTTTCTTTATATAAAATTCGGACAGAACTTATGGGATAACCTTATATATATATATATATATATATATATATGTATATATATATATATATATATATATATATGGAGAGAGGCAGATAGACAGGGAGACAGAGATAGATTATTATTCCCATGATCTTTAACAGAGGGATCATATTTTATTTATAAAAATATATATATATAAATATCACAGGGATTCAAATTTTAGGTATCTTTTGTCCGACACTTTTTCAGAAAAATAATATCGTCGGTAAATAAAACTAAATGGTTGATAAAAAAAATATTTTCAAAAACTGGTGTTGAAATATGCCAAAACTAGGGAAGGGAACAAAATTCCCCATAGAAAAACAACAACAACAATACCCACCCCCCATAGTATTTTCAACGAGGATCGAATTATCAATGACTTTACATGATTGGTTGTGAGATCTACAAGTGATATTTATGCAAAATAGACACACACAACCTCATCCTGAATGTGAAATCTCACATTTTCTGTGTTGTCAAAATTTAAGCCAAATGCTCACATTTATATATAAATGCAGTATCAATATAGATAAATTTAAATTTGTAAAGAACGACATGAGGTTAGAATTAGGGGAGAAACATTGTAGTGGGCTAATCTTGCGAATGACACATTTATATTTCAAACTCGTTGATATTTCGAACTGCAAATGCTGACACGGTTGAGAATCTTGCAACAACTTCAGTCTACAGAGAAAATTAAGACTTGCATATCTATTTATTTATCCATCTATCTCTGCCTGTTTCTATCTCTCTATTTATCTATGTTCTAATATCTCTTAATCTGCTCTTATCTATTTATCTATGTTCTAATCTCTCTCAATCTACTCTTATCTATCTATCTATCTATCTATCTATCTATCTATCTATCTATCTATCTATCTATCTATCTATCTATCTGTATGATTAATTAATAAATGCATTACTTCTTCTAGTGATTTTCTAACCGTAGCTTGGATAAGGCAAAAGGCCGAATGTATCGTACTCCCAGTGAGGAATGAATTCCATGCACAATCGTAATTGTTCTATTGTGATAAGTTTTTTTAATTATTACACCACATCGACGTACCCAACTTAATAATTTTTTTAATTCTTATGAAAAATAATTTCAAAATCTTCGCTTTGTTTGTAAAATGTTCCACTGAAAGTAATAAAATCATGTATATCTTGTTTACAAAAACTATGAAGATAGTAACGAATACTTATTCCTGGATGATATTATATATAGTTTGCTCTATTTCTGGCTTGCAGTGTTCCTGTGTATTTCTTACGCGTTCGTCGCCCGATATCATGATTCAGAACTCATCTATTTAAGAACAGGCAGACTTTATTTGTTGCATGTAGGTCACGAAAACGATTCACGTCATTTTACACTCATCTCCCTTTCGATCGTTTTTCAAAGAACTTGTTTTCGGCCTGCTCGAATTAATGTAAATCATTTTAAACAAATCTCATGAAGAAAAATACACATGACTCGGTCAGTTTGGTTACAATCTTATAACCCTATCTCTGGTCAGAGCTAATTTTAATATCCCCCCTCCGAGTTCATCATTTGGGTCAGAATTCTTTCCTGGATTTCATTTGCGCATCTGTCAGTTGGGTATTTCCTTCCTTTGCATTAATTTCTCTCCCTTTTTGCTATTGTTTTTTTTGTATCTTCGACAAAACATATAAATACGTTTATTTAATTGCAACTAAACAGCACATTTCAAAATCAAACGGAATTTACTTCATGCCTTTTTGATCTTCTATCTCGACGTCTTCAATATATAAATAGGCAATACCTTTCAATGCAAAACGAAATATTTATGCAATTCAGTTGTTTAAAAGAAGTTAAAGATTCTCTCTCTCCCTCTCATTTTTATTTTATAATGTGTTTAGTGCATGATGTAAATTCGATAAAAACTAACATCCAATAATGGACAAATCGTATTAGGAAACATTATATAATTTGTTTTCCTCATATTTAATTCCTATTTCTACTCCGAGTCTGAAATAAGGTAAAATATTTTTTATGAAATATAGACGTTCAGCATCTAGTCGTTAAGCAATATTTAACTCAAACTATTTACATTATTCTGACTATTGTCATCATCTTTGTTGCCATATTTATCATAAGCTTTTAGCCGATGTACGCTCCGGCCTTCTTCAGGTGGTTGGAATGTCGACCTGAACCCTTTATTTCGCTCACTGGGGTAGACTAGTTCCACGTGTCATGTTTAATGGATGTCAGTTATCAGTTATCTTCCGTCAATTTTCCAATGCCTTTATCCACTGTGCCATGTGTCCTTAAGCACACATGTCACAGTGGATAAAGGCGTTGGTTAGATCCAGTGACAGGACCCAAAGTGTATGAGTTCAATACCTGGTTAAGGCAGTGGATAACTTGGAGAGAGGAATTAACAGGAGATAACTGATAACTGACATCCATTAGACATGGCACGTGGAACTAGAACAGTCTACTCCAGTGAATGAAATAAAGGGTTCAATTCGACATTCCAACCACCTGAAGAAGGCCAGAGCGTACAACGGCCGAATCGTTGTGATAAATATAGCAAAAAAGATGAGGACAATAGTCCGAATAATGTAAACATTGTTCATAAAACCTCATCTCGGAAATATAAACGGATACTTAAACTGTTGCGACTGTGAGCAAACCGCAATTACTTCCAAGTTTTTAGAAAATATCATATATGTTCAAATTAAATAGACTCTAGACATGTCAAGTATTTTCTCTATTTAATATATAATATTTAATAATATAGCTTTAACCCTTTGATCCTTGCGTTCCTGAACAATTTTAACCCTTCTGTCTGAGTCAAAATTCGAAAATAGTTGGTATGTAATATTTCAAGGTAGATATAAAAATAGTTACAAAAAATTATAACTTCGTGATTGCTTCCCTGACGGTCCAGGTTGAGACTCTGCACTCTTCATGGTAAGACGTTTTTATCCAAAACACATGCACAAAACACAATGAAAAGACGCGGAAATATTGGTACGCCGTTCGATGACATAAGATTATTACGGCTTTTTTGATTGGCTCTTCAAAATAAGACAACCAATAGCAAAACACGATGCAAGTGTTTGCCCACCGTTCAACCACGGGTTGGGTATTGTTATTTTTCTCTTCCACTTTATATAATTTTTCTCCACCACCGGTAAAGCGGTGGTCTGTACTCAAAGGGTTAAAGGAACATATTTAATATTAATGTTTGATTGGAGTGGTTTTATCAAACTAGTCTGAATAATTGCTGGTATTTACTGGGATTAGACGTATGGATTGAAAATGAATTGAGTACACAGAACCAAATGGGGATTAAGACCATGATGCATCTCCCCCGTATCCCAGAGATTTGGACGTCCCCACATGTGTTCAATGTTGGTAGGTACATGGGCATCAAAAAATATTTGAATAGAGACTGTATTGATAACAGACACAGAAAGAAAACTGTAAATCACACACTTCTTGAAGGCAAACGGCGCATAAGAAAACGTCTCCGTAATCTCTATCTATAAAACGCAGGATGTGTGTGTATGTGTGTGTGCGTGTGTGTGTGTGTGTGTGTGTGTGTGTAACGAATGCACGGCCACAATTTTTGACGGATTTGCGCCAAAATTTACATGCACATGCTCCAAGTTAGCGGCAAGGCCAAGACCGACTTTGCATTTCCCAACTCCCATCGATAGTGGAAATAATCGATTTTTTTCATGCTTCTACGGCAGTTTTCATGTACTTTGTGGCCATTTTCTACTGGCCAGTGTGAGAGACTATAACTGGCTGCCATGAATAGGCAGGACGATTCTATTGGCCAGCGTGAGAGCCAACAGCTGACTAACACGAATGTTAACTAGCATGCAAAAAAATCGATAGCTGCATTCGTCACAAGTGGGAAAAATTTAAATCTGCATGGCCCTTTACTCTAATTGGCTCATTCGCTTGCTTAAACTCAACGTTGATTCTGATTCCGCAGAACTGGGTTGGGCGTGAAAAAGTATTTGTTGTTAACATTCTTTTTTCATTCGGTTTTTCCAGTTACGAGTCCTTTTTTAAAGCTGGTCGTTTTGTGTTCATTTTTTTAGTTTTTTTCGTAACAGATTTAATGTTTAGTATAGAGCTTGGAAAAATTGCAGTGTGAGATAGCCAAGAAGTAAGGCATGTAGCAACATCAGCACGGCAAAGGGCACTCCTTTAAAGGCAAGGAAGGGCAAAAATATTTCAAGTCAAGTGATAGCGATTGCTGTATTAGTCGTATGATTTTTGAATCAAGCACGGGCAACGCCGGGCCATGCTGCCCGTTATAGATAATTCGCTTCTAGTAGAGGGATGCTACATTTGACAATACTTAACTCAGATTAGTGAATGCCTACATTAGGGAAGTAGTTATATGAAGTTTTATCTATTACATAAAATGATAAATCTGGCATAAAATCTCGTAAAAATTACGATTTTTAGGTTTGTGCCGGTTAATAGTGTGGATTTGTTTAAAACCTATCGGTGATCAACAACACTTCAATTGAGTTTTCCTAGGTTTTTCTAGTTGTAATAATTTGAGAGTTGCTTCCGACCTCAGGAACGAATAAAGTCGGAACTTTATTTCGAAATAGGCGTCAACTGGTACATGCACGAATACCATTATAGTAATCAAATAATGTGTTTGGCGCTATTTAATCCCTGTATATAATTCACCGATCCATAAAATATTATTTAGAATCAAGAGCAGGAGATCCTTTATGACAATCTGGAATATGCAGCGAATAAGAGGCTTATATACACAGCCGCATTAGTTTAAACAATACTCGCTAGTCTAAGGTTGCAACCATTGTGAGAGAATAAAAACTCTGGATTCCAAAGTGTAAAAAAAACAGCAAGAAAATGCCATACTATCTTTCATAAGAAGTCTTGAAATTCCATAGATAATAATGAAAAAGCTATCTATGGAGATCCATAATCGTCGGCGGTCTTAATTGACAAGGCGTTAAAAACCGAATGAATTTACTGAAACCTGTATGAAGATTGCCGACATGCAAACTCGTTGTATTAAAATGTTTATTGACAAGAAAATAATAATCTTTATTAAAGAGATATAATATATTTAAGAATTCATGCTAATTCGATCTATTTCAGTTTCGTAAGAGTCATTTTCCCTATTTTCTACGCTTACAAAGTGACTTATTTTCAAGATATCGATCTATCACTCTTAATCGATATCCCTTCTTGTTAATAGCCAGGATATTCAGCTTTCATAGTCTCGCTTAAAGTAGAAGTTTAGAGCAATACGATCTTCCTTTTTGTTTCTTACCTACAAGTACTTTCTTATCCATGGGACTGCTACATTCTGCATTAATGTGTCTTTATAGGGAGATGATAATATGTGCTTTTCTTTTAAGAGCCTTTCTGCTGTTGCATCAACATATATTACAGAGAGCCATTACGAATGTCTGAACTGTCTTCAAGGGAATTCTACGAGTCATCTTATAAAGAAAGTACCATTATTCACTTATACGACTCGACCAAGGATTCCACTTTGGTGTACCATCTCATTGTAAAGAATAGAATTCAATTTGACGCTAAAGCCGGGAGTTTCTCGGAGGAACGATTTTTACGACAACCGCACACTTCATGCTGAAAAGGAAAATTGAAGTCAGGTAATGAGAGCAACCATTTTCAAGCGACTTTCTCCCTTGAGTGTTCTTTTCGTCTTACAGCGGAACGAATAGAGGTGCATTCTGGCCTGCCGCTTAAGAAGATAGAAAATTGAATCGTTGAAGCGAATTCTAATTCTGATTGAAGCTGTTGAGGTTCAATTCACACTATGCACTTGGGTGAGCCGTGAATCCATCTCTCGTCTTTATTTAGGTATTAGGTATTAATCCCTTCTGCCAATCTAAGCTATGGAAAAATAGAAAGACAGGTAGACCATTCGGTCCTTTCAGGTAGTAAATCTAAGGAAAAATATATATAATATACATCCGTGTCTGGGGAATGCATACACAGTTTACACTGTAAGCATGAGCAGTGGTCATTTAAATCACGAGGCAAAGGAAGGAGAAAGGGCCTGCAGAGATTAGACTGAATTTTTCACCCGAGGGAAGAACAGGGTCATAGAGTTGCAGCGATTCCTAAATCAAGAAGATCAAAGGAAATTTCTTCATTGCAAAAAAAAAAAATAATAAATAAATTCTACTTGACAATTATTACTAAGTAGTAAATTCGATCTTTACCGGGTGGTCAACACCGAGGGATGATAGTCGCTTTCCGATTTGAACGTAATTTCTTCTTCTCACATATATATATATATATATATATATATATATAAAGTGAACATTTGTTTACACTCAGAGGCGACAGGCTGTTTCATTCTAGACGCAATCGTTAAGTCGTGTGTGCATGAAACAGTCCGTCGCCTCTGAATGTTGACTTCAATGTTCACTTTTATATTTATATTTACATGCATCTGATATTGAGCACTTTTATCCCATAATTATAGCATACCTTAAAACTATATATATATATATATATATATATATATATATATATATATATATATATATATATATAGATGAACAATTAGAGAGTTTTCCATATCTAGTCTGGCTTTTATCAAACAAGTGCATCTCAGAAAGGATATGGGACATAAAACTGGAGATGCATACGGGGAATTTGGAAAGCTAATCGAACGCGTGTTCTGAACTTAACAACAACAATTATGGTGACGATTTACATTATTCGGACTATTGTCATCATCTTTGTTGCCATATTTATCATAAGCTTTTAGCCGATGTACGCTCCGGCCTTCTTCAGGTGGTTGGAATGTCGACCTGAACCCTTTATTTCGCTCACTGGGGTAGACTGTTCTAGTTCCACGTGCCATGTTTAATATATGTCACTTATCAGTTATCTCCTGTTAATTCCACTGCTTTAATCAGGTATTGAACTCACTCTCTTTAGGGTCCTGTCCTCGGATCTAACTAACGTCTTTATCCACTGTGCCATGTGTCCTTGAGTGAGCAAAATAAAGGGTTCAATTCGACATTCCAACCACTTGAAGAAGGCCGGAGCGTGCAACGGCCAAAACGTTGTAATAAAGATGGCGACAAAGAGTAGGACAATAGCCCGAATAATGTAAATAGTATACATAATACTTCATCTCATAAATAGAGACAGATACTGAAAGATTATGGTCTATATTACTGTCATTTCAACATGTGCTATATGGCTGCGAAACATGAATTCTATATCGTCCCGACATCCAAAAATTAGAACGCTTTCACCAGCAAATGTTTCGTTTAATTTGGAACATCATTAAGACAGACCTATAGATAGATATGAATAAAATCAGATAGAATAATTAATCAGGAAACAAGTAGATAATTTTTTATTTAAATTTCATCAGGATTCCCTGTTTCATTTACCTTCATCAGAATGTTTCTGAAATGAAATAACCTGGAGCCATGTTTCACTTTGTAAATTATATGTCATTACGTTTTCATTGCTTGTGTAGATGTATACGAGTTTGGACTGAAAAGTTCGTAGGCTGACTATGACGTAGTGATGCGAGAGCAGTGAAATCTTGAATGCATTCATTTCATTTTTATCTTATTAATAACTGCATTGTTTCTTTGCAGGTAAACTGACATCTGAATATTCAAAGAAAATTCAAAATTAACAAGCAGAAACTTCTCTTGAAATTTGAAGAAATTTGACATCGTGGTGTTATCAAGTACCCAGAAAAGAGTCTAGCCTAAAAGACATTAATGCTTACATGATTGTTACATTAAGGGATAGACCCCCAGTTTTATAAACAGTGCAAATGTGTGCAGCTGAATTTATTACGGGAAGGAAAGTCTTGGAGTTGTCGCAATGTCTGGACGTTATACGACTGCCAGCTGAATAAAACTTTGATCATGTTCACCAAATACTGATGGAATACAGGTGATTAACTCTAAATCAAATAACCGATGCTATTAGCATAGCCCGTGAGAAAGTTCAGCAGATTATGAAGAACAAATATGGCATGATGATGGTTTCTGTTCAGTGGGTGCCATGTCTTCAGATACCTGAACAAAAGTTTAGATCACTGATAACATCACAACGAAATCTGACATTGTTTGCTTACGGTCAAATCACGCTGAAACACCGGTTCTCGTTCGATCACCGAAGTTAAGCATCGTAGAGCCAGGTCAGTACTTAGATGGGGGACCGCTTTGGGACTGTAAGCCCCCAAAAGTCCAACCCCTTACCTCACAGTCGGTGGGGGTGTAAACGGTAGTGTCAGAGTTATGTCGCCCGGAACTTCGTTCCTGGTAGGGCCACCCAAGGCGGACAGGTCTGACAAAACGCCGGCTAACAAGGGCTCTGGTGAAAATCCAAGGAGCGTCTGCATCGGTAACCGGCGGCTTCTGGTTGTTCCTGTCTCTGCGTCTGTGGGAATCCCGCGGCAAGCAAGAACGTTATTCGAGTAGGCCTGGGTACCCTACTTCTGTAATTTACCCCAAGAATCTTCTTCTCATAACAGGAAGAAGCCGGCTCAATCCGCCCAGGGTGAATGCCGCATCAGTACAGTAGTAGTAGTACAGATCCATCCGGTTTCGTAGAAGGTTTCTCAACACATAATGACTGTTGGGTTCAACACTTTGAGCTAGAGAAAGAGGGAGAATTCAGAAAAAAACTCTCTCCTCCCTTGTTGCAATAAGGCCAGTGTCGTTTCATCTAGAGGTATAGTCATGGACTCAGTTTGTGGAAGCCAATGTGTTTATTTACTATCTTCAAAAGAGACACACCGTCAATGGAGCGTAATATGTCACCTTACTGAGGCAGTTACGGAAGGCTATCAAGATTAAACCCCCAGGACGGACGCTGTCTTGTTTCATCAGGTCAGTGGTCCCGCACACAAGTCTCATATTTACCAACATTGCACAAAATAACTTGAAATACTAAAGAGTATATTTATTCAACAAAATCGCCATTGTCTTCAATCACAACCTCCCGAAGACTTCGGAATCTTATGCAAATCTACTGGACGGTCTCCTTGCTTAAGTTGTTAAATACTGCTATAATCCTTGAGTTCATCTTTTGTGTTACAAGAAGTTCTGTAGGTCTATCGCTCAACTTCGCCTCACACAATCAAGTGGGTTGCAGTCCGGGGAGTTAGGTGGTCAGATGTAAGGGGTGATGTGGTCGCAGAAATTGTCTGACAGCCACTACTGGCTTCTCCTACTTGTGTAGCATAGTGCAGAGTCCTGTTACCAGGCATAGAGTCTTCCAGGAGTCACTCCCTTGATACAGGGAAGCAATACATCTCCAAGGCACTTGATGTAGGCCTCCGTGTTGAGTCTGAGGCCTTGTTGAAAGCTGAATGGAGAGATAACGTCGTCATCACGAGTGCTCGCGCCAAACACCTTCGTAATTACTATTAGAGTCATCCAACTTTTTTCGAATCCTCTGCACTGTCCTGAGATTGGCATCCAGACATTCTGAAATGTTTTTATTGGAGCTTCCAGAGAGAGGGGAAATCAGGGAAGAAATAGAGAGATAGAGAGACAAGACAGAGAAACACTTAATCTAAGTGAAATATGTAGCAACTAGTATAATCGCATCGTGAGGTATTTGAAAACAGTATTTTCTCACAATTACTTAAATAAGACATGTACAAATGATAATACTTTTTATCTGAACGATAAAATATAAAAAAATATAATTGCATCAGTCTAAAGCATTGTTCTGATTGTAGGAATTATATATATATATATATATATATATATATATATATATACGTAGTGTGAGGTGGGGACATACGAGCAAAGTTTCTAGGGAAACGTATCAGATTTGGGTGCTAAAATGAAACTGAATACTTTCAATTTTCTCCGGACAGAAAACTTATTCAACTTCATTTAACTTTCCAACGCTTTTATATTTGTTTTTCTTGATTTCGTCTTCAAAGAAATTGTAAATTTTACATTTTTTCTTTCCCCCTTTGTCTGTAGTTTCATTTTATTACGATTTCTAAATAAATTTTCTATCTTAAATAAAACAATGACACATGAGAAAACAGAACTTGGCTTTGTTCATTATAAGAGTGAGTAGCGTGCGAAGGCAAAAAAGAAATAAATATTTTGCAGGAACGTTCTGAGTGACTAAATTTTTCATTATAAAATCCCATTAGAGAATGTGACTTTTAACTGAATCTGACCCACCATCACCAGAAGCAAATGAGAAATAAGCCACTAACTTAGCTGTCAAGAAAATCTGAAAATAAAATACGAAATAAAAAAAAAAAGGTTCCCATGTGTTCCGTTGTTAAAACTGGCTGAAATGTGGGTTGAAATTTTTTCTACATTTATGTGTTGGCATGTTATTGCGTTTGAGGGATTTTTACCTGTTTTTATTATGCATTTAATCGACATTGTCTTATTTTAGAAAGTTTGCCAACATAAGAATGATAATCTGAAAATCCGAAATTATGATAATCTGAAAATAAAATCCGAAATAAAATGATAAATGTTTCCGATGCGTTCCTATGCCAAAACTTGATGCAATGTGGATTGGAATTTTATCTTCATTTACGTGTGAAGATGCTACGGCGTTTGAGGAATTTTACCTATTTTTATTATGTATTTAATTGACATTGTCTTATTTTAGAATGTTTGGCAACATAAGAATATTAAGTGATATTCATAAAATACTTCAGATTCGAAAATGTCGTGAGAAACATTAAGAATTTGCTAATTCGAACAGATTTCTCTCGTTAAGCGTGCCAATGTCCAAAGCAGTTAATCATGATCATCATAAAATCCACGACATTTCTATGGTCGATTTCATTCATCGTATAATTAATGGGTTTCCATAGTAGCGAAAACGAGGCTGTTAATTGTGATTGTGATTCTTCTTGTTGGACTAATTCGCATTCTTGTAGCGTTACTTCTCATAATCAGTGGATGCTGATTAGTTTAATTTCTTGATTTGCAGAAAGGTTGAGCCATAAATTTCCATTGTTCAGGGCTGGGATCGGGCCATAGTGGAGGGTGAGGAGTCATAGCACAGTCGGGAATGAGCATGGGACAAAGTGATGGTGTCTTGACCTGTACCGGAGAGGGACGAAGCAAACAACTAATGTTACGAAGAAATTTCATCATTATCAGCCGTACACACCGATCAACCGTGTCTGTCTTGACTGGACTGTTAACAGTGCTTACTTCACGCCAGGACAAGCTAACCAGAATACGCTTAACGACAAATGACGATAGACAAGATGAGAAAAGCACGCACATACACGCAGATATGCAGGCATATGCAAAAACATGTACATATGCACTTACATGCACTGGTGTCTTATTTAAATATTTGCACACACACATACACACACACACACACACACACACACACACATATATATATATATATATATATATATATATATAAATTAAATTATATATATATATTCACACAATATATATACAGACAAATTTTATATATATATATATATATATATATATATATATATATATATATATATATATATATATATATATATATATATATATATATATACACATGTACAACAAATTATATATATACATACAAACACAAATCATATATATATACATACATACACAAATTATATATATATACATACATACATACACACAAATTATATATATATATATATTCATACACAAAATTATAAATACATACATACATACATACATATATATATATATATATATATATATATATATATATATATATATATATAAACAGTGGGGGAAAATAAATATTCGTACACTTGAAAAATTGTATTTTTATAAATGTAAAAACCTTAAATAAAACAAACCTCGGCACATTTTATGTATAAAGACACATACTATTAAAAATAATACTAAACTTAATTAATTCTTATTCTAACAGAAATTAATGAATTTTTTTAATTCTAACTGGTTAAAATGTATTGGTACAAATCAATTATTAGAATAAAATAATCAATTAATTATGAAAAAAGTATATTCTAGAATGTTCCAGTAATGTTATCAGTAATTATAGTTAACGCTATTAGCCATTATCAAAGAATTCTGCGATTTCAATCTTACGAGAAGGTTCTAATAGTGCCTAAATATAAAGAATTTCACAAAAACAACACATTTTGTCTCTTTGGAAAGATGGGAACAGTTACAGAATGATTTCTAACAACCTGAATATTTCTTTTTACTACAATTGCTTCGTTCATTGCAAGGTTTAAAACTCGTAACAGCGTCGAAAACCAAAGACGAACAGGTGCTCCGAGGAAGATTTCTCTAAGATCAGCAAGGATATTAGGACGCCAGATCCAACAAAATCCACAGGTTACCTGAGGAGAGCTGCAGAAACATCTGCGTGCATTAGGGATTAAAGTAACCAAGCGTACAATAAGTAATGAACTACACAAAAACAGTCTGAAATCACGCATCCCAAGGAAGACTCCACTCCTCTTGAAACGACACAGATGCTAGGCTAAAATTCGTTAGAGAGTATAAGGATAAAGAATATTCGTTTCGGGAAAAAGTACTATGGACAAATGAAACTAAAATATAGTCATTTGGTCATAATTATCGAAATCATGTGTGGAGGTAGGACGGTTAAGCCTACTTACCAAAGAACACGTTGCCAACTGTAAAGTTTGGCAGTGGCAGTATCATAATCTAGGGCTGTTTTTCTGCAAATGGTGTTGGCAGAATATCAATAATAGATGGCAAAATGAATGCCGAAAGATACCAAAAAATCCTGCAAGACAATTTAATGCGTTCTGTTGAGAGACTTCGGCTACCTCCTGATAAGGTTTTCCAACTGGATAATGATCCTAAGCATACAGCGAGATCTACAAGGAAATGGTTAGCTGAAAGTAACGTTGATGTCTTGCAATGGCCAAGTCAGTCCCCAGACTTGAACCCAATCGAGAATTTATGGCGATATTTGAAGATTCAAATTGGGAAGAGAGCACCAACAAATATCAAGAATTTGAAGACAACATGCCAAGAAGAATGGGACAAAATACCACTCAATGTGTGCATATCATTAGTTGAGACGTACAGGAATAGACTGGTAACTTTTGAACTCAATAAAGGATATTCCACAAAGTATTAAATTAAGTTAATATGTTTTTTTTTTGTACGAATCCTTTTTTTATCAGTTAAAATTAAAAAATGCATTAATTTCTGTTAGAATAAGAATTAATTAAGTTTATTACTATTTTTTAATAAAATATATATTTATACTTAAAATGTATCAACATTTGTTTTAGTTAAGGGTTTTAGATTTATAAAAATACAAGTTTTCATGTGTACGAATATTTATTTCCCCCCACTGTATATACTGTATATAGAATATAAATATATATATATATATATATATATATATATATATATATATATATATAAAAAACAAAATGCTTAATTTATGACCTGGCGGGTTACAGTGCCATGCAAAAGTTTATAGCACATTACAAAAATTGTTTCTTTATATATTTCTAACACAGTTTGATAAACATTTACTGGTAGTAATAAATATGTTTAAGCCTTTAGTCAAACAATCAGATTTAAAAATTAATCAATAAAACTATCACACGAATTAAAACCAATATTTAAACACGCAAAAGTTAACAATACATTTATTTAATCATCTATTTATATTTTGTAGCGTAATCGTTATTTCTAATTACAGCATGTAGGCTATTAGAGTAGTCCCCTAAGAATGTCTTGCGTGTTTCTTGCCCAATAGTTTTTTTCCATTATTCACGACAAAATCCCTTTAGTTCATACAAGTTTTGTGGGTTCCTTCTAATTCTCACTTTCAGCTCTCTCCATAAAGTTTTAATCAGATTGAGATCTGGAGATTAACTTGGCCATTTTAGAACGTCTATTTGAACATAGGCATGATTTTGTAAGCTTTGAAGTATGTTTGTGATCGTTTTCCTGTTGCAAGATCCAACCTGGTTTAACTCCAGCGAATGTACACGCAGACGTAGATTTCTCTCTAAATTATCCCTATGATATTTTCCGTTCATCGTCCCTTCTATTATTTCAAAATTCTCTACACCTTGGGCACTAAAGCTTCCATTTCGCCAGGTCTACCAGAGAGGTGTTAACGGTCATTACTGAATATCGAAGTTCGAGATGTGAATCTAGATATCTCAAAGGGGTTCAACTGGTTTTGGCATGCTGGCCTTCTCCACAAACTCAAGGTCTACGGTGTCACAGGTGAAGTATCTTAATCCAATCATTCCTAACATATGTTGTAATAAATGTGTTGTGCCCAAGTAAATGGTTAAGTAATAAAAAAAGAGGTTTTCAGATATATCTAACGCGGGGGTCAACTAGGTCTAAATCCTTTGACCTACGATGTTTCTGATCTTCGCCAATAATCTTCCAAGTGTCATCAGCTCTCAACTAGGTATTTCTACAGATGACACAACCGTTTTCCCCTCTAGTAAACCTGAAAACTGCTTTTGAAACGAAACTCAAATCAGTGGTTAAATAGGGGCATGAAAATGACTTGAGAATAATAATGAGTCTTAAACAAAACTGCTTTCATTTTTTTATGCCACATGTTAAACTCAAAATGTTAACACTCCATGCATTCTTGGGCTCACGTTTTCAACTCACTTGAAGTGGAGTAACTATAACGAATATTTTGCTGCGTCTACAGCTAAGAATGTTGATTCAAATGTCCTCGTCCGAACCCATTTATAAATCTACTATTTATCCGTTATTTGCACTTGTCTTCCATATCTGGTCTGATACTCCTGCAGTATACCTCGAAACTCGAAAATTTTTCACAAAATTCAAAGAAGGCTCTGCAATATAATCGATCCTGACCTGGCATCTTGACGTCAGTCACTTTCTCGCCGACGTGACGTGGATTATCTCTGTCTTTTCTACAAATATTTTCATGGCAATTGTTCTTGTGAGCATTTTTCCCTGGTGACTCGACTACAGGAATTTAAGCGTTAAATTAGTTAGTCAATTAAGTCTCACCGTTTTACTATTCATATACACACGCAACCACCACTAACTATTCGAACAAATTCTTTTCTCGCACTTCTCACCTGTAGAATACTCTTTCGAGAAACATAAGATATATTTCAAAGAAAGAGATATGGAAGTATATAGAAGGAAAACCATTGAAAGGTAGAGGGATGAAAAGCTGAATGTAATAGACATGGTCAGAAAGACCCAGTAAGAAAGAAAGAAATATACCAGAGAGGAGATAGATCATGGATAAATACATAAAGAAATGTATGTTCTCTTACAGCCAGATTTCATCATAGAATAACTGGCTTCGTTCTGCACAGACTATATAAAGAAATGTTAAAACAAAATTCAGTTCGCCAATTAACCGTTTGAATATACTGATTTTTCTTCTTTGTGCCGTTTCCGTTCAGAGCTCGCTCAATCATGGCTGCCCACAACATTCAATCCATTGTGGCCCTTAGCAGCGTTTCTCGCTTTGCCATGACTCCTGCCCACCTGTCGCCATTCATTTACGTAAGCTCGTAAGTTAGGTGGCGCACTATATTTCACCATCTCTTTTTCTCTCTATTTTCAATTCTCCTTCCACATGTTGTTTCCCAAGAATATTCAACATTCTGATTCTGAATATAAGTGTTATTTTTCTTAGCAATTTCTTAAAGATGCCTACGTTGCTTCGTACATCTAATTCTTAATATCATTAACTAGATCCACATTTCTGTGGCTTCTTCGTTCTCTTCCCCGGCAAGAAGATTGATATCACATAGCGATCCAACAGACTTTCTTAATAACGAGATTTTCCTGTTTCTTCGTATTTTGTTTAGCTTTTGGATGACTTGTTTCGCTATTACGAACCGCGTTCAGATTTAGATGTCAAACATTTCATGACATTTCTCCTCAAAGAAAATATGAATTTTGTTGAATTAAACCTATTTTCATGATGACAACCTCTCATGGCAAAACATGTCAAAATAGTTGTTTCCAATATTTTGTTATAATTTTAGTATTTCGTCATATTCTCATCCAACGTTACTGATATATATATATATATATATATATATATATATATGAAGAACTTGGTAATCCGTATGGGTAATCCCAAGGAGGATGAAATCCTGAGAGCTCAATGTAAATCCAGAGCTAATATTTAAAAGAAAAACAAACCAATTTAGGGTACCATTATAATAATTTATTTCCCCAGAGTCCTTTTTAAAAAGGACGCCGGATCATCAGATAGCACCTCCAACAACGAAAATGAAACGAATATATATATATATATATATATATATATATATATATATATATATATATATATATATATAAATAGCTGGGCACTCGTATTCGAGGATACACGTCTACTAGGGCGACTAATCAATCCCGTTGGAGACGCTCGATCAACATTTGTGTTTGCTCAACACCCAAAGAGCCCAACTGTGGATATACTTAAACTATGCTGAGCAGACCTTAGTTACAGTTTCGGGGAGAGAGCTTGTTATCTAGCGTGACCCACAATTTGAACAAGGACAGCACTCTTAAGCCCTCAGACGCGATGCCTCTTGGCGGCTTTGTATATATATATATATATATATATATATATATATGTATATATATATATGTCTATATGTATATATATATACACATTATATATATATATATATATATATATATATATATATACACGTATACATGTATATATTTATATATTTATATATATATATATATATATATATATATATATATATATACCATTTCGCCAAAATAAATATAGAACCTCCAAAGAGAAATAACATGTTGAATATACAGAAAAATTCTTCAGTGAGAAATTGTAAAGAGATTTTTGAAGAATGTATAAAATTGAAAGAACAAGGAAAATCGGCTTTGAGAATTTGATAAAAGGTAATATTTCTTTCAATATTTGACGAATCGTTATACTCTTGTCCCCTACTGAAATATTTATTCTGTTACATCCATGAAACACGTTTTTCGAACTTGCTTTCTCCTTCCTGTCGGGTCAGAAGTATCTAATGAATTTTACCGAACATAGTATGAAACAAAAAAAAATTTAAAAATCGTAATAAAAAAAAAAGGATTACATCCAACTGCACGATCTGTACATTACAAAGCAGGGAAAACATTTCCAAACTGATTATCCTACGGACAGTTGTAAAGTTTTCGGAAATCCCCTGTAATAGAAACCAACTGCTATACTAGACTGTATGATTGACTTTGATTTTCTACGTCTTATCAATCTTTTGCAGATTATTTAAAGTGCGAAAATATTTTTATATTCTAAGAAATATGGCGCGATAATAATTAACCCATAGATGGGGAGATTAGTGGTGGATTCATATCTTTACCAAGGTTACTTGCGTATAAGTGAATATGGCAATTATGATAAGAATTCAAACACCCTATTCCGACTTTCAATTCTTGGCCGTTATCCATTACACACACAGCACGACCAAGTTTACAACACCTGGTAGTATCCAGGTGTCACCTATTTAAATACTGACCAAGCTCAACGTTGCTTAACTTTGGTGAATATGAGAGGCCCGACTTTTCAGCGTGATATGAACATAGGCCTTGCTATACTAGAACAGATATGCTTTAATATGTTTAAGATAATTTTATGCATAAAATATTAGATTATCTTAACATTCAACCGCTGAATACCTAATTATATACCAAGTTTGTATATAGTGATCAGTCACTCTTGATTCGGAGGAAGAACAAAGTTTCGGCAAAAATATGGAAACCCTGGAAAAAGTGGAAAGAATGGTAACTTTCAGCTTTTTGTTATTGGATTCTGAAGGTCCCAGTGAGTACAAATACGTAAAATATTTCAGACTATGATGCTTTCCAAAAATATTTTCTGTCAAGTTCTTTAAAAATGAGAATGAAATAATTAGCCGATATGAAGGCGCACGAAATGGCAATGAATCGACACAAAGAGAGAAACTTGATAACACACAGAAAAAGATAGATTAATGAACCTAACAACACAAAAAAATAATACCAAAATAAATAATCGTTGGCTGCATATCTACAGAAAAAGTAGATATGGTTTACTTTGGTTTGTTTTACGGCATATCAACCTCAATGGGTTATTTAATTCCGACAAAGTGTGTATTTTATTTTTAATAATTTTTTTACAAGAATTTATTGCTGGCATTAAAACATATTTTACATTTCATAGTGTTTTGACACTGTTTTGGGTTTAACTATTCGCCCATAGCTGGGACCTTAACAGGTACTACCAGCCAAGGTAAGGGTGGATCTGGAAACACCAGCAATTAAGAGGTGACACCACGCTTCTCAAAATCTCCTTATCAGAGGCCTTGCTGTTGGATGTAGTTTTTCATCTTACTCAGGACGCGGATGTAGTTTATCATCATACCCAGAACGGACAAGGTAAGGGTTGATCTGGAAACACCAGCAATTAAGAGGTGACTCTACGCTCCTCAAAACCTCCTGATCAGAGGCCTTGCTGCTGGATGTAGTTTATCGTCTTCCCCAGGACGCGGATCTAGTTTATCGTCATACCCAGAACGGATAAGGTAAGGGTGGATCTGGAAACACCAGCTATTAAGAGGTGACTCCACGCTCCTTAAAACCTCCTGATCAGAGGCCTTGCTGCTGGATGTAGTTTATCGTCTTATCCAGGAAGCGGATCTAGTTTATCGTTATACCCAGAACGGACAAAGAGTAGGAAAGAGGACGGTGATAACAGGCATTAGAAAAGAATACATTTAAAGACTTAGATTGTATTCATGGCAAACAAGTTATTTTCTAGAATATACACAGAAAATTCTTTTTACTATAGAATTATACTTTTTGCATAAGGAAACAACAATCCTATATTAGTCTATGTAGTTCATCAGACATGGCTGTGTTTTGTTTGCACTCGCACACAACTTGACTGAAAGTATCGACAAGTTGAGAATTTTTTTAGTTAACCCTTTCAGCCCTGCGTTTCTGAATAATTTTAACCTTTCCGCCTGAGCTCCTGACTCAAATATCGCAGTGTGCTTCTTGGTATGTAATGTTTCAGGGTAGATTTAAAAATAGTTACAGGTGTTCAACCGGTAGGTGAGCATTAATCGTTTTTCTCTAACATCGGTAAAGCGGTGGTCAAGGCTCAAAAGGTTTAATGGATGATAAACGTTTAAATATTACTTGGGTTGAATCTTCCTTTTAAACTGGACATTTATAACCTTTAGATGGTGCATAAACAAGAATTTTCTTCAGTATATATTACACATCATATAAAAATATATATTATGCATATAATCTGAAACATCTCTTAATAAATACCTATTTTCATGAGAATCTAAGTAAAATGTTTCCCCTTTGCACTAATTTTTAATGCGATAATCTATAGAAACATTGACAGTAGGATCACCAACACGGTGAATACATTTTGCACCCAAATTAACTACTGAGGAAATTGGTTAAACCTTGTTCTAGAGTTATTATTTCAGATAATTTGAATAAAATGTTGACAGCCAAGCACTAAGAAGGAAGCCATGCTAAAATAGACGAAGTGAACTTTGGCTTAAAGTTCTTATTCATGTTAAGGCGAGTGGAAGAACAAAAGCAATAAATGAAAAGAGAAAAATATAGAAAATGAAGTGAAAAGAAAAAAAAAACGAGAAAACGAAACGGAAATTAAACATGAATCAACCAGAAGATATCCCGAAGAACGATGATATTGAAACAGTAAAATATACAAAGTCTGAAATTATTAAGCAAATCCTAATAGGTGCTTACTAAATAATGAGACAGACAATTAAATAAATACATAGATAGATAGGAACAAGCTAATATAGATAGATAGATAGATAGATAGATAGATAGATAGATAGATCTTTTCTGAAGTTCAATAATTCAAATTTGGTTTTTAAAAATATTGTAAAATTTTAAACAATCAATTTAGATGTCAAAACATCTGTGTTACAATTTTAGGTAATATGTATATGTTTTATTGAAGTTATTGAAGTCATTTTATGTAATCTAAAAAACGCCGTATGAAGTTATTAGGCAAAACTAAATAATCACAATAAAAATAATTTTCAATAAAAACGTAATAAAACCATCAACAAGTGATCAACACTTATAATAGAACAAATGCCAAACACATATAAGTCTTTGAATCCTTTACATTGTAATAGAGTGACTATACTTCTCAATAACAGCCAATGCTATTTTATCCATTAATTTGTGTTCATTTTTTATTCAGTTTATGACATTTTAGTTTTAATTGCTTCCCATAGGTCTGCTTTGCTGTTAATATTGTTTGCCGGCATCATATTATCTCATCGTCACAATTGACTATAGATTTTCGAATCTGATTCAAGTAAACGTATTGTTGGTGGCCATTCCATAATCTTTTCTCCTGTAAATCTTTTATGCTTAAATAATTCACGAATAAGCTTAGACACATGAGAAGGCGTATTGCCGTACAAAAATCACACACTTCACTTTGAAACTGCGAGACTGGGACTTGTGCCACGCAAAGAAACTCGTGTTTATAAAATTGCAATAATTAGCGCAGTTCGATATAATTGATTCATCGACTTTTAATAGTTCAATAATGGTTTGGTCGACAATTCCAGTCCATAACATGAGACTACCACCTCTTTGTTGCCTTCTTTTAGTCACACGCACGTCTAAATTGGATAAAATCCATCTTTTGGTCCATCCAACAGGTCAATCAAATGTTACCCGAGATTCTTCCTTGAAAAGTACTAAAGAAAAAGTCAATTTCCATGTATTTCTTGGCTAAAGTTTGACGCTTGAAAATTTATGCTTTAGTGAGGGCAGGTTGTCTAGGAGATCTTTGTACAGATCCCAATTCTTAAAGTATTCTGCACCTTGTGTTCTTGACTCCCTCAATTTCAGCTTTTTCAAACCGTTGGTCAAAGTGGTTGTTTCGCTATAAGTCGCTTTACTTTAAGTTCCTTTCTAGGAAGCAAGTTCCTAAATCTTTTTTCCTTTGATTCGAGTTGTTAACTTATATTTTTAACAGTTTTCTTTATTGTTCAATGACCTCTATAAAGTTCCTTTGATATCTCCAATGTGGATATTTCCTCTCTCAACAATAGTTTTATTTTTTTGTTTTTCAGCAATTATTAGATCCTTTCCTTTACTCATGTTTCAACATATATTATGGAAAAATAGTTTTTATTAGATTTCAGAGGTCTTAAGCTAATATTGGTTTAATTTGCATAATAACTTCAATCAGTTCCTTTACTTAAGTTTCATATATCTCAAAAATCGAAAATTAAAAATGGCAAAAAATTTAATAAAATATTTTATTAATAGTGGAAATAGATGAGCTTAAATTTTACAAATATTAGTTCAAAAGTGTTTGAGTTACTGAAGTATATTTGATTTGCATAATAAGTTCAGACAGGAATGTAGACTGAGACGACATGTAGAGATTACTCCTTATTATATGAAATTCAAGACACTATTCTTAACAGATTTGAAAGAATTCGATCGAATGGGTTGTTGGTCTATCGATCAGTTCGAATCGAGCGATAAAAAAAAGAATGATTTCTTTTTTTGGTGGTTGATAGAGGAAAAAAAGCAAAAACATTAAATGGTCATGTCTTAGAAAAGAGCACGTAAAAAAAACTTTTTCCATGCGGGACATAGTTTCCTCAAGAGGAAATGATGTGTAGCCAAAGAAAAGTATTATTAATATGAAATATCAGGGATAAATTCAAACCACGATTATGGTATTAAGGTTTGTAGATTTATTTTTGGCATTAAAATAGTCACCTTATTCTTTTAGTATGGGAAACCCGTAACCGTAATTTGTGATGAAATATGCTAAAAAAGCATTTCGACCTGTAACCGCATTGCCAGATTCTGGATAAAGAGGAGAAGAAGGTGCTTGTCGTTTTTTTTATTTTTTCTTCCTGATTTGTAGAGACACTGATCACCTCTGCATAGCCAACCTCTTTCAATATGGGAACGTCGTAACCGTAATTTGTAATGAAATATGCTAAAAAAGCATTTCGATCTGTAATTTCATTTCTACATTCTGGACATAGAGGAGGGGAAGGTGACTGTCTTTTTTCATTTTTTTTTTTACTGATTTGAAGAGAGAATGATTCCATTTGTATAGTCAACTATATTAGGAAGGGAATGTAACCGTTTTTTTTTAATGAAATATGCTTAAAAAGCATTTCGACATGTAACCGAAATCCCAGATTCTGTACGTTTTTTTTAAATTTTTTACTGATTTGTAGAGAAACTGATCCCATCTGTATAGTCACCTTCTTTTAATATGCGAACATCGTAACCGTAAATTGTAATGTAATATGCGAAAAAGCCATTCTTTTCTCAACAGGTTTCCCCGGTCTCTCCATGCCAAACCTTTATTTCTTGCTCCTTCATATGAACTTTTCTAATCTACTGCCTCCGACTAAAGGCTAAATAAGAATTTCAGTCGAAGTGAAATTTAACTACGAAAGAAAGAAAGACAATTGAATAATATAAGACATTTTAAAAATATCTGCCATGTGGGTTCAAATTAAGTAACATAAAAAGTTGTAGAGAAAGAACAGTAGAGCTTCCAAACTTTCCCTGCTCTAAGGAATTGGTTCGGATACAAAGGTTTTCGAATGTTTCACGTGGTTTATATCCTGAAATCACACGATCCCTTAAAATAATTTGTTTTTCAAAGTGGAACTTTTGTTTATGCAATTTTTCTCTATAAAAAGAAAACCAAATGATATGGAGCCTTGAATCAGGTAATATCAAAACTGAAATGGCTCCCTGTTATATATTTACTCAGTTTATTTTTTGCTCTTATCAGATGTTCAATTCACTTGGATCCCGAGAGTTCCAGAAATTGCAAAAAAGATTCTCTAAAGAGATAAAGTAATAATGTCCTCCATCATAAATTACTCTGAGATTATTTCGGTCACTTCAGATAAGGGTAGGATCTTGGCATTTAGCTTTGCCCCATTATAGATTACAAGGGCCATCCCTTACATTACCCGCCTCTCTTGCTAGAGTACATCCTTTGCGATATCACTGTCATGTCTTGAGAAGTTTCCTTACATATCAATAAACCTGACTCTACGAAAGCTGCTGGTCCGAAGAAAATTCTTGCATTTGTTCTTAAGAAACTTAATTCATAACAATCTTTAGTCGTGGAAGTTTTCTTAATCACAGTCCGAAGAAAAGATGTTTTAAACCTCTATAGAAGGTGTCAGTTGTATGTCCAGTTTACAAGAATGCAACTGAGCGCTCAGCCCTATTGCAAAATCACCCCATCAAGATTTTCCAGTGTCAACAGAATATATTTGAGGTTATAATCAACAAAAAAGTTTGTCGATAAACTCAACCGAAAAGACTACGTGAGCAAAAAAAATGTATGTGTTTCGCTGCTCTATGTCCACTTGTGAGGTCCTAACTGTTATTATGCATAAAATTAGTGAGGCCCTTAATAAGTGCATCACAGTAGCAGTCGCTTTAAGTATATGGAAGGCTTTTGACAAGGTGTGGTATAGATGACTGATGTAAAATTAGGAATCTTTTCTATTATGAAGTCGTTGCTGTTGAATAAATCCATGTAGATCTATTTTAATGACTATTACTTAGAATCCCATAACATCAATTCTGGCGTCACACAAGGGTCTCTCCTGGGATCATACCCTGTTTCTGCTTTATATTAACGATCTACCTAAGAATATTCTACGGTCATTAGTTAATATATATGCAGACGACACAAATGCGCATGAGAACATCACCAAAACTCTAGATGACCATACTCTGCAAGCTGATCCTGCTCGCACAACTCAACAGGGGAAGAACTGGCTTGTAACATTCCATACCTCTTAAACAAAGGTAGTGACTTTTCATAATCACCGGGCAAATCGTAATTTTTCTCCGGTCATAGTGAACGGTTGTACTCGCAACGGGGCTCATTTCCTTGAACGCCCGTTTGAACTCAAGATCACACCAGGTATCCAGTGTAACTCGTATATACAATCGATTATGAAATGACTTGGAAAAATATTCACTTCCCTGTACCGCCTCAGGAAGTACCTGACTTCTCCTACCACGAAGAGTCTTTAAAAACTTAACTACCTTTACTAAAACAAACAATAAAATTATATCGTTAGACAACAACGCTACTGTGAATTACTGAATATTCAGATTCAGATCAGTTTTCTGGTTGTAACACGATAAACACACGCCACCGCCAGACTGAATTACGTCGATCAAGTTGCAAATGATAACCGATCCTTCCTATGACACCAACAGTACATTACGAATGTGTCGCCTTGAGACATTAAAATGTTCGGCCTGATGAAAGAGAGACATTGCGGGCAAAAGTTTCCTGACATAACCGTTGGTGCTGAGGCTTGTTCATCTCAGGTGCATAGCAAATGACTCTTAGAATTATAGTTTGGCAGTCGAAAATATGTTCCACCCCACAATGTTATAATATTTTCCTGTATCCGTTTTCAGTAGAAACAAATAATTACAGAAACCTTTGTGCTTGTGGGTCTCAATCAGTTCATATCTATCTATCTATCTATCTATCTATCTATCTATCTATCTATCTATCTATCTATCTATCTATCTCAGGCCAATCATTATCTATCTATCTATCTATCTATCTATCTATCTATCTCAGGCCAATCATTATCTATCTATTATCTTCATTTATCTATCTATCTATCTATCTATCTATCTATCTATCTCAAATCATTATCATCTATCTATCTATCTATCTATCTATCTATCTATCTATCTATCTATCTATCTATCTCAGGCCAATCATTATTCATCTATCTATCCATTCTATCTATCATCATCTATCTATCTATCTATCTCAGGCCAATCATTATCTATCTATCTATCTATCTATCTATCTATCTATCTATCTATCTATCTATCTATCTATCTCAGGCCAATCATTATCTATCTATCTATCTATCTATCTATCTATCTATCTATCTATCTATCTATCTATCTCAGGCAATCATTATCTATCTATCTATCTATCTTCTATCTATCTATCTATCTATCTATCTATCTCAGGCCAATCATTATCTTATCTATCTATCTATCTATCTATCTATCTATCTATCTATCTATCTATCTATCTCAGGCCAATCATTTATCATCTATCTATCTATCTATCTATCTATCTATCTATCTATCTATCTACATTTTGTGTATATTTTTGCTTTATATTTATTTTTTTGAAAACTCAAATGATATGAAATGTTTGATTCTATTATATACATGTATGTATATGATAGACAATTTTAAGTGCAATCAAATGAGCACATACACATGCACTCATATATACATTACATACATACATATATATATATATATATATATATATATATATATATATATATATATATATATAAAATCCTCTAAGAAGGATAAATAGAGGAAGAGATAGAAAGAGAGAGTAACACCAACGTTACAGAAAGAAAAATTCCCCAGAGTTTCGATCTTAATCTGATCTTTCGATCACAGAAAAGTTTAACCTATTTAATGACCAATTATTCCTCGTTAAGTGTCGGGAATGTAGACACATTTTTCCCCATTTTCGTTAGTTTTTTTTTAAAAAAAGTTATTTCTGAAGTGATTTTCGATTAATTAGCTCAAGAGCAGAAAACATTCTTCGCAGAGTATTCTCCACCAGTCTTTCCTTTGAGATCGATTTGAAATCGATATGATGTTTATTTACGCATCTGGAATAGTTCGATACAAATCTTTTTTAATAATATGTAATTTATTGTATATAAATTGGCCGCATGTGTGTGAGCTTGCACAAACTGACGCATAATCTCCTACTCATACACCAAATAGGTAAAACAGAAAGACTTGTACGTATATATATATATATATATATATATATATATGTGTGTGTGTGTGTGTGTGTGTGTGTGTGTGTGTGTGTGTTTAAAGAAAAACAGACCAATTTAAGATTACATTATAATAATTTATTTCACCAGAGCCCTTTGAAGTGACGCTGGATCATCAGATAATACTTCCAAAAATAAAACGAAAGATGAAATGAAAATTCACACTTTTGACGGGTAGTATCAAGTTTAAGTAATTTAACAGAGAGGGTAGCGAGGGGTGGTGTGAGAGACATGGTTAGGGTTTAGAGAGGGTTTATTTTAATATTTTATTAATTAATATTTTATTATTTTAATATTTTATTATTTTAATATATATGTGTGTGCGTGTGTGTGTGCCTGTTTTTGTGTGTTCGAGAGTGTTTATTTGTGCGTGTGTAATCACCTGGCAGAGAGAATCAATTTTCAACATAGTTTCGTTTGAATCTTTGAATTGCATTAATCTCTCAGCGTTTATGATGTATTTCCGATTGCTTCCAACTTGTTCCGATTTACCTTAGCTAACGTATTGAACAGACATCGTTTCTCAAATATAAGAATAAACAATTAAAAAAAAATTGTGATGTTAGTTTAAGTATGAATGGCTTTCTTTCGGATCTTCTATTTCCTCACCCAGTCAAATTGAGGATATTGCTATTTTTTTTTTGTTATTTACACTATTTTCATATTTGTTGACATATATACACTCGGATTTCATTCACATGATCTGAATTTCGAGCTGAACCCTTTATTTTGTCCACCCTTTATCTGCTTTTAACTCCACACTCGAAGTTTTTTTTTCACTACTGCAGTAGTTGGACTCACAAATTTTCGGGTCAAGTCACTGGTTCCAACCAACGTTTTTTCCACTGGGCCATTCGATCTTGTGGACATCAGCGGATGAATTTTCGGGATTTATAAACTTAATATCTTAGTAAGCTTTTTTTTTATCAGAGCTCATATTTGCAATTTTTGCTGTTATCATTATATTTTTTTACCAGAGTTCATATTTTAATTTTTGTTATTATTGCTTTTCTCTAGCCCACCATATTACTGATTCCCATATTGTATTCATTTCTATGCTTGGCTAGCTTTGGAGATTTTTGTAGCCTAACAAATATGCGGATTCATTAAGTGTTCTTTTTTTTCCATGATTTTCTGTCTATTACATCAGCTCCATCCCACAGGGGTGGTGATATTACTTTTGACTCTATATGTGGTCAGCTACGCCTTATTTTTCTACCCCCCCGTTTTATGGCTTTAAAATGTTCTTGTAGTCTTACCTTAAGTGGGTGGACTGTTTCTCCTTTATATTTCTTACCACAGCTGCAGGGGATGGTGTACACACAGTCCTTAGTAATGTTCTCCATTATGGGAAGAGGGTCTTACTCGGAAGAGGTGTCTTTGAATTGTTGAACCATTGTTGAATGTCGTCCTGATGTTATATGGACAACAGATAATCACTTTACATAAGATAGGCAGATAGAAGATCTTTACTGAGTGTTACTATTCACTTGTACCCTTCCATTAAAGTTTGTCGGAAATACTGCAATGTACTAAATGTAGTTGTTAGGTTGTTGGGCAATGCATATACTGACCATTTCTTCTTCATATGTCTCTGGATCGCCACTTATGATTTTTTGCCCGATGATTTAAGCAGTGGATGATATCTTTCTTTACACTGTATGAGTGGTGGGTGTTGAAGGTAAGGTATTGTCTGGGGAATTTTGGCTTGCGGTATACGGATGTTTTGAAACCATGCACTGTTCGAGATATTAGTGCATCCAAGAATGCGGTCTTTTGTCCTTTTCTCGCTCCATTTTCAACTGTATGATGTATTATTGAGTTCACATTGTCCATTAGTAGCTGGACCTCTTCCTGGTCGGGTCACAGTATGAAGGTATCATTTACGCGCAGGCATTATAATCTCAAAGGAATGCTCTATAACCTGTAAAAAATAAAAGAAAATAAATCAGATTGAATATGAACAATTTTATTTTTTTCAAATTTTCAGTTTTTCAGTGACCCCCATACAGAATACTTACATTATTGCAGGCATCATTCTTTGGTTGGAAAATAGTACAATCCTATTTTTCTTTGTTCCCGTAATTATATTTGGGTAAAACCGCGTTTAATGGAGTAAGTTCTATCTATCTATCTATCTATGTATCTATCTATCTATCTATCTAGATAGATAGATAGATAGATAGATAGATAGATAGATAACTATCTATTTATCTAGCGAGCTAGCTCGGTGTCTTCCTATCTAATTAGCTATCAATTGGATGAGAGAATGAAAGAAAGAAACACTTTTAGAAAAATATCTGAGAAGAGATTGTATTCTGATCATCTTTCTATCTAGTTTCGACAAGTTATAAATCTCAACTACTACTCCAGGGTTCACACATTTCCCAGGACAGCATGAAAATATGTCTGGCTAGATAACAAATTATCCAGTTTTTTGTCGAAATTTAATGAAGCAATGATTTTGCTATTCTCAAAATTCTCGGACTACAAAACGACTTTCAATGAAGAGAGTTATCGGAGACCATCTAGTTGCCTTAGACGCGATGGACCAAAAATACAGTAAATTCGAATAAACAAAAAGAGAATAAATGAATCCGCAGCAAAAAGAAATTAGTAAGAAGAAAATGGAAAAAGAACAACTCAAATAAATTAAGGTTTCAGATAAAAATGGAGAATGGAGAAGAAATAGAAGCTGACAAAATCTTTGAACAATAAAAATCAAAACTAAGTAAAATCAAAGTGGAAAGAAAAAGAAAATGAATAATTAAATTTGCGAAAAATTATTTCGCTATCCTAGACAGATAAAAAAAAAGGGCAAAAATTACAAAAAAATACTGACCTAAATAATTCTTTGAATTAAAAAAAAAATGATGGTACCCGATCTGCTAGAACACTATCTGTCAGAAGAAAGAGAAAAGGAACCATCATGTGTCTGGTGATATTGAATTTTATTGGTCAATAAAAATGTGTGCGTATCATGAGCATTATCGTATCAGAAGAGCTTGCTAACATTTTTCTAGTGAGACACCCACGGGAAAGGGAGAGAAGGAGAATGGGTGTGATAAATTGGAATAAATAAAAAGGCAATTAGGGAAAACATTTCAATTGATTTCAACTTCGTTTTTGGGACAAACACAATGGATATTTTTTTGTCATTTTGTAAAACAAATGAATTTTGATTAAAAGGAAAATATTTTTTTATAGTCAAAACATTGTGAAATGTGATAATTAAAAATTTTACATATTTGATTTTTTTTATAATAATATACTTAGATTCGTTTAGTATTTTTAGTTTTATGGGCAAATTTAATGTAAATTTATGAATTTTATGTTAAAGCGTTATGCATTTCTCGACAATAAAATTTCAGTTTTAAAACTAGAATTAATTCAGAAATGCCAAAAACACTTTCAGTTTTATTAAAAATGATGATGGACTCATAGTCTCAAGATATTTAAAGCCAATTTTAGTTTGAACGTTTCAGTGATGCAACAACATTGTAACATGTACATAATTACGTGCTTAAATGATTCCGTATATTTTATTGCTCGAGGCATCCGTTTATCTAACTCGATAAAGGTAGCAACCGGTTTTTACAAAATCTTTTCCTTCGATGTTTACATTGGAGTGGCTTCTTCAAATGAAATGCCTGGGAAAAAGCTTAGGAAGACTGTGCGCTGCTCTGATCACATAGCGGCACGATCGGTTGTTCCGGAGAGATCCAAAGGAATATAGAAACATATCTGAAGCCGGCTTAGGTGTGGAAGTTCCCGGAAGATTGTAAGTGTTGACAGCCGATTGCCTTCGGTGTTCCACGTAAAACCGTGGAGATTTAAAGTTAGTTTTTCACTCCCCCTAGATAAACTGCCTTTCCAGACTGAAGAGCTCCGAAGTTATTATATTTATCCGATAGAAAAAAGCAATGCTGAAAACAAATCGTTTCAACTTGGACTAACATTTTCATTTTTTTTTCTCAACGAGAAAAGCTATTTAATATTTTAAGCTCTAATTAATGTACGTGCTTGCGTTTGTATCTTTGAGTGTGTGTCTATGGGGATATCTGTGGGTATGTGCGATTCTGTATCACCGAAGAGCAAACTGAAATTTTATAACACAAAATCCACCCCAGCCTGAGGCAAAAAGATCGGGGGGAAAATGAAAGTGAGAGTGGTCTTAAGTAACTGTGTAGAGGATTTCAATAATTATGAACTAAGCCAGTGGGGATCATTACCATTTAATAATTACTGACGTCGATCAACTGTTCAATGATGACGTTTTCGAAAGAATTTCAACAAAAATACGTTTCTTGCTTTCAGCTTATTTGGTCACGAAGTCAAAAAAGGTGGATGGAGAGATTGTCTTACACCAATCTACACATTGGGATAATAAATCGACACTGCAAATCAGGTTTAGGAATTTTACCTTATACATGTAACTAGATACTATCTATCTATCTATCTATCTATCTATCTATCTATCTATCTATCACATTCTTGAAATCTATCTATCTATCTATCACATTCTTGAAATCTATCTATCTATCACATTCTTGAAATCTATCTATCTATCTATTCTTCTATCTATCTATCTATCTATCTATCTATCTATCTATCTATCTCTTTAGATGTATGTATCTATCTATTTATCACACTCTTCAGATCTATCTATCTATCTATCTATCTATCTATCTATCTATCTATCTATCTATCACATTCTTGCAATCTATCTATCTATCTATCTGTCTGTCTTTCACTCTCTTCAGATGTATGTATGTATCTATCTATCTATTTATCACACTCTTCAGATCTATCTATCTATCTATCTATCTATCTATCTATCTATCTATCTATCTATCTATAGGAGCTGTCTTATTGTGATTGAGCTGTATATTTGCGGGAAACATTAGTGTTTGGTGTCCAAACCCAATTTAAAGACACTGTTCGAACGATGGAGTTTAAAGTAGACATGATGGGCAAAGTAATTTTCTGGGAATGAAAATATTGACACAATTCCTTTCTGAAGGTCGTTTTTGAAAAGATCATGCACATGTTAAATAAAAAAACATAGCATAAGATACCGTATTTACGGTGTTATGCTTATTAAGCTGCTATTGCCGAACATTTGTAGTGTGGTCGAACCTTACTGGGTACCCCATATGACGTTCTATGGAAACTAAGCAAGGCAGACAGTCCTAGGCTATGGATACGGACTACCTCAGGCATTTCAATGATAGATATTTATCTTCAAGGCCTAGTCTCTTCAGTGTCGAACGCCTACATGAAAGAACGCACTGTAGTAGATTTGGAAAAATATGACACTTAAAATCGAAAAAAAAACACCCACACATATATATATATATATATATATATATATATATATATATATATATATATATATATATATATATATATATATATATATATATATATATATATATATATATATATATATATATATATATATATATATATATATATATATATATATATATATATATATATATATATATATATATATATATATATATATATATATATATATATATATATATATATATATATATATGTTAGGCACGTGGCCGAATGTTTAGAACATTTGCATTCTGATAATGAGACCTGGTTGAATCTCACGATGGTCGATTTTTCAGGAGGGTGACTCCCTGATGGTATCGCTCCCAGCGTGCGGCAACTTTGGAAAGTGCCTGAAAACCCTACCACGGGTTGACGCAAGCCTTGGGTGCCGTCGTTAGCACGAAGTCACAATTCATCGTAGCCGTGGGCTTGAGCGTGCTGGCCTTGTTCAAATTGTTGATCACGTTGGAAAACACGCTCTTTCCCAGAAACTGTAAGGTCTGCTCAGCATAGTTGCAGTATAAACAATAGCTGGGCTCTGTGGGTTCTGAATAAACACAAATGCGCCTAAGCAAGCCTCTGCAATAGGGATTAGCTAGCCGCCCTAGTAAACGGGTATCCTGAATGCGACTGGACAGATATACTACTAATGTATATATATATATATATATATATATATATATATATATATATATATATATATATATATATATATATAAAGTATTCTTAAGGTGTGCTATATTTATGGAATAAAGTGCTAAATATCAGAGATAGATAGTGTGTAAATATAAAAGTGAACATAGAAGTCAACACTTAGAGGCGATAGTTGTTTCATAAGATAAGCAATCGTCAGGTCCTGACGATTGCATATAGCATGAAACAATGTTCTATGTTCACTTTTATATATATATATATATATATATATATATATATATATATATATATATATATATTATAATTGGCCCTACTCTGGCATCTCGTCTACAGTCACTTTCTACAGTCGCCTCTCTCTGTCTGTGTTACAAATACTTTCATGGCAATTGCTTCGAGGAGATGCATTCGCTGGTTCCCAGACTTCATGAGTTCAAGCGTCCTACGAGGCTGGCATCCCGCTCTCACCCCTTCAGTGTCGAAACTCCTAAATATAGCCGTCTCTTCTACTCCAATAGCTTCATGTCTCGCACCTCTCGCCTGTGGAACTCCCTTCCCTATTCCAGTTTCCCTGAGAGCTATATTCTCCAGCTATTCAAATGTAATGTCAATCGACATCTCCAGTTGCCTTGATCTATCCACTACCCTTCTCCTCATCCTTTCTTCTATCACTCCTATCTGATCTTGCTCTAAATTTTCTGTAACCCCTTGCGTCCTAGTGGCTTCCCTGCCTTGCTTGGGGTGAAACGCTTAATATATATATATATATTTTATATATATATATATATATATATATATATATATATATATATATATATATATTAGCAAAGGTAGGAGACTACAAGTATTTACTAAAATTTCAACTAATGTATTCATAAGCGGATGGGACAACTAGGGAGGAGGGAATTCAACATAACACTAATGGACTTTGAGATTTTTGCCCTGTCTAGACAGTTAAAAACTTTTAAAGACCGTCATAAATTCACCGACTGTGACATGGTTGGATACAAGTTAGTGATCTATTTATAAAAATCAAAAAAAAAATATGGTGAAAATTAATCTTCCTTTCTATCAGAAGAGTCATCAGTTTTTGTTGATAATTGGAGTAAACTTATTGACTAGCACTGTGCAAAATCCGATTTTTCAAGCAAATGTAATCCGCTTATCGGAATGGTCAGGTCAGCATTTAAGACAATCGAATTGCATCATTATTTTCTTTCAGCGTGTTTCCAAGTTACCGCAAAAATATCAAGAAAAAAATCGAAGACAAAAGCAGGCAAAAGAAGATAAAAAATTTTTTACCGAAAACAAAAAAAAAAGAAAAAAAAGATAAATGTGGAAAAAGATTTTTTCTTGTGTCTGGATGGCGAGTTGAAACCAAGTGGAAAAAGTGTCTTTTGTTTGGAACAGCTGAATATTTTCAGTGACTCTTTCTTTGTCGTCAACCAATGTACAGAAAGAATAGTAACTCTAGAGCGATAAGAAAGAGGTGGGAAAAAAGAAATATACGAATGAAGACTTATATTTCGTTTTTTCCACAGTTTGGCAGGAAGTTTTAAATACAAGGCCGGCCAAAATACCGACCTATATATAACATTGGCAACAAATATTATGAATAAAAGTACAGTTCCTCCATATATATATATATATATATATATATATATATATATATATATATATATATATATATATATATATATGTGTATGTATGTATGTATGTATGTATATATATATGTATGTATATATATATTAAACGCAGTTATATGAGGACGTTCGCTACTGATACTGTGATCATCAACATCATTGAAATTACAGTAATTTATCTTTCAAAGTATATATATATATATGTATATATATGTACGCAAGAACTGACCATGCCATATATAGACGTGGTGATTTTGACAGCGCGACAACATGAAGGCGTAGTTTTCAAAAGCTAAAATAACTTTGGCGACTAGATATTTTCTTATGTTCTACACTGCTCTACTTGACCAAAACAGGTACTGAGAAAGAAATAGAAGAATAAATGTTAAGTATAGGGTTGCTGTACAAACTCTCCAACTATGGAATAACTGGAAGATTTTTCTCAGCTATAAAGTCATTCCTAATGGATCAGTTCCTGAAGGTAGTTGTTAACAACTAATCCTCCTAATCCCATGTGATTAACGCAGGCATATCCAAGCTACACTTTTCGATCCAATCATCTGTTTACTTTACATTAAGGCTCAGCCTAAGTGTATAACCCGATCTTTTGTTGACATCTGTACATATGACAAAACGGTTTATGAGTGCACCTCCGAAATTCTAGATGACCTGATCATTTAGCTGATATCTGCCCTGAACTAGCTGTAAAAAAATAGTGAGAAATAAACTAGCTGGTTACACTGAATGACACAACAGTCAAAAAACGTTAAAGTAGTTCTATTATCATTAAGCGAATCCTAAACCCTCTACGACGATGAAGGGATGTTATCGTTCCTTGATCTCTCCTGAGATACAAGTAGTACTCGCACAAATGATCGGTTCGATCTCTCGCTCCAGTAAGTACTCAATAGCACCTGTGATTCTTCTACCGTTACAAAATAAAGATCATGGCGAAAATTCGGGTATTGCTGCCATATATGAACAAGATCTGCTTCGTTTTCACCACTTTTCAGTCTCCTTAGAGTCCAAATGTGTTTATTGTTTTCCACCCTACAACACCTTTCTCACTGACAAAATGTAAATTGTTTAATCAGTCTTAGATTTAACATTAATTATTATTATAGACATCGTTTGGACAATCATTAACAGAAAATCAAGTTCGCATTTTAAATATCATCGTCATAACCATGTTTTTTAAATTTTCTCCGTTTCCAAGCGACGATTTCCAATGACTGATTTAATTATAAATTCTAATTTTTTTTCTTCAAGAACAATCCTTGATCAGCAATGTAAATTACGCGCTTAAACATTTCTGTATTGTTTGCATTTCACAGCAAGTCTTCTCGAATGTCAACCATTTACTTCTGTGTTCCTATTGATCTCAAGAATACCATAATTTGTATAGCCGTATAAATACATCGAATTTCAAAAGTTATTACACCATCAACCAATCTTCGATAGTGTCATTGCTGGAGGATGAATATGGGCGAATTTCTTTACTTCTCCAACAGTCGTAGTTATCATTTAGATTGCACGGGCCATTGCTTGCGTTTCAGTAAGACGTCAACTCAGTAAGTGGCCATCAATTATTTGTCATAGGATATCATAAAAATGTCCAGCTAATCTCTCTGTATTTAAAGAACCTTTTCGTAGTGAAGTATTTTCCAAACATTTCATCGGAACTTCATCTTCCCCAACATCAATGCAAAGATCGTATGACCATTCTGAGTGCTTCAGTCATTATAGGTCTTACGAATACTCATATATGTTCCACATCGATTCGGCTTTTACATTTTTATTTCGTTTTATCATGCACTGTATGTGTAAAAACACATCCATTTTCCGATGTGGATTGCTGTTACTATTATGTTTCTTTTCGTATTTTTCTGTAGATGACTTTTAGATTAGGAACTTTTATTTTAATTAAACTAATGGCAAAAAATACATCGCTGTCATATATACATTAAAGATTATCAGCCGTAATCAACAGATAATGAAATCGTTAGAAAATTGTCTTAACGAATCGAAAACAATCCTTTAGAAGGAAGAAAATGTGTACCTGAAGCCGATCCTTACCTAGAAAAATAAAAGAAATTACAGGTTATCTGAATGAAAGAGTTTCCTGTAATATGATAAAAGAATGAAAAAAAAAATACGATAATATTAAGCTTGTAAATCAAACAAAAACGTCATATAATTCTAGTTATTCCTGGAGATGTATAGGCTCCGCCATGTTAAAACGTCCACACACGCCACATGATGAGCACATGAAGAAATCATTTTTGAAGACGCAGATTCTAGAACGAGACCGCGACATACGTAGGAGAATTGTGCGCAGCTCAGCAGGTCGCCGCCATAACGACTCCTTGCAGTGTTAATAGGAGGAGTAGGGAGGAGGAGAAGAAGAAGATCTTATAAAAAGATGTTATATTCACACACCCAATGATGTCATGTTCTTTTATGGCGTTCTTTCAGGCAGAAAGATTCTTGGTAAAAATATCGTGTACCCTAAACAAAAAGGGACAACTGAATCTTCTGCTTGATATATTTATTTGATTTGCCCTGTCAAATATTACTATCACTCTATTGTCGATACCCTGACATCACTTCTTATCCCAAAAAACGCTTTTAAGTAGGCACTCAAGGGGGTCGTCAGTGATGTTTTGATTTGGTTCATCAGGGAGTTTCGGGTCTTTCAACATCATACTCCCCATCACCAAATCGACCCAATCAGGGAAGATCAACCCCTGATCCACCCTTCCAATTAAACGCTAAGAGCTACTCTGGCCTTTTTAAAGAATAAGAGGAAGAAAGACCACATATTCCGCACATCCGATTGGATGTTTTTAACAACCAATCCGCTGCGCGAACTATCTTTTAAATGACCCGCGGTGGGGACATGGCTTCTTTTCTTAATTCGTTGAATTGCAGTTTCGATGAATAACCAAGGAGGTAATCTAAATGTTCAAAGACTTTATGTTTAAACGAATTAGGTCTCGAAGCTCCCGTAAGGGCTGTCTCTCTTCGGGTTTCGCGATTTTATATTGTTTCCGAAGAGATTTTAGCTCCGACCTAAATTGTTTAATCTTTAATTCCCTCCTATTTTCTTTGCTAATACCCTTCTTTTCCTTCCGCTCTTCATATCCAAATTTCCCTGCTGCATAACTAGTGATGATTTTTGACATTGTCGCTAGACGTTTATCCATATGAACCTCTTGATGTTATTTCAAGCATCTCGCCGTAGTCCACGTCGAAATCGTGCCAGGCGTGTTTGTTACTGGCTGATGGCCATTTTATCTTTCTTCGAAATGGAGTATCAGGCTCTGCTTGAACCTCTGCTTGGGGGGACTGGGCACTGTAGTGAGCCTCCCGCCCTTGCACCTCCTTCGTTTGTGCGCTGCTGTTGGTTCGACTGCACCTGACACTTCATTTTTGCCTATTGGATTTTTAGGCCGCGCATATTTTTGCACATCTTGATATATCAATGGCTGCTCTTGTCCACAAATATGATATCAGCGAGATTGACCTCCAAGTCCTTGTCATTCATGATATTTACATTTGGCATGAGCTTCGCTTACTTCCTCTGTCTTTCTTATAGAGGCGAATGTTGTTACTTTACTGCGCACTCAAGATCACACTTCCTGCAGAGTTCTCAGTATATTCTGAGGCCTATTTTGTGATGGCGTTGTCTTTACACTTTTGCTTTTATTGAAGCCACTGACAATATATTGCACATGGCATTATCATTGTTGTTATTATTGTTATTATTAATTTTGTTGTTGTTTACACACTGAATTTTCATAATAATTGTATCTTGCGGTGGACGAAGACAAATACATACGTCTGCAGTCGCTCTCACACAGACGTGCCGTCGCCTCCCTCTGTCTTTTTTTACAAATACTTTCACGGTAACTGCTCCCAGGAGCTGCTTTCGCTGGTTCCCAGACTCCATGAATTTAAGCGTTCAACTAGGCTGGAATCTCTCTCTCACCCTTTCACTGTCGACACTATTAAATGTAGTCGTTTCTCCTACTCCAATAGCTCCTTGTCTCGCACTTCTCGCCTGTGGGACTCCCTTTTCCTGTTTTCCTGATAGCTATAATCTCCAACTATTCAAATGTAATGTCAATCGACGTCGTCATATGCCTTGATCTATTTCCTATCCTTCTCTTCATCCTTTCCTCTATCACTCCTCTTTGCTCTTGCCCCAACTCTCTGTAACCTAGTGGCTTCCCGCTTTGCTTGGGGTGAAACGATTAAAAAAAACTCTACACTATTTACATTATTCGGGCTATTGTCCTCATCTTTATCGCCATATTTATTACAACGTTTCGGCCGTTGTACGCTCCGGCCTTCTTGAGGTGGTTGGAATGTCAAACTGAACTCTTTATTTCGCTCACTGGGGTAGACTGTTCTAGTTCCATGTCAGTTATCAGTTATCGCCTGTTAATTTTCCCTCTGAAAGTTCTCCAATGCCTTAGCCGGGTATTTGGGTTCTGCCACTGGATCTAACCAACGCCTTTATCCACTGTGCCATGTGTCCTTGAGGAATAATGTACATAATATCTCATCTCAGAAATATAGACAGATAAAAAACTCTGTCTGTTTTCACTGTAAATCAAATAACAGCAATTTTTCGAAAATCACCAGTACTTTTCACAATATCTTACCAGACTATAACATAGCTATAATCTAAGTCTCAGAATTTCTCAGAATTTAGAATTCAATTTTTTCTTCCTCTATTGTTTTTGGAACCTGGCTCTTAACCTTTACTTTGACGTTGCCTGATATTATTTCTGATCTATATGGTAACGACTTGAATATTTTTCCTTTTATTGCAATAGTCATTATTATTTTCTATTTTACTATACAATACTATAATACAAATAAAATTGTTGTTACTTTATATCTCCTCTTTCTCATCTCTTTTATTTCTGCTTCAGTTACTGCTATTTTCATAACTTAATAATAGTAGCCAGCAACAAGATTAAATGTAGGGTGGCTGTGAGAAGATAGAGAGTGCTTTACCTTTTGTTTTTTAAAAAGAATCTTAGATGAAAATCCTGCATTTTATCTGATTTTCGAGCATACCCAAATATTTATTTATTGATTAATATTATTATTATTATAATCATTATGATGATGATGAAGAAAAGGATGCAAATTTGGGAGTAAGATGATGGAGATGGGGAATTAAAAATATTTTGAATATTTTTATCATTGCTAGGCATCATTATTTTATCCGTAACTTACATTTTTGTCATTTGTCGAGCTGATCATTTTCCCAGATACGAAATGGAAATGTTTCAACTGAGGAATTTGGCACCTTTCTTGTTATCATTGCCGATCCATATACAAGAGTTTTTACGAGATCTTTCTTTTTTTAATGATTTACTCTACTTTGGAAACTCAAAACGATATTTCCAAGATAATAACCAATCATTTACGCTACATCAATAATTGGTCGTTTCCTTTACATTGTTAAGAATCTCACTTGAAGTTCGCAATATCGCTTCACTTCTCAGCTACTTTATGCTTAAATAACAAACGTCATATTGATTATTTGACACTTTGAGCCAACATTGATCGCTAATTTGTTATTCGCGTTTCTTGTATTCAAGAATAAGAATCTTTAAGAATATCCCATCCCTATCTATATGATCTGGTGGATATTATGAATAAGAAGAAGCAAGCGGCTGTGTGTGTAAAATTTGGGGTTCAGTTGTAGAGCAATAATTAACACGCTAGATTGGAAGGGCCGTGTACACACATTCAATGACCAGCTATGCTGGAACCATAATGTATTATGCTGCTATTAGACACCCGGATATTTTTATGAAAATCAATAGGTTTACAATGAGAAACTTTTTAAATATTTATATAATAATTATATCAATTATATTTCAGCTTATATATTTTTTTTTACAGAAATTTACAATAACTTATTTGATTATGTGCTATTTTATTATACAACCAAGAGTTTTCCATCATCTTTTAAATAATTTGTTGTTATTTAATTGTTATTTAATTTAAAATATATAAGTTCTCTCTTTGTAAATAGACGAAACCTCAGATATTAAATACAGTATAACCATTCAAAAGAAAAAGACTTAAAGAAGGTATCAGTGAACAAAATGGAAAATAACTTGAAAATCGTTACAGGATGATAACAAGAAAAACTTGTATACAAAAGAAGGTTTGAGATAAATTTAGGAAACAGACTGGTTCAAAAGAAAAAACAGAGGTGGAAAAAAATGAAACTGATGAATATTATCTACAGAAACTCTACAAGCTTTATATAAGCATGACAAAATGAAACAGGTGAAGAAGTACAAGATGAAGCTAAAAAGTTCATAGGTTGACCCGAAGGCGTAATGCAGGATCTCAGAAGTCTGACATTCATTAATTTCAACCCTTCATTTTAATGAATGCATTGTTTCCTACCAGCTAAATTGATATCTGATTCTTTAAAGAAGACTTCAAATGTAACTAGTAGAGGTTTATCTTAAAAATGAAAAACATTTGACATCGTGCTATTATCAAGAACATTCAGAAAAAAAGGGTTTAGTCCTAATTCTAACATGGTTGATAGATTAGGAGAGGAACAGAGAGTCTTGAAGTTGAACAAACATCTGGATGCCCTCGAAGTACCACCACCGAGAAAAAAAAAACATTGATCGTGTTCAGCACATGGTGATAGATGCTTAACTATCAATCAAATAGACAATGCTTTTAGTATATCTTGTGAGAGAAATGAAATTATTCTACACAATTAACTTGGCATGCCGAAGATTTCTGCTCGATGTCACGTCTTCTGACACATGATCAAAAACACACGTCGCTGATTACATCACGGGAAAATCTTACATTGATGCAGATTCAACTGGTTTTCTTGAACGTTTCTTAACCCAGGATGAGTATCGGGCATATCTGTTCGAGCCAGTGACAAAGAGTCAATTCATGCAGTTGAAGCACCTGCGGCAAAAAAAGCCAAGGTTGTTTCATCTGCAGGGAAGATTATGGCCTCAGAAATTTGGGGGCTACAATTTTGTTTGTTGACTAGTCTGAAAAGGCTCACGTCATCAATGGAATGTGTTATGCCAACTTACGGAGATCGTTACGAATGCCTATCAAAACGAAACGCCCTGGAAAACTGACGCAAGGAGTATTGTTTCCTCAGGACAATGCTCCAGCACACAACTTCTTTGAACTAGTTAATAACCCTCTTTGTTCTCCTGATTTGAATATCATCTGTTTTCCATGAAATAGGAATATGCCTGAGAATTAGCATCGCAATGACGTTGATGTCATATCTGCTGTTGTTGACTTTTTTGACCAACAGTAAGAACAGTCTTCTTTGAAGAATCAGATGTCAAATTAAATAGGGAAAATCAAAGATAATATGAAGAACTGAAATTAGCACATGTAAAATTTCACAACTCTAGCACCAATACTTCATAGTCACCTTATGAACTTTTCAGCCCACATTTGTACATTAAAACTGTTTTCTGTGCAGTAAATGATATTGATCAATGAACAGATATATTGGGACATGAGGGATTGGCTAACGATTCGGTTTTGATTGTCTTAGAATATAACTAGGGGGTGCTGTAATATTTTAATTACAAAATAATATCTTAGGTCCATTCACTGCTGATTTTGCTGTCAAGATAAATGCAAAAGAAAGATGTGACTTCTTTTTCTTTCAGAGGTAAATATCAAAACCGGAAGCTTTAAACTGCACTTCCTGTAGATTTCAACATAGTGCTTCGTAATATTTTGTAAAGCTTAATATTTCTTACGTTGCTAATACTAAACTACAAAAAAATCACCTTAACGTATATTTTAAGGAAATTGAAGGTGACTCCAACCTTTTCTCCTGTGGTATGTATATATATATATATATATATATATATATATATATATAGATGGAAATGATTAGGAGGATTTGATAATTATATTTAATTAATTCATTGAGTCTGATAGAAACCTCAACAGAATGCAGAAAGCACTGGACGGCCTAATAATTTCCATCTATATATATCATTGCTTGAACCAGCTTCTAATGCTCTAGAGTGAGCGGCTTGGTGAGAGTAGTCGTGGCTCAACGGGGCACAGTCCTATGGTTACAGAGAACTCAGTAGAGTTCCACCACGGAATGTGTGAGCGAACGGCGCTATATTGAGTCTGATTTGTAATCTCTTCGTCGCCGAGGCCCGTTGGAACAGTTGGTATGATGTTTGCTTGACAACCTAACTGCCAGGGTTTCAATTCTCGGTAGTGGATGCGCGCTGCTGATGAGTCCCAAATATAAGACGAAACGGCCGTCCAGTGCTTTCTGCATTCTGTTGTGGTTTCTATCAGAATTAATTATTATATATATATATGTGTATGTGTGCATGATTTTACAATATTATTGTATCCCTGCTATTATATAAAAATTGCATACAAATCAGATATTGTCTTTAGGAACAAGATAAATGCGATTTTCATCTTCAGAAAAAAGAAGCTTAATTTGAAAAGGTAAATTTGGGAGAATTAGTGCAAAGAAAGAAAAAAACATTTTAAATAATCGATATGTCTGCTCTCAAACGATACTGAGATAAATTTAACAATGGTAATTATTATAATTGATATCATGTGTTTGCAGCAGTGTAGCAGAAGGTGTTTGTCCTAAAAGTGAACCGATAATCAATGGTGTACTAGGAAATGTCTTCAAAATAATGATTTATCTCCCAGTGTGGTTTAATTTGGCAGGAAATATGTGGATCGTGCTTGGGATTCAGGGAAACTTGTTTTCATTAAACCAGCCGAAATTGATGTTAAAATCAGTAATGAAAAAAAAAATTCCAATTTAGAATCTGATCTATGTATGACTTTTAGTGTCAAAATGATTATTTTTTCATATTACTTCAACAGCAAAAGTCAGTCTTCGAATCGTGATAAAACGTTTTTAACGTTATAAAATCTCGCTTCGGAAATTAAAATTACCCATTTAAATTTCATATCTGCTTTTCCGTACGTTTTTAAAATCTTTGCAAACTATCAAATGTGTTTGTGTCAGTTCGCGTGAAGTTGCCATGCCACAGATGCGAACGTCGTTCGACGATTAAACTATAATTCAATCACATTTCGTGGTACGAATTGACAATAAGAACCATATTAACTTTAATGTTGCTTCTCAGCTTTGTGTATACATGAGGTATTATAAAGCCGATGTGAATAATGCATCTGATTTTATCTAAATGTCAGACAATGAAATATTATTCGCTGCTTTTGATATGGACATTTCTTTACGGCTCGCTAATGAAGGGGACAACTTGAGTAACATTACACTGTTTCATATGCCTTTCACGGCTGATATCTGGACGTCAGTTGCTGTTCATGAGAAGTCCCTTAATAACTATACATTGTTTGACAATGGCAAACAATAGAATCAGTTTGCAGAACCTTTACTCCTTCATCCGGCCGAATAAGATGTTGACGCTTATAACATAATGCGTCCATTGAAGGAGAGTTTAGGCGTAAATAGGTGTGCGAAGAAGGTTGGAAACAGCAGATCATAAGGCCAATCACGAGACAATGGCGGCAATTTCACAAAGCAGTGTCGACAATTGGCAGCCAGCAAACACAATGACCACATAGCAGAATGGCTTTTCAATGACGGACAGTTATAATTTCCGGTGATTCTTATTGGCCTTCCTCTCACAGTCGTATTATAATTTTAGATGTCGATATTTCATAAACCATTTATAAGAATGCACACGGACATCGAGCATTTTACCGGTGTTTGCTTGGCACTGAGGGCCTTCTCTCTTTTCTTCCTTCTTAACTGATTCAGCCGAGGCAATTCTACCTTTATCAAGGTTTGGTTTCATCTCGATAGCTGACCAGCAGAATGGATAGAATTTGCTATGATTTGCAAGATCAGAAAATGATAAAGTTAATGTGGCTCGATTAAGCATCTCGGGAGCTTTTCGGACTAAAGCAAATATGTCATTTGCTTAAGTCAGGCATTTCAAGCAAATACAAAAACATCTTTACACTTTTAAAGTGTTATAACAATAGTTTTAGAAAATGCCGTTGTTACAATCAAACATTCTCTCATTTCCTGTGTGTCAATAATGAATTTTAGTGATACATCAATATTATGAATCCACTAAACTTATTCTGACGTGAGATTTTACATGGAAAGAGTCATGAGAGCGTTTCGTTCAATCTCGTTTGGATCAAGGGCAGTCTCACAGGACATTGGAATGTGAGCATCATTGCTATCAAAATATTTAATTTTAATGCATTTCTAGGCGATTAATAGAGATTTCAGAACCAATGCAGGAGATAACGAGATAAGGCACAATGATTAAATTAAGAAGGAAAACTTTTATTCCATTGTTTGATGATATATATATATATATATATATATATATATATATATATATATATATACGCACACACACACATATATATATACAGGCACAAACACACATATATATATATACGCACACACACACACACATATATATACACGCACAAACACACATATATATATACGCACGAACGCACACACACACACACACATATATATATATATATATATATATATATATATATATATATATATATATATATATATATATATATATATACACTAGTGTGTTTCAGTAGTTTCAAGATGGACGTATGGCTGTCCGAGACATCTTAAGTTGCTTTCAGCTTGTTGAAATTCAGCTAAATATGAAATTTCGGTATTTCTGAAACCATTGAAAATACCAAATAAATGTCTTTGAATCTCTGATAGGTACTATATAACGAATTTGTTAATTGCTAAGACATGCCATAATTCTTGCTAAAATTAGTAATTGCATTGGATTCGAGAAAAATTTTCATATCTTTATCTCCAGATGCTGCAGTATTTGCAGGATATTTGGGACGACGCATATAATGCGTCATATATTGATGAAAATGCAGTATTAATTTCTAAAGATTAAACTGTAACATTCATTTCTATTAGAACATTTCTTAGAGAATTAACAAGATAACTTTCATTCTGATGGAAAAAAACTTAAAAGACAAGCCGCTCTAGTCATTTAAGCCAGAAAACATTGGAAGTTGGTGAAAGAATTTCTATAAAATTCTCGAAGGTGAGCAGATTTATCATGTTCATATTAAGCTGTAAGGCGATTCATATTCAACCCCAAGGCCTCTGTCCGTAAAATGCTATCCATGGCCAATAGTAAGTAAGATTCTAATTTTTAAGGTGTTATAACTACAGCTGAATTCGTCTAGTATTTCCCAGACACCTCCAACCACATCGCCGTACAGAGGTTTGTCGCCGAATAGGTTCTTTAATCTATTATCGTGTGGGTCACGAGGGTACATGATGTGAGATCTATGTAATCAGTCCATAAGCGCGGAAGAACTGGTGACCCTATTTAAGCATTTACCTCATGTATTCCGAAGGACCAGGTAGGATTTCCTTTAGTCGATAAGAAAAAAAAAAACAATAAAAAAACAAAAACAAAAAAAAAGTCCCAAAATGTGAACAAGTGGAGTTAAAAGCCTCTTCTCGCCCTCTGACACCACAAATTCACCCAAAAATACACCCGTGCTTCATTGTTGCTGTCATCTTTTTCAAGGCCCATTGAAGTTATGAACAATAAGAATTAAATCACAACACCCCAATTCTTGGAATAAGGGCAGATTGCGCTGCCTATATTGAGGCGCTTGACACGGTAGTAAATTCCTGCATGAAGTGAGAGTGCAGACTTTTGCTACATCCAGCATGCTCTCTGAATCCTAGCAGGAATTGCCCGAGAATTTCCACGACGTTGTCATCTTGAAAAAATTATCTTCGTAGATAACCTAATCTGAATCGACTTGTCTGTTACATAGGAAGCGTTTTCAAGTGAGATACCAGCACACATACCCACACTAACAAATTGACGGTCGCCAGTGTGAATGAGTAAAGAGTATTAAAAGACATGATGTCGCATCCAAGATTGCATAAGAGTTCTATCCTGATAATGTCAATACAGTAGATACACTGACAACCGGACTAAGAAGGCTTTCCGGATATGAGGAATTGGTTATAAAGTCCGGATATGAGGGGTTATATTTAGATTAAAATAAAAGAACTGGAATCAAGTTTGACATTTATTTTCAATGTTTTATTTTAATCAAAACAATCTAATGGTGAGTGAAATATAACGGAATTGATTTTAAGGAAAAAGAAATAAATTATGTAATGTTATTGAAAATTCATTAACTTTAATATGCCACGCATCCAAAACTAATAAGGTAACGAGGATTTTTTAATCTCTGTTGCATGATGATTCTTTCTATTCTAATGCCATTGTCAATCTTTTTCGCATTTAGTTTTGTTTTTGTTGTTGAAATTTTGTAATGAATGACACTTTTTAACTCTGTGTGCGTTATTGCAATCGTCATAGCTGAATGCTGGTTGGTTTCCATAAAACTGACAACTTTCTTAGTATCTTTATTCAATTTCAGTCCAGGTTTCATCACAATCATGCATCTCGTTGCTATCTTGTTGCAGATGTTTCTCGTTGTCATCCTTTTGCTCTTATTCCCATCATCTTTTACCCCAATACAAGCCATTAGGGTGAAATAAGCATAAATTTCCTGAAAAAACAGAAATTTCAAATCAGTTACATATCACCCAAATAGTTCAAATATACACATCAAAATCATGTCCGGATATGCGGAATTCCGGATATGAGGCACTCCAGATATGAGGGATTCCGGATATGAGGGATTCCGGATATGAGGGATTTCAGATATGTAGGACTCTCTTGTAATGACAATATGTATGTTTCGAATTTGAATAAATGTGCAGTTTTCTTTTAAACGTTTATTCTTTCTATTGATGATCTTTATTTTTGTTACTTGACGTACGCGTCATTTGATAAATACATAGATACATGTGTGTTTTCTCGAAAATGAATTTCTGATTGTTTGTAAGGAAAGTAATGGCACTTGATCCGATAAAATGGTTTTTGCTCGGTCGATATGCGAAACGAATTACGAAGTATTTGTAAAAGGTTTTCTCTAGAAGGTATAGCGAGTATTTAAATGTTTCTTACTTAATATGGAGGAGAGCTGTTCAAAATATTTAAAGTCATTATCTACTCAAATTCTTTCCCTCTCTCTTTTTTCACTCTCTTTCCCTCTCTGTCTCTGTCTCTGTCTTCCTCTCCCTCTCAATCTCTCTCTCTCTCTCTCTCTCTATATATATATATATATATATATATATATATATATATATATATATATATATGTGTGTGTGTGTGTGTGTGTGTGTTTGTGTGTAACATTAATTGCAAAAAAGAGACTCCAAATTATTGAAGCACTTAAAATACACTTTTTAAAACTCCATTACATAGTTCAGGACACTTACTCTTGAATATTTTCAATAAATGATTAAAAAGTATTTTTTCTAACTTCAAATGACATTCCCAAATAAACTTGCACTAACTTGCCTGCACGCTGATATATTTCTCTCTTCCGCCATGTCTATGTTTCCATAATGAATTAAAACCCGGTGTGAAACCTATCTTAATTGTAATGAATTAAGCTAAGCTGTGATTGAAAAAACATTGTTTGCATGTTCTATTCTATAACAAAATCATTGTAAAATCCTAACTCCAGTGAACAAAATCTTTTCTAATTCTATGACAAAAGAAGTTCGTTTCCGATTTTTACTAAATTGAAACAGCTTCTGTTCAAACTTCTGAAGTTTGTTGGCCTTAAATAATAAGGACGATAATCTAATTGGATTTAAATTGTAGACAATAGTTTTCTTTCAGATTTACATCTCCATAATTTATATCTGGATTGTTGTAATGTTTCTTTCCTCACCTCAGTTTTCAATGGCAACATTCCTTTATTTTTTTGTCATTTCTTTTCATGCAAGCCACACTTACAATAGTTTATTTCAATCTCACACTTTATCTCATCACCATGTCGACAACCATATTAATAAAATATCAGAAAGAGAATAAATTCCTTTTCAGTATTCTAATCATGAAATAAAGTTCTGTCTAATGATGTCGTGAGTAAAGGGAATAAAAGTTTGCAGAGAGAAGAAAGGAACTATTTCAAGCATAATGCAAGATTTGGCACAATTATTTCAACACTCAATCAAGGGATAGAAGCAAGTAAAATTATTCAACTCCCACAAATACATTTGTGGACGAAAGAATAATGGAAAAGAAGTGTCCGGAATTTAATTTTATTCCTTACCACGATATAGTCTGCGTTCTGCATATTGTCAATTGAAAAAAATAGACTTTGGAACCATACCGGAAAACTGTGTTCTGTGTTCCAACTTGCTCTCTGTCTAGCAGCTCCAACTTACTGTTACTCGTGACTATTGAATTATTTTTATAAATAATATTATATGCCGCCAGGCGGTAATTATTTTTTGGCTTAAGCAATGAAATGATTTCAAAGCCATTCTCTTTCCTCAAAGGGAAATTTAATCAATCCACTGCAGAGATCAAGAAATAGCGTTAATTAAACTTGGGGTTTGGAGGATAATAATGATAACAAATGCCACCATGTTCACTTAGTTTGAACACTGTTTATAGTTGTATGAGATTAGATATAAACACTTGTGTAGAGAACCATTTGGGAAAGTGTTCAGTCGGATGGATTCACATTTCGATTAACACTTTACATTTTTGTTATACATAATTTACAGTTTATATCTTAATATTGATAAATATAAATAAATATAGAATGATTATAATAACTGACAAAAAATATAACATTAAATTGTTATTTAAATATATCATGAATCAAATAAAAAATGCTTTTCTTTTGAACGATACATGCTTGTGCAAATTAATTTAAACAACGTCTTCAGTTTCCTTTCTTTCACCATACCACAGGCTGTTATCAAATTCTATTTTTCCTCAGAGTAGGTCATTTGCAGTGGTATGCGGTAATATGAATCTATTTTCGGGGTGTATGATGAAATTTGTCATCGACGATAGCATCAGATTTTTATTACGGCCATATACTGTTGTCTCGATTATCGATTAGTTGTCCTACGCTCATTGTCTGCGATGGACAACAAGGAAGCCTACAGAAATTGTAACGCTTTACGAACACACTGGCAAGAGAAAAATTAAAATACTATAGACTGGCCACGAAAATCTTCTGATTTAAATCTAATCGAGAATCTGTGGTCAATCTGAAAGGAACGATTTCGTGGAATGGACATACTAAGTACTGACATGTTCCTTGAGTGATATTACATTGTAGACATACGAAAAAATGTAAATAATAACGGAAATATGTCTATATATCTGAGATGAGGTATTTACATTATTCAGATTATTGTCCTCATCTTTGTTGCCATATTTATCACAACGTTTTGGCCGTTATACTCTCCGGCCTTCTTCAGGTAGTTAGAATGTCTTCTGAACCTTTTATTTCGCACACTGGCGTAGACTGTTTTAATGAATGTCAGTTATCAGTTATCTCCTGTTAATTCCCCTCTCCAAGTTATCCACCGTTTTAACCAGGTATTGAACTCACACTCTTTGGGTCCTGTCATTGGATCTAACTAACGCATTTATCCACTGTGCCATATGTCCTTAAGGACATCTGTGTATTAAATTCTGGGTATTAAAAACCTAATATCTTCAATATCTATTTTTACCAGAGCTCATATTTTTGCCGTTATCATTTCATATTTTTAACAGCGCTCATATTGCAATTTTTATTGTTATTATCGCTTTTCTCTGGCACTCCATATTACTGGCTCCCATATTCCATTCATTTCTATGCTTGGTCGGCTCAGGAGATTGTGGCCTAGCATATGTGTTGATTCCTTCAGTTTAAGAATTTTCCAATGATGCTCTTTGTCTATGATTTCAACCTGATCCCACAGAGTGCGGTGGTCTCCCTTTTCTCTCCATATGTGGTTAGCCACGCCTGATTTTTCCACTTCCCCTCATGTTACAGCTTTCATATTATCCAGTACAATCGTTGGATAAAACAGAGACTACAAGCTCATATCACTCAGAGGCTCGACGATTTCTTCAACAGAATTATCAAAGAAGACCAAAGAAGGTTCCAAAATGACCTGGATAAATCCTTCAGACATGAATCCGATGTAGTCAATGCTCGCCAAGTACAAAAATTAAACAGATTGAAAGATCAGAAGGTGACGCACAAGGTCCATCACCCACCAGTGAAGTGCTAATCAGCATCAGCCGATATCAGCTGAGTGCCTCTGAGGAATCTGTATTAAATAAGGGTCTCAACTTCGCCACAACCATCAGGCGAGTAACATACCTGGACCTCATTGCCAGTGTCGAGAAGATGGCCTTGAACTTTCCTCAGAGTAAGACGGATGAACTAAGATAGAAGGTAAGACAGACCTTGGAGAAGGCCAAGCCGCCCAGATCAAACATCACTAAAACTGGAGAGGTTGGCGATCGGATCCCTACAGAGGAATGAAAACCTCATCGTACTACTGGCTGACAAAGGCAATACAACTGGAGTGATGGACAATTCAGACTATAAAAGAAAGCTGGAAGACCTCATTAGAAATGGTAGCTGGGGCAAAGTAAATAAAGGATCCTACAAAGGAACGCAAACTGTCTCAGATACTAATCAAGAACAAGGATCACTTCGCGCCTAAGACGTATAGGCAGTTATCGCAACGTTACACCAATCTACCTCACATATACGGTCTCCCTAAGATTCACAAAGACGGTATTCCACTCAGGCCGATTGTTAGTTGCCAAGGCTCTGTGTGCCACCCTCTGAGTCGCTTCCGTGTTGCTATAATTGACCCATTACCCGGAAAGTCACCATCATATGTCCGAAACTCAGCCTACTTCGTGGAAATAATCAAAGATGCTCCCATCCTATCCAACCAGATGGTGAGCTTGGACGTGTTGAGTTTGTTCACCTAGGTACCTACGGAGGAGACACTCTCAGTAGTCAGAGAAAGATTGGCTTCTGACTCATCCCTAGAAGAACGGACCAGTACTCCAATAGATAATCTGAAAGAGATGTTTACTTTCTGTATACAAACAACTCACTTCGGAATGGGATCAAACATATATCAAAAGGATTAAGGCTTAGCAATGGACTCGCCATTATCAGCAACAATGGCGAATATATACATAGAATACTTTGAGGAAATGTCATTAGAATCTATATCTCTAAAGCCAACTCTATGGTTAAGGTACGTAGATGACACCTTCATACTCTGGCCACACCAGGAAGATGTTCAGGTTCTACTGGACCATGTGAACTCAATAAGACCTTAGATACAGTTCACGATAGAGAAAGAGAGTAATAATACACTCCCATTCCTAGATGTTCTATCTCGGACATAGCATGTGTTCAAGATAACAGTATACCGAAAACTAACATTCACCGGACAGTACCTCAATTTCAACCCCACAATCCATACAGCGTAAACAAAAGAATCGTCTGATGCTTACAACATCGAGCAAAAGTCATAAGTGGCAACCCAGAGATATATAAAACCTTGATCAGTATAAGCCCTACAAGGTAACAACAAACCTGGTGACATGGCAGCATCCCCAATAAACTGGAATAGGTGAGTACAAGAAGAGGGAAACAACACTCAGAAAACAGTCTGCTTGCCTTATGTGAAGGGGTTATCAGAGAAAACACAAAGGATTTACGGTCCATATGACATCAAAACAAACAGAAAATGGCGATTGTTGTTACATTTACATTCGGAAAAAATGTATGCTATTGTTCACGCGTTACATAGTAGAAGTAGATGCTTTCTGCAATGATGAAAGTATTTTGTATTTTTATTTTTTGTCCTATTATTTGTCGTACTATCATCACGACTTATGATGCTGTCACGATAGGACTGTTATTTTGAACGGTCTAGTGTGTATGCGAATTAAAGTTTTACAAAATATTATTAGCTCTTTTATTGTTATTGTCAAAATATTTATGATTATGAAAAGCTGTTTTAATTTTACTGATTTAGATTTTTATAATGGAAATTGGAACTTTAATTTCAATCCCTACAAGGTTGCGATATTTTTTCCTTAGTTTTTAAAGCATACATTATTTAGAGAAATATATGTTGAAATATAAATAAAAGTAATCTCTGAAATATACAAGATGGCTGAAGAAAATATCATTAAGTATAGCAGCTGAGACGAAAAAAATTATATTGAAGAAAAACAAATCTAATATACAAGACATTAGAAAAAAAGCAAATATTGCCAATGTAGAGTAAAGGCAATTTCCAAAATGTATGAAATAATTTGTTGAGAAAAATGAAAAAGCTGAGTTGAAACTATTTGGAGAATAGTATAGCCAGATGTTTTCCAAAGAATGTTTAATAGGAAACTGATTATAGAAAAGGTAGAGAATAAGAAATGCTGATATCGTAAATAAACAAAGCAAGACGATTCCTTTTTTTAAAAATAATTTTTCAGCTAATAGAATGCTCAAAAGACTTACTAAATGATTCATCACTCACAAGGCCATGTAAGCGCTTTTGAACTCTATCGAGACTGCAGAGTTAAGACTACGAAGCTCTGCTGCCATATATAGACAAGCCCATATGTGGCAGTAGTACTCCATTTTCGGTATGAAATGACACTTTTAAAAGTAGACGATAGCGGAAAGTCGGCTACTTACAGAAACGCTACAGAGAAATGGCCGTTTTTTTTTCCGGCATTTTTACTGACTCTTCGTATTATTTTCCCCCCTAAAAAGATTGTAGAACAATTTGATTTCAATATTATTCTATCAAACATGTTTCTGTTGTACATGTTTACTTAAAACTGGCAATTATCTTCTGGATGACGTTCATAAGTTTAGACAACATTCCTAACATTTTGTATCTTTTTTAAAATGTTTACATTTTTAACACCAATTTCCATAACAATTTTCTTTCTGCTTAATGAGTTTTCTTATTTCGTATTCTTCTAGTATCTTCCTCGGTCTCTTTTTGAAATATTCTTAAAGACTTTTTTATATTCTTGCAAATATTTTCAATATCATGTCTGCTTGTTCTCCGATTTGATTGAAACATGTTTTTGCAATATTTCAAGCTGCATTCCAAGCGCTTACTATATCTAAAGTTATCTTTTTCATTCCTGCGTAGCTTCCATTCGAAACGCAAGTGTTGATAGGTCTCCCCATCATTCTGTCATTTGTTAATCAATTAAGTGTAATACAATATTTATTACCAATATAATTGTTAATTCGGATATTTTAACCCCACTTCATCATTTTTCTAATATAAAAACAAACTCATACAAATTGCTCAGCGTTTCCCTCTAATTTCCTTGCTTTCAGGTTCTCCTGTGAGTATTAGATTCCTGGTGACTTCTTTCCTCGTTATTTGAAATGTCAGAGTTCTTTCTCATTTTTTAATGATTTCTTTTAGTTTTTATTTTACACATTTTTGTTGCCTGAAATTCTGTTCAACGTCCACGGCCATAGAGAAAAATAGCCATTTCATTGGTGTAGAACATTGTTTTTTATAGTCATATCTGTTAGGTTCTGGAAACACATTTCACTATTACTGCACGTATGTGGAATTTTGTCGTATTTTCTATCGTTTGTTAATTCACTACCTTGAGCATTGAATTACTGGACATCCATAACTTTGACATCCCCAATAACTAACTCAGTCTTTCTTTCTGGATATAGTTATTAATTATTTTAACATTACAATTAAGACTTTTAGAAATAATGTGGATACCATTAGGATGAAGTATGCAAAGATACTGTAACCGTCGGCTTGCACAGAGCAGACGTGCATGTATGCTATAATAATAAACAGTGTTTCCAAATTGTTTAGCAATTATAAATTGATATACTGTTAAGTTTATTCGTTCTACGAGATTATATGAGGGTCAGATGAGACGTAATTTCGAACACAATACCATGTAATATGTTTAGATTTTGTAACTGCAAAATTATGGTGAACGATAACAATTCTTCGAGTGTGTTTTACTTCAAAACGAGATGAGAGATTGGGAAAAGGGGAATTATTGCGATATATTGGATCCTGAAAGTGACTATTTGGAATCTGAAACTGAAGCCTGGTATGATCTTCATCAGTGAAAATATGCGTCTTAATTAGTTCATAAATATCTACAGGATAAAAATATGACATTTCGCATTGAAATTCAGTGTTTCATTCGGAATTCAATTAAAAACATGTAAGATGAATTCGAAAGATGTGTAAAATCATTAAAAAGTAACTGGAAATAACTTGAACATAATTGAAAGTTAAATCTTTTCGCCGATAAAATTTATACAGTTGACTATTCATTTTTTTTGCCATTAATTTTAGGCATGGGATGATATTTACTTTTGTTTAGAATTTTCCCGTATAAAATAATCAAATAATTTGGTTGTATATTTACTAATCTCATATCTGTAGTTAAATTTCTTTCTAATCACTCGTCTATAAAGTGTAATACTCAAAAATGTCGATGGAAGCTTCCTAACCGGCAAATAATTGGGGGCAAAATTGAAATTCCACCAATATAGAACACAATCTCCGTGAAACTGAAAGTTAAATAATGAATTAAAAAAAAACAACAACAAATTTATATTTAGAATGATAATGCCCCACAGTTAAGATTATAAACCTCGGAATTGGCGACAGGAAAAATGAAATGCAATCAATGAAAAGATTATCTATAACTTTCAAGGAGAAGTCTGTTCTATGGATTCAGTAAGAAGTAAGTGTAATACATAATCTATATCCTTTAAGCTTTCATCCTTATCAAACTAATCCTGTTGCTTTTGTAGAGATTATAGCATTCTCTGATGAGAGACAGATGGATATTAATATCTATAATTAGGTACAACATACGTTTAGTAAGAATAAATTGATAACATCTTCTTATCTGTCTATATTTCTGAGATGAAGTATTATATACACTATTTACATTATTCGGACTATTGTCTTCATCTTTGTTGCCATATTTATCACAACTTTTCGGCCATTGTACGCTCCAGCCTTCTTCAGGTGGTTGGAATGTCGAACTGAACACTTTATTTCGCCAGTTGGAGTGAACTGTTCTAGTTCCACGTGCCATGTCTCATGGATGTCAGTTATCAGTTATATCAATGATAAGAGCAAAAATTGCAATATGAGCACTGGCATAAATGACATCTGAACACATTAAGTTTATAAGTCCCAGAAATCCATGCACATATGTCCTTAAAGACATATGGCACAGTGAATAAAAGCGTTGGTTAGATCCAGTGACAGGACCCAAAGAGTGTGAGTTCAATACCTGCTTAAGGCCGTGGAGAACTTGAAGAGGGGAATTAAGAGGAAATACCTGATAACTGACATCCATTAAACATGGCACGTGGAACTAGAACAGTCTATCCCTGCGGGCGAAATAAAATGTTCAGTTCGACCACCTGAAGAAGGCCGGAGCGTACAACGGCCGAAACGTTAATAGATGTGTGATAAATATTGCAACAAAGATGAGGACAACAGCGTGAATAATGCAAATAGTGAACATTTTCTTATATTAGCAAAATCATTTGCTACCATTGAATCTGTGTGTAACTGTTCAGATCTAAGTAAAAGCATTTGTGTCTTGCTACACTTTAGTAAAATGAGCCTATGACAAGGCTCATTCTATCAAACTGTAGCCCGAGAATAAAATCAAATTTAAAAAATTAAAAATTTAGAATCTGCGTTTGGTGTTCATTAACAGATAAAATAACTACACCAAAATATATCTGATGAAATCGTTTTTATTTTGTAAAGGTATTTTAATTTATATTTCAAATATTCCTACAAAGTCTAGGATATTGTGATCTTTTCAATCATATTTTTGTTCGATTCACTTGTTTACCAAATTTTTTGCCGGAGTGTACTGACAATAACAAAGAGTATCAAAGTTACTTGTCTAATTATTCGAAAACGAAGTTTCACAAAAGTTTACAGTCATCATATTGATCTATTCACTTTTTCTTTTCTATATCAAAGATTACTAATCTGTCATCTAGATTAATATGACATTTACAATATTTCTTCAGATATTAATTAATAGGCATATTTTGCTGACAGCTCAAAGATAATATCAGTTTCAACAAATAGTAACCAAAAAATCCAAAATACTTACATTAGAAACTGATATATAATTATGTTCAATAATAAATAAATTTACATATGTTAAACGATTTAAAGGCATAAGTTATAAGCGGCTTGCCAATGACATGTCGGGCATGATCTAACAATTGGGAGAAAAAGAAAAAGCAAATACACATTTTCATTAATTTCAAAAATCGGAATGTATAATTCCTCTTCGTGAAAATAGTCAATAATGTGTGTATCTACGTATCACAATAGTACCTTTATTCTCTTAAATGTTGTACTTTTCTCAACATTCTGCAACATTTTTTCATACTTCATTCAGGACCCCGCGGCAAACTGCGTAATCTCATGGACGGTCTATGATATTTTACTATTAATGACGATTCGAGCCTTGGGATATACACATAAAGACATCGGTGATACGGGCTTTTGCCATAAAATATGCACAAAATGTGTAGGATGGACTGGTTCATTCTCACGGGGAACACAATATTTACGCATTACTTAATCTCACTCATTGACATCTCACTACCTATTGAGTCGCACTCGGTGTATTATTAGGTACATGCATAGTAAGGTGCTCTGAACCAAAAAGCATCTTCTTTTCTACTCAGACAGTTTATTGTACAGTAGATTATAGCTATGGACTCTGATCAAGAATATTTACTCACAATTGTTCTGTTTTTGAGAAATGATATTTAAATGTTATATTAGATCATGCAAAAAAGTTCCTTCGGTTTATTAAGGAAAGTATTAACTTAATAAGACTGTTCAACCAATTAAAACCGTTAAGAAATTATCTTTCTTAGACAGTTCTTCAAGCTGATTACGTAAGTGAAGATTTTTTTCTATCAGGTAGCATTCTTATAATACTGACACCTGATGTTTAGATACTGACACCTGTAGTTTTCATGTTTGGGTACGTAATTCAGTTACTCATAACGTATAAAAATACAAGATATGATATTCTTGTGGCCATGTAATATATAAAATGAAAACTTATTCTGAACAAAATAAAGCTATAGTATTCTCTATTGATGTCACTTGTGCTTATTTTCAAGTTCACGCCTGTATAACATCCAATAGTAATGATTCGGCATTGCTTCATTCTATAATCTTTGATATCTTTGCCCAATTTATTCTCTGCCTGATGATAGCTTTTCCTTTCCTCATCCAACTTTGTTTTATTTTTTATTTTATTTTATTTTATTTTTTGCCAAAACAAGATGTGAATAAAGAAATTGGATTTTCAGAAACATCCGCACAGGAAATGCTACAAAAGGTTCGAGGAGACATTTTACACCATTTCTAAAATTTTGAGATCTCTTACTACCAAAAGCATTTTCACAGATATACTTAAATGATTCTCAAGCTTTAAGTTCAATCTTATCCAGGGTTTTGATGAAGTTTTTCTCCTTGATGAGTTCTTTTAACGACGGACCTACTGTTACAGCTTCTTCCAGTTTTGCCTCGGTGATATTTGGTAAATTGACCTTCGCATTTTCAAAGCATTCTCAGCTCATCTTGGCTAGTATCTTCACATACTGTTTCAAGAGACCAAATGTTATGCGAAGAAGGGGAAGAAGAACATTTTCTGACTTTTACTTATGACTTAGACGGGACATATTTGTTTCACCAGTGCCACTCCGATATAATATATTTCTTGATATTTGCGCGACTGTCCCAAATAAAAAGCGGCAATATTTGGTAAATCTACATCCCCATCAACATTCCAATAAACTTTAAGTCTCTACATATATTCCAGTTGTATTCTAAGTAAGTTATGGTATCGAGGAGTAGCTGTATATTTTCATAACTCTCATTTATGTGTATTGAATGTCCTATGGGAATGGAAAGATTTTATTACCATTGTGTTGTCGTGCTGCCTTTAGATTTCTCTTAGATGAATCAAAGAATAAGTGACAATCAGATGGAACAAAACACACATAACATTGGACCGTCCACAGAGAAGAATGAAGTCAGATATTTATTTCTCTTTCAGATTTGACGAATACAATCATCGTCCTTAAGTACACACTTCTCTTTGAAATGAAATGCTTCAGTTTCAGTTGTGTCCTTTCACAATGCCAAGTCTCTAACTAAATTGTTTAACTGTCTTTGAGAAAATTCCTGTTGTTCGTCTTCATTGTCAAGAACATAAAACCAAACCCAATCCGTTTGTATCCGTATAACTAATAATTGCCTCACAAAGTACATCTTTGTCAGACATTTAAAACTTATTCTGTAAAGGAACACGAAGATAATCAACGTTGTGTGGTACTAGTCCTCTTGCTGATTTTAAACTGAGATACACAATCTTATGCTTCTTATAACTGTCTTTGAAATGATCCTTTGTTTCTCTCATTAAGCCAGTCCCTTAGTCCATTGCAACAACCTGAACTGATGATATGTGGCGCGCTAATCTGGTCTTGATCCCCATGATGGCATAAAAATTGCAACTGGTAGATCTTCTTCATTTCAAAGGTAATGGCATGTCGCTGAACTTTGGTGGTAAATGAACAAAAGAAATAACTATATCCGGAATGTTCTTTACGTCTTGAGAAGAGTTTAATGGTGATGATGAATATAATGATAATGGTGATGACTGGACGCCGGATTGGATGGATTATGAGTACGGACATCTGAAAGAAGTAAAATTCCTGGAGATGAAAAATGTATCTAAAGGAATATTTTGTGAAAAATGATTAACTAAATCCCAAAATATTAATAATTCCTGAAATTACATAATACACACAATTAATAATAAAATAGTAATTAGAATATATAAGAATTTTACGGGTGGAAATCCTGCTGATCGGAGTTTCATGCCTATCTCATACGGTGGATAGCGGCTCGGATTGAGTAATCAGAGAGCCGAGTTCGAATCCCATTCGAATCCATTACATTCAATTATGTGCTAATAACGTTGGGAATGGTATGAATCCCCTTCTTCCACCAGATATTGGTAAGTAGCAGGACAGACTAGGTTCTATAACCTTGGATGGCAGAAAGAAATGGCAACAGCGCAAAAAAATCTGCCTCGTCGGTCCTGTATCGAAAGATACATGATCGCCTAAACGTGTATCACGTATGGCACATAACTGACTGACAGCTGATAACAATCCTGACGAAAATTAACCGTTGACTATTATAAGCGAAAATACTTTTTGGCTAATGCAATTTTAATACCATACGCGCATTATTCTTAGCAAATTAATTCTGAGGCCGTGTGAGAAATTAATTAACATTATATTTCTGTTTAATGAAAATTTTCATGATGGGAAATAAATTTATAAGTAAAACAAAATATTTTATTTCGCATATTTTAAGATATGTTTTTGACATTTCCTTTTGCGTTAGAGAGGTGATATTGTTTCCCGTTAGCAGAGCAACTGTGGACACCTGTCATGTTTAGGTAAAGTCGATTTAGTTCAATCTCAAGTAATGTCCTTGTGCAACGACTAAGCATGCATATCGTACCCAGCGTTGGAAAATGTTGAGCAGATTCTAAGAATTGAATTTTAATCAATAACAAATATTCCAGATTTCTTACATTGTTGCCATTTTATTTAATGTATTAATATCGTTTTTATGAGTTTGAGATGCAAGAATATGTTCGAATATATATGAAACTTATGTTGATACTATTAATATATAGCTTTAACATATTTATAATATTAACCATTAATATAGATATACTATGCGCATATCTAAGGAAAATTAACTTGCGAAATCAATTTTACCAAAATAAATATAAATTCGAAAATATTTTGCTCGACTTCTCTAGTAGCAACTTCTTTGTTCCCCAGTTTTAGTGGTCAGAGTGAATTAAAGACTTAGAGACGGTTTTCCAGATATTCAAGATGGCCGCCTACTTTGGAGTAATTCTGCCTAATGAAAAAGTTTATCTAAAACAAGAGTAAATACATTTCTGATTATTAAACCCACCTTAAATTTGGGGATTGAAAAAGATTAATTCAATTTTAAATAATTCACCGAGGTGCAGAATTCAATGAAATTATTTAAATTAAGAAATTTAAAATAAAATCTCTGAGTCCAACAAATATGCAAAAAGAAAAAGAAAAAGAAATGGGTTCCAGTAACTTATGGAATATTCCTAAATAGATTCTAGTCCAATGGCAAGATTTTCATAATATGAACGCAAATTGTTTTGCTATTAAACACTTAAGTGAAAATTGCGGAAAAAGTTTACATGCAGGAAAAAAAATCGACTTATTTACTAAGAAATTATATTCGTAGTTTACTTTAATAAGATTTACGGGACATCGTCTATCGTTTTCTATTTAGTTGCTTTTGTTAGTGAAATTTTGAATGTTTTTGCAAATAAAAATGCCTGAATTGACGCTGTGAATGACGTTGTAAAAATGTCTGAATTGACGCTGTTAATGGTGATTTTATGGTTTCTTTTGTCCGAAAAATAATTATAGAGTTGATACCCAATTTTCTCTCGTTTCTCTTGCATTTCATATATTTCGCTTTTTACGTAGAAAAAAAAACTACTGTTAAAAGAGAATAAAGATAATGTTTCTGAAGCCATGTCCGAGCCGTTTAGCAAGTTTAACGACTGAAGATCAAAAGGTAGAAGACTTTGTTAAATGCGTCAATGTAAAAGGATCGAATTTGCTCACAAGAAAGTGTGTAAATGGATTTCTTTTTTTTTTTTTTTTTTTTTTTTTTTTTTTGATGTGGGATTTTCTTTCAAGCCTTGTGCGACTGCGGTTTTCACAATTTCTTGTCTTTTTAAGCTCGGAATAGACGCCGACCATATGCCATATTTCTTTGCCATTGCACTGCAATGAATTCCTGAATTAGTTGTTTTTCGACTACTCTTGTTTTTTATATATATCTCATATTCTCTAGGAACGATTTCTTCATTATGTGTAGCAGAAATTAAATTTTTCTTTCTTGTTGCAGCTTCCATTTCCTTAAGCTTTCCTCCTTTCTCATATGTACTGCCCATGTATACTTAATTGGTAAAAGCTTCTCTTCATCGGTTTAACAATATGGAGCCTGAGAATATTCTAGATTGTGGAAGGTGATACAACTTCTCTAAAGGGTTAAAACGAAAATATCAATTCCAGCGACTAGAACAGTATATTCACTCACAGTTATGAGTAGTGATTTTCCAAGCGTAGCTCAGATGTGGCACAAAGCCGAAAGTATGGGGCACCTAGTGAGGATCGAACTCCCTACTCAGTTGTAATAGTTCTAGCGAGACAAGCTTGCTAACCATTACACCACCTCGAGGTGCCCAAAATATAGTAATCTTCTAAGCCTGGCTCAGATGTGGCACAAGGCCGAAAGTATGGGGTACCCAGTGAGGATCGAAGTTACTACTCAGTCGTAAATGATCTAGCAAGACAAGCTTTCTAACTATTACACCACGTTGAAGTACCCATTTCAAGCGTAGCTCAGATGTGGCGCAAGGCCGAAAGTATGAGGCACCTAGTGAGGATCGAACTCACTACTCAGTCATAATTGTGATAGCAAGACAATCTTGCTGACCATTACGCCACGTCGAGGTGCCCTCACAGCTATGAGTAACCATGTTTGAAAATATAAGTATTTCAGCATAGCGGTTGACAAGATTAGAAGTTAAAATTCGTCAAAGTTGCGACGTCACTGGCATAAAGAGATACGCGACAAGGAAAATGTGGGCATGTAGGGGAATTGCGGTATTTCCAAATTACGTGGGAAACAAAATTAGAAGATTCCAAGTGCCAGGTAAGAGCTCTTCCCAAGGATCACCTGTTCGGAATTAACCAGTGAGACTGAATTATGACTGCAAGGGAGGATTTGGAAGAAAACCCTATTAATTCCGGTGCGCAGCAGTTGCCAGGACCACAGTGAGTTGGGGTCATTCGCCAGCAGAAGTGAACCAGGGATCAGTCGCATATAGTTGCCAGAAGAGTTGTCAGTTGCTGGAAGAGTTGGAGCAAAGGTCGCCAGGCTGTGTCGTCAACGGAATCGTCAAAAGAAATCATCTGAATTGAAACTTTAACGAATAATAGCGGTCCCCAGCAATAATTGCCATACAGAAGAACTGAGAACTCACCGGAACCAGGACCCTAACTGCTAATGTTTACACTTGTAGCACCAACAGTAGTAAATATTACTGTCTTATTAAAAATTTAAAAAACAACAACATATTAACTCTTTAGAGAGTTGACTTATTATCTGAGGAACATTATATATAGCACTGTTGATTTCGTTTTATTCCATACGTCCGGCAGACCTTGTCGGATACCATCTGTTCCAGGGTCTAATCAACACAACGTGGGTTGGCAAACACCGATAGAAGATTGTTGAATTGACTATCAGCTGGAAAGAAAAAAAAACATTGATACCTTGTCTCATGTTTTTAATTAGGCTTCTGACCAATTATTTATTTTCTTTTTTTGAAAATAATATCGTGTTTATTTGATTTTGCCTTCTAATCTTTTCAATTTGTGATCATATTTAAATAAATTGAACATAAAAATTAATAAAGATGCAGAAAAGCGAGAGATTCCAGTATTGGTCTGTAACAGAAATTGGCAACATTTTCTTTGAGTTATTTGACTTAAAATCAAAACAACACAAATGATAGAAAGCGACTTTCTAGAAAAAAGACCAGTAAAAATATTGGGCGATTGAAAAAAGTTCATTCTGATTTTGTTACTAAATAAAATTGGAAGTTTTTAGTTTTAGATAACGTCATTGCAAAACACTTTTTTTCATGAGACTGTGACAGCTGTCAGTTGAGCATTTATTTAAAACTGGTCACAATTGGGGTTTTTGAAGGTGAAAGAAAATAACTGATTTTTAAAATAAATAAGCGAATGAAACAAAAGATTTTTGCACTTGATAGAGACATGAATGACCAAATATGTCCAAATGATTGAGAATTTTCATGTCGTAAATTACTCACTGTATTTTGTTCCAGAGTCGGGTAGCTTAGTCGAGGATAAATACAATAAAATCAAAACATTACATAAGAATAATCAACGTTATACAATGGTTGAGTTATCAAAATACAAAAAAAAAATATTCAAATAAAGCACTTGAAACTGATTCGTTATATCTGTTTGTGTGGATTCCAATTCATTTAAGTAAAAACCCAGAGCGTATTTCTGTATATGATTCGCTGCTTAAGCATAAGGAATATATTCTGTTTGTAACAAAATTAAATGCAAAAGATCACCATGCAAATATCTGTCTAGATCGACATGACTGTGTATATGGTAGGAATGAAACATATCCTCATCACGGCGCTCTTTCCAGAGAAACAGTTATTGCCATCAAACGGTATACTCAGATTAATTACATGCTATACGTAAGGAAAACTACGGGAGTGTTTTAAGATGACGTGTGTTGTATTGTCTTAGGATAATACTTGAACATATTTTTAGTAACCAGGAAAACATGGTTACAACTTACAGCTTTTCTTCCTTCTCTGTCGTTTACAATGGATATTTTATCTTCGGAGTGGCTCTTCTTCAAACACAGAATTCCCTTAATTGTAAATATAAGAGAAAACAGCTAAAAAGCATCTAGAGCAATTCTTTGATAACAAATACAAAAACTAATAGAAAAAATGCATAAGAAAAAAACAAGGCAGAATTTTAATCAAGTTGTTCAATCAAATAATTACTGCTTGTATTTACATGGTCGGGTGAATCATGATGGAGAAATATGAAAGGAGACGGATAAGTACAAGTAAAGTAAGCTTAAAACGAGAACAGTTTTTAAACGGGGTTCAAGGTAAAGTATGTCGTCGCTATGATACTCTCCACCCTAGAAACTGGTTTGTATTTTCAACTTGCGCAACAACATGAAAATACCGCCACGTTTCTTAAGAATATACAAATCAACTCTTAGCTAACTTCAGATGAAAAAATGAAGTTGTACATCGACATACACAGCTTAATGTTAAATTTTCCGGCAAATCAGGAAATCATCTTCGATGACTTGGACTATGCTGGACAAGAAGTGGCCATTCCTTCCTCCAAATCTTGTTCAAAAGAATTATTTCTATTGACTAATGTCACATATGTTGTTGCAGTTTTTTGTGTAACTAGTGAGCCAGTCAAAATGACTTGACTCACTTTATAGTCCACCAATAGAAGGTTAACCAATCAGAAGACGTAAAATATTCAATTCGTCGTGTATAAAGGCGGTCATTTTGTTTACACTCCTCGAATGTCTAGTGCCAACTTGTCAGGCGAAAGAACAGAAGGAAAAACTACTGGACGACGCTCTGCTACTTTACCGGGATATCCACTGCTAACCTGAAATACGCTTCCCTACTGTCTTCGAAATATTCACTGCTAACATCTGGATTCTATACTCAAAGACGACCGTCATCATGAACAACAGATGTATCAACTTGTTCCCTGAAACTCAGTTAACGCTTACAATCAAAGACAATATAACAAACTCAGGATGTCCATCAGAGTTTGATTCCTGCAAAACAAGATAAAAACAGAACCCCTAGTGTGCTAGTGGCACTCCCACTTTCTTTCTTATTATCTCTGAAGATTCTTAAGCATATCACTCTAAGCAAGGCGGGTGTGCCACTAGACTAAAAAGGGTGTTTGAGAAAAGGATATAGAAAAGGACGGGGCTCAGTATCAAGATATCGATCGACATTACATTTGAATATTTGAAGATTATAGAAATCAGGGAAGAAAGTAGAAGGAAGGGAGTTCCTCTGGCAGGAAGAGAATATGCTGTTGGAATAGAAGAAGCGGTTACATTTAACTGTTTCGACAGTGAGAGGGTAGGACCGAGATATCAAACGAGTAGCACGCTTAGATTTATGCAGTTAAGGTATCAGTGAAAGTAACTCGTCGGAGCAGATGCGATGAAAATGTTTGTAGTTGCAAGCCAAATCACGTTCGTGAGAAAGTTACTGTAGACGAAATGCCAAATCAAGATCTATCACATTGAATATCCGCCTCTGGATTTTGTCTTAGGCCTCGAGATGAACAGCGGGGGCACCAGACCATATGTGGCAACGGTACTCACTGCAAGAACGAATGGTTGATTTGTAGGTTTGAAGGTATGATTTAAGCGATAAAAACGTATAAGTATCGCACAAGAGTAATTTTTGTACCAATTTAATTTAAATAAACTAATATATTTCAGCTATAAACCATAAAACAGGGCAGAAATCAATACATTAATTTTTCTAACAATAACCTTGCTTAATAATAACTGCTTCTCTGGATACACGTCGAAAGAAAAGATCTGCTATATATTTTCTATTATTTTAAGGGGAAATTACTACAAATATCTGTATGAAGAAACTGAATGATTATAAAAAAAACGCTTCACTTGAAAGGCTTCACACAATAAGAAGCGATGGCTTGCTAGAGTCAATGAAAAAAAAGAGTGACATGCGTAACAAATCTTTTTGAAACATGTCAAAGGGTTATAAGCCAGTTTCTCCACTGAATGTGGATAAGGATAAACAGGCAGATACATTCATTACATTTGACAAAAATCAATTAATGCAAAATTTGGTAAGTTTTTGGGGAGATATTTTAATGTCTGCAGTTTAAATGTATCTACTAAATGTTTCATCTGAAGTTTCTGATTGAGCAGTTTACAACTAAGAACTTAATGAGTTTCGTTATTACGCGGATATCACATTCCTAACATGAATAATGATGAGGAAAATGAGGTAACTAGCGTGGGAAACATACAAAGAGCTTCTAAGTATACAAGATACCTTCAGAACGAGTTTGAAGACTTTATGTTGATTTGGCAAATCCAGAAAAATGTTAATTGGATATGCTTTGTAGACTTCTACTATTGAATTTCTTGCCATTGAAGATGAACAGGCATTATATATTTATCACTTCTCGTATAAAAAAAAAATACCTCTCCTAGAGGACTCGAAAAACATACTCAGTTTCTCTACGGTTCATTGAAGAAAGGAACCCAAAATATTTATGAATATAACGTTTTTTCCACTGTAATTTCTTTGACATAAAAAAACCGCGTGGTAAGATCACCTGATATAACCACAAAAAACAATGTGTTCGCAGTTACTAGTATTCCAAGCCTCGTAATCGATGTTACATCGATTACGAGGCTTGGGATCTATCCTAATACTCTTAACTGAACTCTTACAAAATCTATTGAGCGCCAAGTAAACATGGAAGCTTAATATAAAGCACCGAAAATATACAAGAAATTTTCGACAGGCCTTGGATCAACTCAACAAGAATTTGTAAAAAAAAAAAAACAATCAAGGAAAAGAAAGGCGCATCACTACGAGAGTTGAGCTATTCTTCCTGAGATAAAGGAAGCCTGATAGGCCAATACTTCATCAATTCTTTGTTTGCTTCTCGGGAATAAATAAAGAAGTTATTTTATACCCCCACAATTAGGAGTAACAGAATGAAACATGGAAATTAAGAAAGCGATAGAAAATAAAATAATTAAAACTCCGAATATGATTAAAAAGAGTAACGCTAAGGATGAGACTAAGAAGAAAGGATTAGAACTTGTAAGAGAGAAGTGATCTAGATCAACTATACCATAGGAAAGATTAAGCAATATACTTTGAAGAGTGCACAATAGATAGCAAGAATGAAATATAAAAGTTAGTTGATTGGTGGCTGTTGAATAGCCTTATAATTATAAGTGCAATATATCGTAATGGTTCAGCTTATAATATCTAACATCATTAAACAAATTGATATCAATTTGGAGGTGTCAAGTTTTATCATGTCAGGAAATTAAGTACAATAAATACTTATATTTATAAATACTTATCTTTACAGAAGATACAGGGCATATACATCTAATAACATATCTCATATACCTGTAAAATTCTTATTTTAGTGTTTTTCGTTTTAATATGGGCTCCTTGGCAAATCTCTGAAACTTTAACTTTTTCTCGACTCTATTTGTGTTTTGAGCCCTGTGGACCCTCGTTTGTATAAATACCACCCAAATTTAACAATGATATATAATTTGTTCAGATCCGACTGCTTAATCTTAAGACATTTTTTCGCAAAACACATTGCCTATTTTGTTTAAGAATTCACTCATTCTGTAAGAACAATAAACATTTAGAGGAGATAGCATTAATGTAAATAAACTCCGAATTTCGGATGTTTGTATAACCGACTGGGCTTTCTTGTTTGAAAGGATTTAGATCATTTTTCTAAGGATATATACTTTCTGGGCGTATAGTATTAATTCAGATAAACCCACAATTTAATTTCTCAGGACCAAGAAGTTCAGAATACACACAAACGATTTCTTCTGATTATCAAATGGAAGTAAATTGTTTTGGGGAAAATTTGGTTTTACTCAAGTTTACTGAATCTTGGCTCGTTATTTCTAGGTACTTTGGAACCGTTCTTAAATTTATGTTATTTTTTAAAATATAATAATCTTCCATCTTTCTTTCAACCATTCAGGCTACTCTTCGGAGAGTTTTAATGATTATTTTCCAATTAGTAGTATTTGCATATCAGCATGAAGAGATATCATGCAATTAAATGCCGAACAAGACCAGTGCCCTGTTACAAAACTAGTTTTCATTGCTCCTCAAATATATTGCCCGTTTGATTATTGTCATAGGAATAAATTTTAAGGGTGCGACACATATATTTTGTTGGATACATATATGTAGAGATTGGAAGCTAATCCAGTCGTTTGGTGTCTTTGATTGATTTGCTTATGTTATGGTCCGGTTCCTTGTCCCACGGTGATAGTCCAAGGTTGAACCAATAAAGAAGAACTCGAATACGGATATGGAATAACACAGATATATTACAAACAGAAATATATACAAAGAAGTAGAAAGTGTTAGTACGAACAATCAGGTTTAGTAGTAATTGTCTGAACGCGACTCTGTTTCGGACTGCCTCTGACTCGACTGACTGACTCGCTCTGAATGACTGACAGACTCCTGACGGACTTCACTCCAGACTTCAGACTGAACTGTATTTAGTTACTCCCCCCAACGAGGGCATCATGTAGTACAAGGCCGGTTTAACGTGGGATCTCCGAGCCCGTGGGCTCGGCCAAAAATATGCCCTTTGTACCCGTATAAACGGGTTCAGGGTCAGTTTACCTCCCCGAAAGAGACTCCGCCCTTCAGCGTAGCCTCCTTCGGGTTCCTCCCCGCCCGAAGGCAGAGAGTTCAACCGATCAGCCGATCAGTCGGTCGTCCGACTTCGGACTGAACTCCCTGCTTCCTCTTGAGACAGAGTATTTATTACGTATGGAATAGTCCATAATGTTATTATGGCTAAGTCCCACAACAGTTTAATTGATTGATTTTTTTGCTTAACGACATATCAACGCCTTATCGGTCATTTAATCCAGAAATTTAACTTTCTTGGTGATGTATGTTATTCAGTTTTCACAATTGAATGCATGCTAGATGATTGTTTGGTTGGTTGATTTTGCTCAGCGACATATCAACCTCTAGGGGCCAATGCCAAAATCTAAATAATTTGAATAAAATTTTATGATTTCAACTAAGTATATTTTGAACACAAATGTTGCCTTCAACTATAGACAAAATATATTGCTGGTCAAATTACTTTAAAAATATTTTGTTGGTAATTCTTTAAAGAAAAATACATTGCTGTCATTTTTATCATAAATATGCTTTTTTATACTTTCATAATGTTTTCTTAATGTTTGGGGGCTTACTAATTGCCCATAGGTGCTACCTGGGAACAACAGTGAAACTGTTAACAACAACATTTAAAAGGTTTTCTTTCACGCTTCTCAAAACTCTGATCTCCCGATCAGAGGTCTTGCTGCTGGATGCAGTTTATCGTCATACCTAGGACTATAATTTTGGTACTTTGAAAATGACTCAAAATTACAGGATGTTAAGAATATACGCTTTAACTTAAAACTACTTCATCGTTATTCGTACCAGACAAAAATGTATAATTCTTTAACCTACTCTAATTCTCTCCCTTTATTTTGACAGCATCATAGAACTACTGAAGGATCATGTAATTTTAACTTTTTCAATCCTATCAAAAAAAACTACCCGTCAACATTATTTCAAAGACACTGGGTGAATTTTTGATTAAATTCTCTGCTTATAATAAACAGTATTAACAACATTTACCGGACTGAATGGCCGAGAAATTTTCATAGAAAATATGTGTCCTCCGACAAGAATCGAACCTGTATCCTGCACGTAACCGTCATATAGCCTGACGTGACATATCATTTAGCTACATATGAAGCGTCGGGTTAATTGTCTGACTTAATCCATTTCATATTTTATGACGTCATTTGTTCACGTTAAGATAAGCTTAAAGGAGATATGAACGTTCGGGAGAAATCATGGAATTTTTTTGTTTAAAAGCGGTAATTCAACCTTGCTAACCAGACGAATTCACTGTAGCTAAATGATATAGCACGTCAGGATATATATATATATATATATATATATATATATATATATATATATATATATATATATATATATATGTGTGTGTGTGTGTGTGTGAGTCTGTGTGTCTGTGTGTGTTTGTATTTCTCTTTGGCTCTCTTTACATATATATATGTGTGTGTATGTATGTGTGTGTGTTTTGTATTTCTCTCTCTCGCTCTCATTACACACACACACACACACACATATATATATATATATATATATATATTGCAACATTTGGATATTTTATGCATGTGAAAACGTATGAATCATACGTTGGTGTCAGATTCATTTGAAAGTGGAAATGTATATGAAAATCTGTCATATTTTGAGAAATAATTTTCAAGAGCGATCCCAAGCAATTCCATTAAGTCGTAGCAAATTTACCAAAAGTCGGCATCTATTTCTCTCGGATTTCTTAACTTACTGAATGCATAGATAATCGCATTCTTCTTGATCCAGAATCCTATTCCCAGTTTCAATTGAATGGAATCTATAAGACTAAAGACCTGGAGCATTAATTTAATTGTTTATAAAGATGTAGCCGAAATCAGAAGGCTTTGACTCTACCCATTAAATTCGGATGCAATTTGATCCCAAGTGAATATTCACAGTGAATAAAATTATTTCCTCGTGAGGGAAATGCATCAGTATTAGGGAATGATAATACACTTCCTATCCTTGAAAGAATTAAATAAATTAAATTACAATAATAAGTCTTACTGAAATGAATTGATACTTTAGCGAGGTACAAGGGATTGTCTTGTGTTATCGCATATAACTCTGTGATAAATTACTTTATGCACTTTGGAGTCGGAACTGGATACAAGAGAGTTGGTCGTAATGTCAAAGACCAAGTAAAATTCTGTGTATAAAATCTCCACTCTTTTCAATATAATAACATTTAAATAGGTATTTAATAAATTGGTTTTCACTAACACAATGCCTAAGTTTTATAGTTCCCAACAAAGAAGAAAATCAATAGATCTTATTATTCCATAAAACTAACTTCCTAAACACTACAGAACATGGAATTCTCAGTGATATATTGCTTAAGTGGCTCATAATTTCGCACATGTCATATGAGAGCCATTTGAAAAGCAACATCTCCTGTGAAATACACACATAATTTATTGTATAAATTTATTAGGACATTGGAACTTTGGCGTCATTTAAAAACTACATTAAAAATAGCTTGACGTATCGAAAAGCAAAATAATCTTAACTTAGGGAAGGAGGTATATCCTTAAACATGGGAAGCTCATTGAGACCAATCAATCCCCTTAGAATAAATAAAGTTTTTAGTTCGAAATGCAATGTATTGACAAATAACAGTCGTAACGTTGTGATAGCAGCAAATATGAAAACATTAGTTCCAATATGAGTAATGCAAATAACTACGAAAGAAAAATTTTCTTGTACCCAGCTAAATACAAATCCTTACCGCAGGTAGAAAAATTCGCTTTCATAGGCTAATGGCGTCGATATCACAAACACCATACGGATATATACATTTGAGGAGAGACTCGCCGATTTCTTTACTTCAGAAGCTCATAATCACTCAAATAGTACTCCTTTTATACCAGCCGGAATACAAATAATACCACATGGTTATCTTTTATAAAGAGCTTTGGCAAACTATTTATGCCTTTACCGGAGAAATCAACCTAACCTGTGACGTCTGAGATATATGAGGATCTACTAGCAATGTAACAATATTGTTTACTCAACCAGGATTATTCTGGGACAGGTTACACGCTTGATGTCATTGGGCATCTATACATATCACACATGAACACCTCGCATATATAGGAATATCTTCTTACAATGCGTAATCATGAAAAGATTTCAATGGGTTATTTAAAATATTTGGCAACGTGACGAACCTTAAACTACATCGAAGTCAGAAGAACCTGCGGCTGAAAACATTTCATGCAACTTTTAAATTAAATACAGACAAGGAACACGTCCACAGACTTTTTATAAGTCTGCTTTAGACAAAAAAAAGTAGGATACTAAAGACGTTTGCCTTTCAGAAACTCATTCTTAATTATGGCAAACTGGTAGGTTGCGAAATAGAAACCTCTGTAGATTTTTCCTTTCTCAAACAAATCGATTCTTTTATTAAATCGCTTTTTGAGCAATTTCCTTTCTATTACATTCCCTTCTATCTATCTATCTATCTATCTATCTATCTATCTATCTATCTATCTATCTATCTATCTTTGTTTCCACTATCTCAATTTTTTCCACTATCTATTTTATCTATCTATCTATCTATCTATCTATCTATCTATCTATCTATCTATCTCAATTTGTTTCCACACGTCTATTCTATCTATCTATCTATCTATCTATCTATCTATCTATCTATCTATCTCAATTTGTTTCCACACGTCTATTCTATCTATCTATCTATCTATCTATCTATCTATCTATCTATCTATCTATCTATCTCAATTTGTTTCCACACGTCTATTTTATCTATCTATCTATCTATCTATCTATCTATCTATCTATCTATCTATCTATCTCAGTTTGTTTTCACACGTCTATCTATCTATCTATCTATCTATCTATCTATCTATCTATCTATCTATCTATCTATATAACAATACTCATTAATTAACTAAATAAATACTGTTCTACCTTGACCATTCCAAGTAAATTCTTTTAGACGATTTTTAACATATCTCCAATGCTCCAGGAAAATGCCTGGATTGAGATTCTTATTCAAAGTTTGAGTTTTTTGTACAGATATTGCTTATAAAATCTTCTAAATGCTGGGTTTACTTATGTTATAAAATATTAATTTGAGAATTTTAATCATGCTTCTTCTTTATTTCCCTTTTGAGCTGAGTATGATAAATGAAGTAATTTAAACTTTTTAAGTGGATTAATAAAATAAGGAAAATTTAAAAAAATCTCTTCATATACGTCAAAGGATTCTTCTTATCATATCCAGTCATTAAAAAATTGCTCAAGAGTTGGAAAGAATACCAGGAAGGAAGGAGATTATTTGAAAAGACGTTTCAGTGTGGAATGTTTAACCTATGATTAATTGTTCATTTTATTGAAAGTCTTATAATTGTAATTCCACTTCCAATTGTAAAGAAATTATTTTTTCAGCAATTCACCTAATTAATTTAAAAATATCTGAAACTATTTATTTCTTAAGCAAAGAAAATATGAAATATTTATTTTTCTCTTCGTGGTACATGAAATCATTCTTCAAGAAATCGGAAAAAAATAATCGCTATTTTCTGTTCCAGGGATTGTTATCTTCTTGGAAATTGTTCATTTTTTTGAAGCACTTGACTGAATGGAATTTAGAATTTTTTTCCCCTATTAAAACAAATGAATTCTTTCTGCCTGGAAGCCATTTCTCAAGATTGAAGACATTTTGGGGTTATAAATATGGATTCCAATATATTCGTCATTTACGGCGGAAAAAATTCTAGGCCTTTTTTCTTTATGAATTGTGAATCAAATAATAATAATAATAATAATAATAATGGCAATAATAATAATTCACTGTTACAGAAGCTTTGCTCATATGTGCGAAAATACTTTAAGAAGTGTGCATATCGTGTGCAAAATGCAAAAACACACGTATATGATATTTTACGTACACATACACGCCCCGTGCAGACGCAAATAGAGACAAACACACAGACGCACATCACCGTCACACACATATCTTTGTCAAGATATACCACACCTTTTCTGATCTCTGTCAAGGGGTATGTTATTTATTCAATTCTTGTCTATTAATAGGACACAAATATATTCTAACAAATGTCTCTAAAATATACGATACCCACTAAAATGAAACCTTGAAAAAAAATCTATTCCTCTGCCCTGCTGAGACGCATAACATCTTACAACTCAGTCCAGATCCAAGATGATCAAGTGGGGAAGCCAGCTGCTTCGGTTAGATGGTTTTCCTCTGCCCGATAAAGCAGTTCATTTAGGGAACTAAAAAAAATGTGATTTTAAACCTCCGCCTATTTTCAGTCATATCTAAACATGGAAAAGACTGTGGAAGTAAATCCAGATAGAAAATCTAGAGTGGCTGTCATCATCGAAAACATTTCGGCAACTCCTGAAACCAAGCCGACACCAAATTTAATACCCTATATTACTTTGAATATTGTCAGCACGAGAGGGGAATGTGATCTGCCCCCGCACATCTTTCATTATTTAATATTACCCACGATTGTAAACCGGAGAGTTTACTCAACTCTCACCACCGTAGGAGGAATTTTTTACCACAGAGGGCGATACATATATATATATACGTAAATGTACAAATATAAATAAAAAGTCAAAATGAATAACGAGAAAAGGAGAGTTATTACCAAAACGTTACGTGCCGTGATGAAAATTATCAAAGCAAATGCAAGCACTTTATTTTGCAACATGTTTTTATAGAGTCGTAAAAATATCGTTAGATTTTCAAAATTTGTAAGTTTAACAAATCTCAAAAATATCATTAAGGCTAAATGTGAAAGGAAAGGCAAACTGAGGATGTTGATAAGTGATGTCATTTACTGTTTAATAAACGAAGTATTGTTAAATGACATTAAAACTATTTATATTTATCGGGAAGGCGTGCTAAAAATGTTACAGTTTTTTGTGTATGTATCATATAACTAGTGAGTTAGTGAAAATGACTTAACTCCATTTATAGTCCACCAATAGAAAGTTAACCAATCAGAAGCCGCAGAACATTGTATCCGTCGTGTATAAAGGCGGCCTTCTTTGTTAAGAACTACGCTCTGCTATTTTGCTGCGATATCCACTGCTAATCTGAACTACGCTTTCCTACTGTCTCCGAAATATTCACTGCTAACCTTTGGATTCTATACTCGAAGACGAGCGTCATGAATTTGTAACATTGGTTATGAGCCCAGATCACGTTTTTATTTTGACGGGAATGAATCGAGATATAAATTATGGGAGACAAAGTTTTTAGGCTACTTCAGAATACAATAACTCCATGACATCATCCTTTGCAAAGTCGACCATGAGGGGGGATGATGATTTTACAGGCTTGAATATTGTAGATAAATGCTGTTGACTTAGAAATGCGGAAATATTATATACTAGCCTCGAAGCCTCTCTTTGGGTAGACTTTACGTTAGCTCCTGCAGTGGGCTTCTGGGCCTTTTACCTTCAACATTCGATGTACGTAAAAGGTATAAGAATTTAGAAAATAATTAAATTATGTCATTATTCGAAACCCTAATTCAGCATAATCTTTTTTCGTATACGCCAGCGATCTTCGCAATTTGTTTACATTTATTTTGCGCGCAATTTTCTTTTCTTTGATCAACGTGCCCGCTTAATTTTTAATTACCAAATAATTAGAACATATAAATTGCTATGAAAAATTTCGATATTTAGATATAAAATTTATACAATTTAGATATAAAAAATCACAACCATTTTTATTCCAGAAGATATGGATTTACATTAGACGTGTTAATTTTGCTAGAAATTCTCAGTTGAGTTTGAACGATGGCTGTTTGCAGACAGTTTATTACTAACCATTATTAACCTTCTACAATGTAAAATGCCATTTCTTTTCTGAAATTGTTACTAATTATAACCTGTAAATTGAGTTATATCGTATGTGTATATGTGCTTGTGTTTCTATGGTACAGACAGTACTTCGATACATGGGTTACTTTGTCAATTTCTGGTGTTATTACTGAAGTAATGTGGCTTGGCTATCAACAGCTTGTCAATTGTACAGAGAAGACAGTTAACACAGTTTTTTTCGTTGCTTTGATATTTCGATTTAGGATACGCATAAAGACTCAATTTGAAGGTATTCAAAACGATAATTGACCAGACATGTTCATGTAACAACCTTGTTTGAAGAACAATAAGAAAAAGTACAGGCAATAAGTAGATAGATAGATAGATAGATAGATAGATGTAATTCATAGTGACAGGAACTAAAATTAATTTCATATTACACAGCACAGGAATTTCATTTGGCGCCAATACCCGCGTGCAAAGTAGTTGCAGACAATATTTCTTTTCCTATGTACGTAATCAATCGTTTTCACTAAGCAAACGAAATATAGTTTAAATCTGGATATATCTATAACATACTAAATCTCAAATATTGTATGTAATGATGTATGGGAGTTTACAACATACAGCTTAAATGATATATAATACCCCAACCAATTTAGAGGCATATTCTACCTTGAAATCCCAAAGGGCGCAGTCCCACTTGTCTTTAGAATTAGACAAGGAGTTGTTGAATTAGTACCCTGTTGTCGTTACAGTATATTTAATGGGAAATTCGGTATTTGTTTTCAATACACATTATATAAAAATCGGCTTATATAAACATACACTTGCATATTATATTAAAACTATTTTCTGTGAGAAAAAACAATAAACATACATAATATATTATAACAGCATTATAAAATAAATTTAAATATACATAACATAGCATATATTTATATAATTCTCTATACAATATTAGAACGTTTTATCAAAAAATATCGGATGTTTGACAAGTACTTGATTAATAAAGATGGCCTTGTAAAACGTAATGTGTATGGTCGGAAAATTGTGTCAGATGATATGTGTAATAAAAATAGAATCATTATTTGAAAAAAATACAGATAAAAAAGTGAAACTAAGTGCACAAAAAGGAGTTATCTAATATTTATGTTAATTCAAAAAATATAAATCTTCCTAATTAGACGATTTTCCTTGTTCTTTTAAGAGCACAGGAGAGAGTGAATTTCATCTATGAAAATTAAAATTTGATAAATACTACAATCAATATAAAAGTTATTCTGGGGCTACTATTACTTACATGGTAAAACATTTACTGTCATATCAGTTTGTAATTCAATTCTTAAAATAAAGTAGGCTTTTTTGTATGGGGAGGTTCGCATTAAAGGATGTTTTCAAATTAAAGCTAGATAATAAAATCGATAATATTGTTACCTCATCATTGTGTAATTTTGTATCATACTCTGCTTTTAATAGGAAAGGGTTTATGGGTGGTCTAATCTCTCTCCCTCCCCCCCTCTCTCACCCTATATATATATATATATATATATATATATATATATATATATATATATATATATATATATATATATATGTATAATGATAATAATAATAAAGAAGAAAACTTTAATTATTCATTTCGATTATAATTTATTTCGTGAACACCGAAATGTTCATCTCTTCAGATCGAAATCACCTTCGTAAATTGAGCCGATACACAGGACGGATATATTAGTTTCATAACCGAGAGGGAAATCAAGAGACAAGAGGTAGAATATAGTGGAGGGGGGAGAAAGTGTTAAAGAATTAGTGGTTGTGTAGTAGTAAGCGGGGAAGTGAATGCATGCCAGTGGGTGTGAGAGAAGTTGGGGAATGCTCTTTTAAAAACATGAGATGGACGGGTTTTTTTAGTGGGGAAAAGAAAGTGTCCAGAATGTAAAGGATGGGTACTAGGAAGGCGTAACAGTCTGATTCGGCTAAAAATTTCCTTAAAATTTGGAACTATATATATATAATCATTATCATTATAATGCTATATATAATCCGGTGTTCTTATAGATATTTTTATTTTTACAAAAAAACATATTTTAAATCAATTAATTTATAAGCGAAAAAAAAAACCCATAATTTAAATCAAATAATTTATATATATATATATATATATATATATATATATTCCGTGAATGTCCGCTACTATAGGAGTTTCACAGGGATTATCAAATGATAAAGAGGGCTGTTGAAAATACAAATGTTGAGAATTAGGAAGCTCTAAGTATTTGTCTCCTCGAGGGGAACAAAGACTAAAACGAGCAAAACAACCATTTTTGACCAAAGCTCAGATCATTGAACAGACTAGAAAGGAGAGATTCAAGAATCATGAAAGCTGCAGAATATTTCACATATTTCAATCTGTACAGAAATCACATTACACAAATTCCTCACAGTAAAGTGTCACAATTGGACAAAGAAAATTAACTTGCTAATATAATTTTCCCCGGCGAATCTGTTGACACTCAACGAACCTGATGGATTCGTCAAAGTATAAATTTTCTCCTATGCAGGTATAACTGTCGGAAAAAAAGGCAAAAAAAGGCAAGAATGTGATGATATGAGATGGAATCGTCGATCTAACAACTGTTGTACAATACAATGTTGATAAAGGAGGAAAACTGGACTGTGGTAATTGCGATTTTATGGACAAGATTTTCTTTGAATGACACAAGTCCCAGCCAAGTAGATTCAAAGTGCTGCCTGTATTTATGCATGACAGCGAAACTTCTCATGTATTTAAGATTATTCTTGAATTTTTCGTGCATAAAAAGTTTACAGTAGAGAAAATGGAATGGTCACTATCTGAACCAGATCGAAAATCTATGGACAATTCAGGATGAAAAGTTATCAAGGTCGCAAATAGACTTAATGTTAGCAATTAAAAACACCATGTGGAAAATTGATCCTACAGAAGTAAAGAAAATAAAATCAAAGAATAATACATTGTCGGCTGTTATTGAGAAGAAGGCTCATTATATTAAGATGGAAATGCTTCAAAGACATATCATATAAGTTTTGTTATTTGTTCTCTTATAGGTGTTGATAAGTTGTTAATGATTTTATTACATTATTAATTGATTGCCTTGAAAAAAGTGGATTTCTGCTTCAGGCTTCAGCTTTTATAATAAATCAAATAATTTTAATATAACATGTTGAATCTACGTAAAAATGAAATCAGGCTTTGTTTTGATGCCGAAATAAAGTGTTTAAAATTTGACAAACATTTTACATCGACATACTGATATGGAATGTCACCTCACATCGTAGTCAATAGACTAAATCAAGGTGACCTTCTTGCACCAACAATTGTCTCAGTCTACTCCTTTGCGCTAACATTCCTTCGAGGACTTGATATGTAGAACATCAGGAAAACAGTTTAATCTCAGAAGGTTCAACACCAACTCAAAGTATCTTGTTTACCTGATGCGATATTTTCTCCATCATAACAAACCAGATTTCTCACTTCGACTTAGCGACTGCAGTTTTTAATAAAAGAGAAAATACCATAATCCCCCGTGTATAATACGTATTTTTCCGAAAAATAGTATGAAAAATTAGGGATGCGTATTATGCAGAGCTACAAAAAAATCTTAAAAAAATTGCCGTTTCATAGGTAGATTTCAGTTGCGAAATGACTTACTCACCACAAACATACGACAATTAACATTCGGTGATTGCACCCTATAAGGATGTCAAATACAATCATATGTACCTAAAAATATTTATAAATGTAAAATAAAATAAGAATTATCATAAAACTAAATTAGTATGATATTATTCTATTTTTAAAACCATTTATTTAATAAGAGTAGGGAACGCTATACGCTATGAAATTGTAGAGGTATAGGGTTTGATTATCAAACAAAGGTTGTGTATAAATTATAAGTCTTCCACGATAAATTTACATTCAGCCATATACAGCGTCCCAGGTGTCGTTTGTTTTGTTTCTTTAATGGTATTATTGCGGACCCGGTAGCGTGCAGTGCTGGTTTATTAAAAGGTGGCCTTGTGCCAGACACCACTTATGACTACCGAATCCACAAACAAAGTAAGAATATTAAATGAGTGATCTTTAGTGAGGAAAAAAGGGTCATTTAACACATGCACAAAAATAGTAAAATATAGATATCCAGGATAAAACAACAAAATGAGTCTGGTAAAAGGACAAATATAAACTTTTATTATTTTTAAACCAGTAAATTGTCTCGGCAGTGGAGACCATCAGTAAAGTTACTGGATCTTTGCAATTAATGAAAAGGTTGTGACAAGAGGTCACTAAAGGAATGTCAGTGTTCCGCTCCAAAACAGAAAACCAAAATGGCTAAGGCGGGAAAAGTTCTTCAGGAAGAAAGTTCCAGAACAGTCAATTTATACCGAATATTACATACAAAAAGAAAATACTCACTGCGAGATTTGTTAGTGTGAGTGTAATGTTATATTTTTAAGGTACTGGTTCGTAAGGATTAGAAGTTTCAACGGTGTATGAACAGTTTATCAATCTTCTTCAGTGAAGGAAAATTCAGAGTTGTTTGCATCAAGACGAGGAATTTAGTCTTGGATAGGTTTGAGGGCGACCGTGTTGTAGAACTCTGGTAGTGAATAGAGGAAAGGTCGACATGCTGTTTGTATCAAGACGAGGATGAGTCTTGGAAAAATATATTGACGACGGTGTCGTAGAACTCTACATTTTCTAGCTGAAAACGGAAGAAAGATCAACATGCTGTTTGCATCAAGACGAGGATGAGTCTTGGAAAAATGTGATATCGACATGTTGAAGTTTTGATTAATTAAGAATAAGATATTCCGGCCCGCGTATGGGTTAGGGGCACGGAATAAATGAGTTCACCTGTTAGCTTGAAAATCGGGCCGCAACTAACTTGAAAACGCTGTTTGTCTGTGACGTCAGGCAACGCGCGGGAAAAATTCAAAATCCGTCCTAGACGGTATCAGGAGTAGCCAACAACGTCGAAGTCGGCAACAAAAAGGATGGCTTACTGCTATGTCTAGTCAAAAGTGGAAAAAAGGGGTGCAAAACGCGCGTGCGCGCACACACGCAAAAGGGTGGAATTCACGATTCCACAGTATATCAAATGCTTATGGTTCATTTTAATCCCGAAATTTCATTTTCTTGTAAGATTTGTTATTTATTTCAAAATTGTATTGCTGGTATCATTTTTCCAATATATATTGCTGGTAATTTTTATTTTTATTTTTTTCTATGAAAACTTTTTCTAAATAATTTTTAAATATTCATGCTCTGACCCCTGTTTGAGGTTTCACTATTTACCCATAGCTGGGACCCTAACAGGTGCTACCACAACAACAGAAATTCAGGGAAGATTTCACGTTGCTCAAAACCTCATGATCAGAGGCTCTGCTGCCGAATGTAGTTTCTCGTCATACGGAGGACAAGCAGCATGTCAGTTTTCCTTGCGAAACTACTGCTTTTACAATGTGGGATATTTAAAACATTGACGAAACCAAATGCAAAAGCTGAATGAAATCGTCTACTTTGTATAAACCTGTATTTTTCCTGCTAAAATGAAGTTTTCAGATTTTGTCTTGCAAAAGAGTTCCAAGATACTTCAAAATTTGAATTGTCAAATTCCTTGATTTTTTAAAAATTCCTCGCTACATTCTCTGTCATTTGTAAACGATATTGCTTGGAATGGTTGGAAAATCTTTGCATTTCGTCCGTCGTGAATTGTTGAGTAAAATTGTATCCAAAAATATATTTTAATGAATGATAAGTTAGAAGTATTTTTTCTGGTAAGTGAATTATGCAGTTTTCGATAAAAACTTCGTACATTTCACAACCGATTATTACTCATTCTCGACATTGTTTAATTTTCAGTGCTATCTATAAAAAAAATTATATTTTATTCTCTTTCATTTTGTTGTCAGCATATTAAAAATAACTCTACACAGTTGATAAGCTTTTCAGACAAATGTACTTATCGATATATTGCGGATCTTATTGCTACAACTTCTAATACTGATGCATACACATATGCACGTTCACCATAACGTCACGTATTAAATCTTTACATACACAAAGAAGGGAACAAATACAAATGAACAACTGTTCGACATTTAGCTCTTCAAATAAATTGACGATATTTTCCTGTCTTATTTTGATATTTCTTCCTACACCAATTTATTAACGAATATTTTTTAATCATAAAAAAATAATATTCAATTTGTTTGAGAAATTTGTAGAAATGTTTCATTGTCTGTTTATTCTTGTACAGAAAGTTAGGTTCCATTTAGAGGATTGGACATTTTGACACATTAAACACTAAGCAATTAAAATTTAAATATAAACTTAAGCGTTCCAATAGCTTCAGTTTTCTCTCGATATAAAACCATAACTGACGTTTGTCGTATTCCTTTTGTCCACTACATATTTAAGAATCCTTCGATAAAATAATATATATATATATATAATAAAATATATATATATGTGTGTGTGTGTGTGTGTGTGTGAAAAATATATAGAAAATAGGAAAGAGCTCGTTAGGTAAATAATACAAAGTTCTTTAGTATTTTTGTTATTATTTAAAAAAAAATAGTGCTTGATACAAAAGTAGAGCATAAATATAATTATTTATAAAAAACATATGATTCCAACACGCTACATAAGAATTCTCATGTTTCAAAACAAGAGCCGAAAACTTAACTTAAATTGAATTAAAGTACTAAGCTCTGTTCCATCTTCAAGCGAAGATATATATATATATATATATATATATATATATATATATATATATATATATATATATATAATGTAATATATATATATATATAATGTGAAGTAATCATTTCAACAGAGAAAATACTTAACATATTTTTTCTATTTTACATTCAGTCACACATTATTTATCGTAGATATAAAACTTATATTTTTGCTTTATTTTTATTATTTTATGCCTAAGCAAGGTGACAACAACGATATGAGGGCTTATTGAATGTGAATGGGACGGGGAAGTCAATAAAAAACTGCTTTCAAGGAGAGCGAAAATGTCGATTGATATTGCATTTAAACTTTTGAAGACCTTAATTGATAGGAAAGTAGAAAGTAGAAAGCAGAAAGCCGGAAGAGAGTTCCACAGACAAAATGTACGGAAGAAGAGAGACTGTGACCATAAACTTTTCTGTTACATCTCTCGATTCAACCAGTGAAATTATGACACTTAGATGCCAATCTCGTACTGGGCTTAAACTCGTTAATACGGAGAACCATTAAAATAATTACAGTGCAAAAAATTAAAAAATAAAGGGAAGCTACGTTACGGCGGTAGGGTTATGGTAGAAGTAGAGTTGCCAGGATAGGATTGATAACATTGCAGATTATTCTTCAGATTGTTCAAATATTTCTAAATATACAGCAGAAGAATCATTCCTAGCAGCAAACTTTAAACATTAAACAAACATAAGCAGATATAAATTACCGATTGAACTTAAGAAAACAATGGTCACACTCATATAGACAGGGCATATGAAAAATCCATTTACAACCATTTGTGGCGGGTTTCTCAAAACATGTATCAAAACATGGTCCAATAAACATATGTCCGCAAATCCTTCGTTTTTGAGTTATTAAGTTTAAAGAAAGTTGACTGTAGACGCTGTTTTGTCAATTAGACTAGGGTACATTTTTCATTCGTGTACATTTTCGGCTAGTCTGTCTTAAACATATGTATATATGGAAATTTTATCTTTGTTTGGTGTCAGTACCTCGGACACAAAGTTTGTAAAGTATTTTTGTTATACCCTGTATATATGTCGAGAGAAAAACAACAGAGTAAATGACATTGAACTCATGCGAAGAAAAGTAGAAGATTATTTTGAAGGGATACAGTATAGATTGCGAAGTGGAAGTAAGGCGTCGACTGAAAAAATTTACAATAGTGCACATTTGAGTGATTTTCCCCGCAAATCTAGTGTTAACCTCACCAATTCACGGTAATCGTAAATAGACTCAAGTACATAATAAATTCAAATTCTCCGGTAAAGAGTGCATCCATTTGCAATCACCGTATAATCGAGGTTTGATGTGTGGAAATCTCTGAAATGTGAGAGTCTGTAATTTTTTACAAATTCATGGTTTGTTTTTACTTCCCAGTCTACAATGAATTCCACTCATAGGGAAGTAGTTCCCCGTCCGGCATCTGCTAGTTCAATGATTTATAATTACAAAAGTATATTCGATGCTGTATATAATCAAAGGTTAGAGGCTAGGTTTGATCAGCACACGTACCAGCAAGGATCCCATGACGGCACCATCAGCATTTGCATACGCTAATTAATTCTCTTGCATTTGCGATTGCAGAACACCTAATACATAATCCTATATGTTATTTGTCTTTTACCAGGGATTCTTTTGCAATAATCAGTAGAGCACATTCGCATTAGCATGGCAAAATGTTTGGTACCATTTATTATAAGTTTAAAATGCCTTCTGCCAGTAAGAAAAATTGTATGACTGCTAGGCATAAACGTAATTTGTTTGCCATTTATAATGCTAATACTTTGGTAGAATTTTTCTGCGCATTTTAATTGTTGTACACATTGTGATAAGCTTTGTCTTCGATGGACTTTGATGAGGTAGAAACGCTATTTTTCTATCCATCACATGAACATTGAAATCAACATTCAGGCGATATTCTGTTTCATGCTGGACACAATCGTCAGGCCGCCTAACGATTGCGTCCAGCATGAAACATCATGTCGCCTCTGAGTGTTGACTTCAATGTTCACTTTTATATATATATATATATATATATATATATATATATATATATATATTATTTAAAAAAATTCTAACATAAATATGTTATAAAATCACTACAAAAATAGCCATTTTGTTTCAACTCTCCTGGTGTCTTATCAAGTGATGATGTTGAATGTAAAATAAATGGTTTTAAAAGTTTCAAATTAATTAACGATCCTTCGCAAGGGGAAAACGCAGTTACGGAAGCTAGGATGACCAATCAAAATACAAGTATAGAAAAATTCAAAAAGCTTGACAACGAAGTCATGTTATAATAGCTATTCAAATCTTTAAAATACGGGTAATATTAAAAAAGAATTTATTCTAACCAACAACTGCTAAATTATATGATAAAAATTTGATTTTAAAATTAAACACTGCCAATTTTAAAATCCAAATTTAAAACACTATTAAGTTTAAAAATTATAAAATTACAGAGGAGAAAAGAAGAAATACATATGTTATTCAATTTATTTCTTCGTTGAAATTACGCTAGAACAGACGCTACTTCATCCGGTCATCCGACAATATATATGTATACATTTTAATCCCAAGTGTGTGAATGGGGTCCTAAACTCAATGGCTATTTTTGTAGCGATATTATAACATATTTATGTTATAAATTTTTTTTTTAATTAATTATATCTGGTCTACTTTGTATTGAGCACTCTTTTAAGAATAGTAATTGTTGGTTATTGGAATTCATTCCGTATATACCAATTATATACTTGGGTATATATATATATATATATATATATATATATATATATATATATATATATATATAGGATGTACTCCCGTCGTTTTCGACATATGGGTGTCTTTCAGTTCAGTTTTTATGTTTCGTATGAGACAAAATCCTGCACAGGATTTCCAAATAAATCCACAAGAAAGGCATACTGAAGGGTTGACCGCCATATGGGCTGATGTATTAGCCCGAGATTTAGTGTCAATTCTTAATTCTCTCGGATGCTTGAAAGGATTCTTTTCAAAGTTATATCTGAGTAGCAAGTATTTCTCCAGTTTGTTCGGTTTTCAACACCGAGTTTGCAGCATTTAAATTGTATTTAAGTTTGTCATTGAAGCGTAACCAAGGACGGGCTACATTACACTTACCATGAAAAGGTTGGCTATACATGAGGATTTTCAGCATTCAATCATCACTTATTCTGGTGTCATGACCAGACCATATGAGTTGTGATTGCATCAGAAAGGATTGAATACCACCGATGCCACATTTGATGAAATGATCAGGGTTAGAGATATTGTCCTGCCGTGTATAACCGCATATTGAACGAAGACAGGGTTGACTGATGTGTGTCCTGTATGGCGTCCACGATTTCGACTCATAAAGAAGTGTGGTGGAAATGATTGCTCGATAGACACTGATTTTCGTTTTCAGTGAAATCCTATGAACATCTCATATACAATGCTTAATATTCCCAAAGGCATTGGTTGCCTTTGGTTTGATATTCTTTTAACTATTTCGTCATCCAAAGAGGCACTTGAATTAACTTTGCTTCCTGAATACAAGAATGAATGATTATATATATATATATATATATATATATATATATATATATATATATATATATATATTCTGAACTTGGCCTCTTAAACGAAGATTATATATATTCTCCATCAATACATTCATTTCATAGTTTACTGCTACCAGCAAGCAGAAATATTTCTTCTCCCGATGACTGCCATTTTGTCCGAAACTAGTCGAGGAATTTAAGTGAAATAATAATAAAGAATATTAATCTAAAACCCAGTGTGTCTGAAAATTTTATTTTTAAAAATTTTTTTATTGTTCAATATATATATATATCTATCTATCTATCTATCTATCTATATATATATATATATATATATATATATATATATATATATATATATAATATATATATATATATATATATATATATATATATATATATATATATATATATATATATATATATATATATATATATATATATATATATATATATATATATATATATATATATATATATATATATATATATATATATATATATATATATATATAATGTTCGTTTTTAGTGGCCAAGCAGAAAGGTGTCCCCGTAACACATTATATAATAAAGATGATAATAACTCTTCGGCATCGTTAAATTAATAATGATTGGTACTTATTAATTCGATATGAGATCCACGTCTCAAAATCAACACAGGTTCAGAAAATATAGAGTCAATTTTCTTCTCATATGGATTCCGCTAACCAAAAAATATTTCACCTTCGAAAACAGGAACTTAATATATAAATGGTTTAGAAAGTCTTTCTATTAAAAGAATTTTTTAGGAAAATAGTTTTCTTAAGTCCACTAGATGTTATCGCTCTTTCTAGTATAGATTGGCTTTTCTTTCTAAAAATAATTTTCTTTTCGAGTTATTTATCCATTTTATTTGTCGTTGTCAAAATTCCTGAAGTGACGTTGTTTCTTCTATTTGATCCAGTTCTTTGTAATTCTCTCGCGACCGTACACTAAATTTGAAGAGGACTGATGTTCACTTTTATTCACTCAAAGCCATTTTTAATTAGTGATCTGAGAAAATGATGATATAAAATTTTAGATATTTCTGAATGGTTTGGGTGCCTTACATGGAATTCGTAAGTTAGTTATTTATCGACTTTTGCACCATTAGTAAACCATTAGTCAATGTCTTAAAAACCTAAAACAAACTCAGCAAAGTGAATCCCACGAGGCGAATTTCAGAACATGTTAGTTCAAGAGTGATCGTCGAGTGAGAGCTCCATATCCATTATTATTAGAGTTTCGGAATAACTAATTTTGGAACACGTATTCTCAAGCCTAAAAGGCGAAAAAAATCCAACAACATTCAGTGCCAACATAAAATACATTTAGCCGCCGCCGCCTTCCACCTTACAGTTCAACTTTTTCGTAATGCATTTTTCAGCCTTTGTTAATGTCTTTTGATATTGTCCTCACCATCATAATTCCGCCATATTCCCTTTTTTCTGATTTCATTGATCAGTTTAAAATATCAAAACACCTCGGTGTTATTTCACGACGAATATCCCACTGAGAGTAACCATCGGGGCTGTTGGGTTGAATTTCTTCTCATTAATTTACTGTAATTTTCCGTAAGGAATCTCTCACTGTATATAGTTTTTCTCTTCAGGATATGGCCCTCTACAACTTCCTTTATTTTGTTGCTTTCAGCAGTATGCTCTCTTTTATCCCATGCTACTTGTTCGTTCACTTATTTGCTCAAACTTACTCCAAGTTTCGGTAAGAATCTTCTACCTTCATTGAATCATTAAATTCATCGCATAATTATTCTTTCATTATACGCTTTCAATTAAAGGGACATAACTCTCATTAGCTCATTCCTTCTATATAATGTCAGTATATCACAGTGTTACACTTTTTTCGCTTTACTCCTAGAGGCCTACCCAACATATTATACCATTTTGGAATCGGACGGACTCTGCACCGGATCCGAACACGCAAGCCTGAAATTTTGGATTCCAAAGTTTTCGTTGCAGCGATTGTTTTCGACGATTTTTTATGTGAAATTTGCGACGAGTTTTTTTTGGCACCATAAGAGTTTTATAACTTGAAAATAAATTTGTGAATAATCTAAATTAATCGCAAAATCCAGTGAAAGTCACCCATGAAAAAAAGTAATTATTGGTACGGAAAATAAGGACCTACGTACATCAAATTTTCTTTAAAATAATTGGCAGCTGAAGAATTATCGTTAAATTTTTAAACGCATTCTTAAATATTAATGAAATACTTAAATTCAACGGTCAATTTTGAGTTGTTCAGCAGTTTATTGTTGCATATAGCTTCTACTGCTCCCTAACTATTTTGCTGAAGACCCAATCAAGAGCCCTGAGCAGCAGGTAGCTTCAATGCCGCCCAACAGGGCCGCTTTTAAGATAGTTACATATAAATATGTTTAAAAAAAGGTAGATATGTATTAAAGAAAAAAAGATAGATAGATATAAAAAAAGATTGTCTATTTAGAAGCATAATAGCAATCGAAGGATCGATACACAGGTATGATAAAATTGATTGATAGATACGTGCACACACATATACACATGTGTGTATTAGCTTAATTAGGTCTCATCTAAATATACATGGAGACCTACTAAACTCTATTCGCACCTTCTCGTTGATAATACATATATAACAGCCTCATGAACATTTAAAAATGGTTAAAAATAATAAAAGCATTATCAATAAAAAAAAAGCCAACACTCAATAATATCAAATATGAACACGGCCAAAATGTGCTGACCGTGTTTGGAAAACATTCCTATATCTCAAGATGTATACATAAAACAAATTCAGTAAAAAGTAAAAATAAAATTCATCATTGATAATGTCTAAAAGTATAACTGAAATCAATTTGAGATACAAAATATTTGGACAATTTGTATATATTTTACGTCCAAAAACGAAGAAAATTATAAAAACACATGAAATTAAATAAAAATCACAAATGTAGTCATTCGTTTTTAATGAAATTTGTATAAATGAAAGTTTCCTTAAAAATGACTGACAAAATGGCTGTGGTTAAGTTTTTAATATACTTTTTTATGTGTTCTTATAATTTTTTTCAGGACATAAATTACATAAAAATTGTCCAAATGTCTTATATATCCAAGTAGTTTTATATATTCTTTTAGGTATTATAAAGGATGAAGTTTATTTTATTTTTAACTTAATATATGGATTGTTTTATGTATGCATCGAGAGTTTTAGGAATGTGTTATATTTCCAGATATCTCTCTCTCCCCTTTCTCTCTGCCCCCCTCTCTCTCTATCTATCTATCTATATCTCTCTATATATATATAAATAGATAGATAGATAGACAGATAGATAATGTACTAACAGATGATAGATATAAAAATATTGGTATAAACACAGACAAACAGTAAGAAATCAAGTGAGTGTTAAACAAACAGAAATATAGAAGGTAACTGACAAAGATCACTGAACTGACCACGATAGATTTATTTACATGATATTCAGAAAGTAAGAAAAAAATGAAATAATGAAAAAATGATTTTATATCGACAGATAAATTTGAAATCGTAACAATTCACTGTCGTTGTCAAAGTATGTTTTTTCATTGTTGCCTGAGAATTCCTAAGCGATGAATTTTGGCTGCTGTAAGAATCGCGTTTTAAACAAGAATCTGATTCTGAATTGATGAAAACAGAACGAATATTTTCCGAGTTTACATTTTTTTTAAGTAAATTAACCGATAACATTTATTTCATGATTTTATTTCAATTTTTTTTTTGTTTGCAAGTTAATGCCGGAATGGTTTAAAACGTTATTTTGTTTGCTAAGCAACTGTGAGTTCAGACTCTAGACCCGTTAGTATGAACATAACCTCTGTGAAAGAATGGCGAATAACTGAGCTGTACTAAATAAACCTAGATATGATATCCCTAGTCATGACAAGTCGAAGGATCGATAGATCGATAAAATTCGTAGATGAATAGGGCACAAACAAACACACACACACACACACACACACACACACACACACACACATATATATATATATATATATATATATATATATATATATATATATAATAATAAAATATAATAGTCTCATCCATGTAAAAAATATTAAAAATAATAGAAGCATTATTAACCCTAGGATGGCCGAGGTGTCGTTTTCGACACCTTCAAATTTTCAACAAATTCCTATGGAATAACTAGCTTTGGTTCGATGCTGAGGCTTATGGACAATTATTGAGTTTTAGCAAAGATGCTTAACAGACTTAATTCTTTAAAAAATATTCAGGGGAATAGCTGATATTTGAGGTTTTACCTTGAATGGCTGAGGTGTCGTTATTGACACCTAGCCTATTTATAGGGTAAATGCATTGAAAAATTTCTCACAAACAATAATACTTGTGTTTATGTCCCCTATCTATCTATTTACCTATCTATCTATACACACGCACACATAATATATATATATATATATATATATATATATATATATATATATATATTACAGTGTTACCCGGATATAAGAGACCCGGATATAAAGAAACCCGGATATAAGAGAGATTTTATCTGGTCCCAAATAAGAGCCTGTGTTAATGTATATAAAATAGACCAAACCCGGTTATAAGAGAAACCCGGATATAAGAGTCTTCTCCGCTCCCGACAACTCTTTTATATCCGAGTTACATTGTATATATATTTCAGTATGAGGTATACTAATATTTGTGAATTTCTTTTCAGACTTGTTATTCCTGACTTGAATATTGAATATATTAGAGATGGCTGCTTCACAGCGTAATGGAAATAAAGATGTCAAAGGAAATGGCCATTCCAGTGTTAATAAAAAAAATTATTATTGATTGAAGACTGATTTCAGTTTGAAATTCCTTGAATGTTATCCGGATCTACACACATGACATTAAGACCGGTTGGCACATTGGACGAAATGTTGTGATAATAATAACAAAGATGCGGATAAAAGTTCATATGTAAATAATGGCAAATCCTCCAGGCAGGAATTTTCCTCTTTTATTTGAAATTTTTTATCGTTATTTCTCTGTGTCTCTTCCCGTACAAATTTTGCATTTCTTTCAACGTTCTTACTTCCTAACTCCTTGCACATTGGAACTAAATGTCTTTCTTTACTTTTACATCTTCCTCTAATTCTCCCCTCTTGTTCTTCTCACTCCTTCTTTCTATCTGCATATTTATACTTTATATTTTTTCTCATGTCATTCATTACTCGTCATATTATTTAACCCTCTCTCTCTCTCATACGATCTCTGTTTATGGTTCACGTCGTTCTCTCTTCACTCTCTTTCTTCCCTAAAATCTTTCACCCCCACTATTTATTTCATTTTTCTCATTTACACTCTCATCTCTCTCCTGTTCATCATTTTCCATAAATGTTTGCCTTGACGTTTGACATTGCTGTTTTTACCTTTCCTTCTTCTTTGTAGCTTCTCTCTTTCTCTCTCGCAATCGTTAATTTTATTTTTGCAATCAGTTTTCCTTGCTATCCATTTCTTTGTCATTCGACTCATTTACTAAATGTATTCGTTCTTCTGTCAGAAAATGTATATCTATAACATCTACGCGTTATTTTGTTTTCTTTCCCTCAACATCTAGCTCATGGCTTCAGAAACCGAGAAAGTGTCCTTCCCCAGGAGTGTCTCTCAAAATATACAGGTACTTTTAGATTAGGGGCACTTCACCCCATTTTAATATTAGACGATGTGCTGCTTTCTATAGTCCCTTTTGGTTCTCGTCTTACTTGAAATCCATTTCTAATTAATTCTAGAACTCTTCCAGAAAATGGCACAGGGATTTATAAAAGCCGTGATTTACTCAATAAAGAAAAGCCTTTTTGAAATCTCGCTCTCACTTTCCGGAGAAAGTATTAGTATTCAATACCGTAATCTTATCCGCCTTGTCTAAGGATACTTGTGGCAAATCTTTACCGTTGTGTGTAAGGTTATTCATCAATGCGTATAATCCAAAAGAAACTGAGTCAGTTGAAACTGATATACGTTTGTGTTTGTCTTTAAAATAATTCCCAGTATGGATTTACATCTTGAAAAGAGGCCACACTCCTTAATCTCATTATATGGCTATAAATGGATTCAATTTAAGTAAAAACATATGTAATTAGCTAATGAAATTAGATAAAACTAATTTTATCTTCCATGTTCTACTTTAGCCATATATATTACCATAATTTCCCATGTATAATATGCATTTTTTCTAAAAGAAATAACAAGCAAAACTATGGATGCGTATTATACAGTGATACAAAAAGATTTTTAAAAATTGCCGTTTCATCGGTCAATCTCAGTTGCGAAAAGACAAGCGGAAGACAATTTGATACCAACATTCAGTGTTTGCGACCTCATAGCGATGTCAAATGCAATCACATATACCTAATAATAATTACAAATGCAAAATAAAATATGAATTATCATAAAACTAAATTAGAATAATATCATTATTCTATGTTTAAAATCATTTTCTGTGAAAAACTACATACAGATCCGGTAGATTGCACATTTTATCGAACAAAAACAGGTTAATAAGTCTGCGCAGTAGGCACAATATAGGTATTTCCGTTTCCTTTTAGAATCGTGATGATCGGAAATTTTGATAACTATCTTCAATTACAGCTTGAATAAGAGTGGAAACGTTGGCTGTATGAATTTGGAAAGGTACAATTTATGGGATTTGATTAACAATCAAGGGGTGCGTATTATGCGTAAGTAGAAACATTTTCCCAAACTTTCATCACAATTTTAGGGATGCGTATTATGGATGAAGGCTTATGTTATATGGAGAATTACGGTATACCATATTCGATTAAAAGTCTTTGCCAACACAGTCGAGCAGGAGAGAAGGGTAGACGAGAGGAAAATATTTGAGAATTCCAGTTCAAACTCTCTCTTACCCTCCACACTCTTCTTGTTTATGTGTTGCAGTTTTTCTTTCTTTTTATTAATCTCTCTTCTTTCTACCCCTCTCTATCTATCTCTCTCTCTCTTTCTCTCACTCACAATCTCTCTCCGTTGGTGTAATTTTATGTTGTTAATTTTATCATGATTTTACACGCGATTCTCTTAACGATATTGCCTTGCGAGATTTTGCTTAATTATGGTGTATGATGTTAATGGCAAGAAGTGTACAGAAAAAAAATACTCTTCACGTCAGTGCAGGTCAAACAGTTCAAACAGTTTCAGGTTTTGTAAAGGTTTCTCTGTGTTAAGCGTAAGCATTCCAACGCAGATAGGCGTTTCTTCAAAGATATTCAGTAGACTTTGTTGAAGCTATCAAAGCTGACACGTCGCCAAATGACAAAGCATCCCAACAATATATGCTAGTGAAAAGGAAAGGAGTGAACAAGAAAATGAATGTCCAACCAAGCCGTTTTCTGATTCAAAATCTGAGTTTGAGATTTCTTCTTTAAAATCGACATTCCATTACCGTCTGAGAATGTTACAGTCTTCTTGAATTAGTTACTTCTTGATATATTAAACTTAGACTATTTACATTATTCGTATTGTGTCCTCATCTTTGTCGCCATGTTTGTCACAACGTTTCGGGCTTTGTACGCTCCGGCCTTCTTCAGGTGGTTGGAATGTCGAACTGAAAACTTTATTTCGCTCACTGAGGTAGACTGTTCTAGTTCCACGTGCCATGTCTAATGGCTATCAGTTATCTCCTGTTAATTTCCCTCTGAAAGTTCTCCAAGTATTGAACTCACAATCTTTGGGTCCTCTCACTGGATCTAACTAACGCATTTATCCACTGTGCCATGTGTCCTTATTATAAACCTCCAGCAACTATTTTTTACCAGTGCTTATATTGCGATATTTGCTGTTATTATTGCATTTTTTTTTACCAGAGCTCATATTGCAATTTTTGTTGTTATTATCGTTTTCTCTGGCACTCCTTATTACTGGTTCCCATATTGTATTCATTTCTATGCTTGGTCGGTTCAGGAGATTTTTGTAGCCGAGCATATGTGATGATTCATTAAGTTTGCGAATTTTTCAATGATGTTCTTTGTCTATGCTCTCAACTGGATCCCACAGAGGGCGGTGATCTCCCTTTTCTCTCCATATGTGGTCAGCCACGCCTGATTTTCCACTTCCCCTCGTGTTACAGCTTTTTGGTGTTCTTGAAGCCTTACCTTAAGGGGGCGGCCTTTCCCCCCCCCTTATATTTCTATCCGGAGCTGCACGGGATAGTGTACACACAGTTTTTAATCATGTTCTCCTCTATGGGGGGGAGGGTCTTAATCGGGAGAGCTATGTATGAAATGTTGTCCCGCTTTTGAAGGGTTTTCCTGATGTTATATGGACCGCAGATCCTTTGTATTTTCTCTGGTAACCCCTTCACTTAGGGCAGGCAGTCTGTTTGCTGAGTGTTGTTGTCCTCCTCATGTACCAGCCTATCCCAGTTTTATGGAGCTGCTGCCATGTACCCAGGGTAGTTGTTACGTCGTAGGGTACTACTTATACTGAGCAATTCTTTATCTAATGTCTCTAGGTGGTTGTAAGCAGTGGACGATCCTTTTCTTTACGCTGTATAGATGGTTGGTATTGGAACTGAGGTACTGTCAGGTCAATGTCAGAAATATAGACAGATATTAAATTTATAGCCGATATGTTTGGCTACAGATTGAAGGAAGTCATTCTATGTTTTTAATACCGTATTTTCGGTCTATAATACAAGCATTTTACTCCAAAATTTCGTGTTAAAATCTGCTTGAGGGCAGATGTATATGCGGGCGAAGAATTCGTGGATATGAGGTGGAAAGACAATATTGAATCAATTGCTATACTTTATGCCCGGAATTTTCTCCATGGTGTCATGCTAGAATCTATATTTATACGTCTCTGATTCCTCCTTGCTTTGAATATTACTGCCATCTCTGATCTGCTTCTTCCTGCTATATATTGTGAGATTCTTGATAAAATCCACAAAAGAATCTGCAATATTGTTTGTGCTAACCTGAAATCTCGGTGTCAGGTATGTTTCCAGAGGCGTAAGATAGTTTCTCCATGTCTTTTCGATAAAAAAATGCCCATGGTAATTGTGCTGATGAAATCTCCTGTATAATATTGTTGAAACTTGACTAATGCATGGAATAATAATGCAACACAAAATGTACTTAGAACAAAATGTATTGAAACAAGAAAGTGTACACAATATTTACATATAGTCTTTTGTATATTCCTGGTAAGACCGTTCCTGGAGAATGTGTTGACTGAGTCGCAGTCGGGCAGAGTCTCTGGTTGAATCTCTTGATTCCTCCCTCTCTTCCAGGTACAAACCATATTTATATGGTCGGTACTCCACTGTGCAAATTAGGTGGATCTTACCATAACAGATACCTAGTTTTTATATGTTTAAGTGCAGTACTAAATTAGCGGTAAGGTATCATCTTTTTACATTTGAAATTGTATATATAACTATATATTCTATGCTAACCATTTATTCTATTACATTTCTGACTGTGGAACTTCCCTCTTAGAACTGAGGCCCTATTGAGCGAGTTAAACATAACCCCGTATTGGGCTTTATCTCCAATTTAGACTCCAACAAGGCTAGTGGTGGTGACGGGATACCAGCCATTGTCTTGAAGAAATGCACGCCTGAATTGGCGCCCGCCCTTTCTAAACTATACAACTACTGCCTCAAGGAATCTTGTTTTCCTGAGTGCTGGAAGTCCTCTTCGATTGTTCCTGTCTTCAAGAACTCCCTCGACCCCTCTGACCCTTCCAACTTCCGTCCTATCAGCCTCCTTCCCATCTTCGGCAAAGTCTTCGAAGCCATAATCAATACCGAGGTGGTTAAACACCTCACATCCCATAATCTGCTCTCAGACAAGCAATATAGTTTCCGCTTTGCCCGATCTACAGCTGATGTGCTTACGGCCATCACTGAAACTGTCTACCGAGCTCTTCAAAATAACGGGGAAGCCCGTGCCGTGGCCCTAGATATCGCCAAAGCATTTGATAGGGTTTGGCATGCCGGCCTTCTTCGCAAGCTCCAGGGTTATGGCATTACGGGTCAGTTGTATAACCTCATACAATCATTCCCACGAATGCTGGTGTTCCTCAAGGCTCCATCCTAGGCCCCACTCTATTCCTTATCTACATAAATGACCTTCCTGACGCCATAAATTCCCAAGTTGGAATCTACGCGGATGACACCACAATTTATTCCTGCCTCAAAAACAAATCTAGTGTCACGGACAAAACTAACCTGGCCGTCCGTCTCGAAAAGGACCTCCAATCGGTTGTGAACTGGGGCAAGAATTGGCTGGTCAGCTTCAACGCTTCTAAAACAAAACTGCTCTCCATTAATCACCACAGAGATCCTTCCCTGCCCTCCATTAGAATGTCTGACGCTCAACTTCTCGAGAGCACCTCTCTGCGGCTGCTCGTTCTCACGTTGACTGCTGACCTGAGATGGAACAAATACATTGAGTCAATTGCTTCGTCCAACGCAAGGAAATTTTGCTCGCTGTGCCGCGCCAGGAAATTTTTCTCCCCGGAGTCGATCTTTCAGATCTACAAATCAACAATTCGCCCTTGCATGGAGTATTGTTGCCATATATGGTCTGGTGCCCCTTCTGTTTGCCTTCGGGTTCTTGGTAGGCTCCAGAGGTGGATATGCAATGTAGTTGGCCCTGCTCTGGCGTCTCGTCTACAGTCACTTTCTCACAGACGCGCTGTCGCCTCCCTCTGTCTGTTCTACAAATACTTTCATGGAAATTGCTCCGAGGAGCTGCATTCGCTGGTTCCCAGACGTCATGAGTTCAAGCGCCCTACGAGGCTGGCATCCCGCTCTCACACCTTCAATGTCGAAACTCCTAAATGTAGCCGTCTCTTCTACTCCAATAGCTTCATATCTCGCACCGCTCGCCTATGGAACTCCCTTCCCTATTCCAGTTTCCCTGAAAGCTATAATCTCCAGCTATTCAAATGTATTGTCAATCGACATCTCCAGTTGCCTTGATCTATCCACTACCCTCCTCCTCACCCTTTCTTCTATCACTTCTATCTGATCTTGCTCTAAATTTTCTGTAACCCCTTGCGCCCTAGTGGCTTCCCGCCTTGCTTGGGGTGAAATGTTAAAAAACAAAAAAAATTAGTTGCCTCACAGTCAAGCTTGACCTTCAAACATTTAAATGCAATGTGAATCTGTTGTGGATTCCTGTACCAATAAATAACAAACGCCAGGAATGACTATATAAAAATAATGTATTAACGTAATAATACAAACTGGTAAAGCAGGTTAGTAGTTCCAGGAATACGTGTTAGTAGGAAAATATATATACAGTCTTTGGTATTGAAGTATCTCTGTATGACTTCTTACTGAGTCTACGTGCTCGTTCACTCTGACTCCTACAACGCTGTTACCTCACCCTCACTCTTCCGGTTACCTACAACCTTTTACTCTGTCACTCTGAACTCGACTCGACTCGACTCGGTCTTGCTATCGTCTTACCCTCATCTCGCTCTTGCAGTAGTATATGTATATAGTGGGTGAGTTCATTTGTATAAAAAGGGGTGGACCCCTCAACAGAATCTTTATCTTCTGTCTTCTTAATTCCAATTTTCGTGAGAACAATAAATAGGAATACAAGGATTAAGTCATATGGTCTCAATAATTCAATGGATTGGATCAGGAATGACGTCCTTTTAGATCCCAATATTTGATTTAATAATTTTAGTTTAATTAGCTGAATTTAGTCGTAATCTCCATAATGATACTTTCTTTTGCTACACTTCTAGCTGGAACGGTCTTTCAGCTTCTTCCTATCCGGTCAGCGCCTTCTTCTTTGTATCATGTCCCTTTAGAACGTGGGCGATCATGGCTCTCCACAAAAGCCTAATAAGTTGTAGCTCTTAGTAAATTTTGTAGTTTTGCTTATCTTCCCTAATCCCTGATTTGCTAACCATTTACACACTCTCATTAGCTAGGTTATACTAAGATTTCCTTTTGCATTCAATATATCCCGAGGGGGTCAAATTTTCCAAGCTCCCTTTGAGAAATTTCAACTGTCACTTTCGTATGTTTTTGTTTCCATTTTCTTTAAAACTTCATCGTTGATCACAGGTTCAATCCATGGTATTCTCAACTTCTTTCTATGTTGGCTCAAATCTTTTCTTCATACGCGAAGAGATTGTCAATTATTCACTGCCATATAAAAGGAAGGAAATACAAAACGGGTCCGTAGTTTTTTCTTTGTTCGTAACGAATTTTTTTCCCTGTTACTTAATACTTTACTTGATATATGACTTTCCTGTTACTTAATGCATTGCTTGATATATGACTTCACGTTAAAACACCTGTTCTTGTATGATCACGCCTGGTCACCTCCTACATGGGTGACCGCTTGTAGTACTGGGAACTTGGATGTGCAGGGAGTGATAATGGCTGGAATTGTTAATCAGACAGCTGAGTTCCAATTTTCTTTGGATTCTTTGTATTCACTTATGTGCAATATTACTCTTAAAAACTATGAATCTACCTTTTCTCCCCTAACTATGGGTTAATTAGTAAGACTTGTATCACTAAAACAGTGATTATGCTTCCAGCCTCAAATATTTTCTCGCTTTAAATAACGTGCAAAATGTTCATAAATCGTAGAAATGAATGAATGAATCAGGGATTATGTCTTTTCTGAAAGGTGGGGAAAGCATCTTTCGTGATGTCAATGCCTTGTTGCATTTCGGTGTTGCCTTTTTCTGTCCTCTCTAAAAACACTTACAGGGTATTTAATGTCTTCTGCTTGCTAAAATAAACAACATCTATATGACAAAAATCAAAACCCAAATCAACTACGATCATCAAAAATGCCACGTCTATCCTCGTCATCTGTCTTCCGTTATTGTCTTTTATCAGTTACTTTCACTCTAAGTAACCCTTGCATCTCAGAATCTTTTATCACCTTGCTTGGGATGAAATGATAAAAAAAACTGTCTCATTCCTTTCCAAGTCGACTGAGAATTTTGTAGGATTGAATCAAATTAAAATACATTTTGCGAACTTCTAATTGTAAAAAGGTGTGAAGTACCCCAAGTCTAAAAGTACCTGTATATTTTGAGAGACACTCCTGGGGAAGGACAGACAACGGTACTGAATGGCAAAAGAGAAAAGATTTGCCACAAGTATTCTTAGACAAGGCGGGTAGGATTACGGTATTGAATACTAATACTTTCTCGGGAAAGAGAGAGGGTGATTTCAAAAGGCTTTTGTTTATTGAGAAAATCACGGCTTTTATAAATCCCTGTGCCATTTTCCGGAAGAGTTCTAGAATTAATTAGAAATGGATTTCAAGTAAGACGAGAACCAAAATGGACTATAGAATGCAACACATCGTCTAATATTAAAAGGGGGAAGTGCCCCAAATCTAAAAGTACCTGTATATTTTTGAGACACTCCTGGGGAAGGACACTTTCTCGGTTTCTGAAGCCATGAGCTAGATGTTGAGGGAAAGAAAACAAAATAACGCGTAGATGTTATAGATATACATTTTTTTGACAGAAGAACGAATACATTTAGTAAATGAGTCGAATGACAAAGAAATGGATAGCAAGGAAAACTGATTGCAAAAATAAAATTAACGATTGCGAGAGAGAAAGAGAGAAGCTACAAAGAAGAAGGAAAGGTAAAAACAGGAATGTCAAATGTCAAGGCAAACATTAAAGGAAAATGATAAACAGGAGAGAGATGAGAGTGTAAATGAGAAAAATGAAATAAATAGTGGGGGTGAAAGATTTTAGGGAAGAAAGAGAGTGAAGAGAGAACGACGTGAACCATAAACAGAGATCGTATGAGAGAGAGAGGGTTAAATAATATGACGAGAAATGAATGACATGAGAAAAAATATAAAGTATAAATATGCAGATAGAAAGAAGGAGTGAGAAGAACAAGAGGGGAGAATTAGAGGAATATGTAAAAGTAAAGAAAAACATTTAGTTCCAATGTGCAAGGAGTTAGGAAGAAAGAACGTTGAAAGAAATGCAAAATTTGTACGGGAAGAGACACAGAGAAATAACGATAAAAAATTTCAAACAGAAGAGGAAAATTTCTGCCTGGAGGATTTGCCATTATTTACATATGAACTTTTATCCGCATCTTTGTTATTATTATCACAACATTTCGTCCAATGTGTCAGATGGGATGATAGTCTGTTTCCGTTTACATGGATACTCATCACATTCTTCGCCGTGTATTGCTTAATATATTGTACTGTAATTGTCATCTTTGATAATGGCTTATGTAAGCCGAAAGCTTTGATTGGTTTAAAAAAATATGTATCAATATTGTGATATTCTTTCTTCGTTTAATGATAATGTTATTAAGCTTATCAGACGTTACGAAAAGAATTTACATAAAATAAATAGACAACACTTGTCTATATTATTTAATGAAACATGAATGAAAAAATGCTGCCTAAATACACACAAGATATATATATATATATATATATATATATATATATATATATATATAGAGAGAGAGAGAGAGATAGATAGATAGATAGATAGATAGATAGATAGATAGATAGATAGATAGATATAATATTACTGGTAAATATACACATACATATGCAAAATATATAAATATATATACATACCTGCATACACATAAATATATATTTTTTTGAATTTGTAGGTCTGATGAATTGGATCGTATTTACGATTGCAATGGAATAAATTATGACCATGGAATATTAGTGTTTAAGCCATTTTAATATATATATATATATATATATATATATATATATATATATAGCGAATACCTGGAAAGTACGTTTTCAAACTTTTCTAATATATTCCAAATATAAATAAAACAAAACATTTTGTATATTTAGCAATATCATAATATGCTACTTCTCCACATTGATGCTAAATACTTATTGCTACGTAATCGTGTATATATATATATATATATATATATATATATATATATATATATAGATAGATAGATAGATAGATAGATAGATAGATAGATATACATGTATTCTCCTCGAGGAACGAATGAATCTACCCTTGAACCTCTGCAACGAAAGCGTTATATTTAAGTTCTATTGTCGAAGAATTTAGCAAATCCATAAAGCCTATTCCATTCTGATGTCCAAGTATATTCTCTTCAACTCTTCCTTATTTATTTACACATTTTCTTCTGCTGTTGTAACACTGGATAATTAGCATTAAGAAGGGCTTGACATGATAATCTAAAAGAGATAATCAGTAACTTTCAGTAGAAACAGTAAATTATCAAAACTATTGTGTCAGAGAAACATTCTCTTCTCACCTTAACCAACTGGGCAATGACGCTAGAGTTGGAATTTATCGTACTGTTACGTGTGATTTAAGTAATTGTACTTAATTTATACTGTTTCGTCTGAGGTAAATAATTTTGAATCTGTAAGTATTCATAGTTGGAAATGAAAAAAAAAAAAACATTTATTTTAAAACTAGTTGTAAAGAAAAATCATCTTACCAACCCTCACCTACGAGTACATTGAAATATATTGAGTCTCTGAAATACGATATATAAAAAATTTAGAATGATTAATGTTGTTTAAATGATGGCACGGACAAATTTAACCTTACGCGTCAAATAGATATTGAAAGAAATAACCGGTTCCCTTGAACATTAATCAATTCATAAAGGCATGGAATTCAGAAGAATCAACAACATTTAAAAATCAACAGCAGAAGAAAATGTGTAAATAAATAAGGAAGAGTTGAAGAGAATATACTTGGGCATCAGAATGGAATAGGCTTTATGGATTTGCTAAGTTCTTCGACAATAGAACTTAAATATAATATTGCGATCAGGTTGCAATTTCACATTAGGTGATCAAATAAATACCATATCACCATGTCCCACTAGACAAATTTTTGTAACAATCTATTATCACCAATTATTTTCCCTCATCCAATCAAATCCCACTGTTACAAGTTTACCAGTTGACGTTTTCCGGACACCTTGTCGGAGTGGAACAGGCAACAAGCTTATTGTTGTTACTCGTCCGATCAATCCCACCCCAATATATCCAAGACGCGTCAAACTAAATCGATATTACTAAATCTTGATTTGCAATTTAAAAAAATGGCACGGTATATCATGTAATAAATTTACGCAGAATGCAAATTTCTTACACTTCATCCTTGATTTTAATTATATTTAGTTTAAAAATGACTAAATAATATAATTACTAAAATCCAATGATACCTTCTACTTAACATTAAAATTTGAAATATATTCAATGAAATTCAGAACTAAAAAAAGAAAAAAAAATTTGATCATTTAGTAGATTCCGTTGCTATCACCAAGATTTTTGTACACTTTCTATAATGGAAGCAAAAATAAATATATAAAAAAATTAGATAAAAATGAAAAAGTAGCACTAGTTTTTAAAAATGTGAAAAACATCAGCGAACTATCCAACACAAGTGAAATATTAATCTCAGAATAAAAAAAAGAGAAACAGATACATTCACACAGACAATTATATATTGGCGTAACCAACCCCATTCATTTCATGAAATAGACCAGAAAACAATTAAAAGTAACAAATCCAATGGGCAAACTCCACAAGCAAAACTATATTCCAATCTAATTTCTTGGTATACCACTGCTGTTGCATAAAAGAATAAAATTACTTATTCTACCAAGTTTTCTACTACAGATTAGTAAGTGTATTCATAAACAGACAGTCAAATTTACCTCGACACTGAAACAATCCCAGCCTTTTCCTAAATGTGGGGGGGGGGGCACCGGAAGAACTTTTCGGTAGATTCAGGATCACAAGAAGAAGCCAAGGGCAAACAGATACAAATAAACATTATTCACATTTATAATTTAAAGAAAAAGTATTTTTTTTTTCACATTTTCATTTAATTGTTATATTTATTAATTTCATATGAAGCAAATCTTCGTGACAAACACTGGATTTTTCAAAGCTTTTTATTTTGTTGTTTTATTTTTCATCAATAATGGCTACTCGATTAATGATGAGGGATAAATATGTCTGAAGACCTTACGTAAATACATAAAATAGATTTTTTTACGGATTAGGTTTAAGCTATTATCTTTCAAATAAATCAGGATTTAATTTCCAAAAAGATATTTCAATTATTTGAAAAGCGTTCTTATATTCTGTTATGGCTTTTATAAATCCCGGGAAGGCGAAATGGTGGAGTAATGGATAGCGGCTTGGATTGAGGAATCGGAGAGTCGAGTTCGAATTCTAGTCAAATCCATTCCATTCACTTACGAGCTAATACCCTTGGGAAAGGTATGAATTTTCTTCCCCCAGCTATGGGTAAATAACAGGATAGACCGTCTTCTATAGACTTGGATGGCAGCTGGTCTATTGCAGAAAGAAGTGGCTACCTACTGCGGAACAAAACGTGCCTTGTCCGTCATGTATCGAAAGATACATGATCGCCTAAGTGTGTATCACACATGGCACATAACTGAAGTCCAGGGATTCCGTTTTAGTAATAATGAAATCTATTAATCTATCGACGCTTTTACATAATAAAATATTCTTAAAAAGACATCTTTCTGATCGGCTGTTTTTACCAAATGTTTTCTTTAATAAGTAAATAAATAAAAAATGAACCCAAAGAAATATTTTTCAACTAAATTTTTATGCAACACATGTAAAACTCATTCCATTTTTTTTCGATACATCTTATCCTTATTTTTTTTTCTTTAAGTGATCCCAAATGTTATCATTTATTTTTTTACTTTATTAGCTTTTTGTACAGTCTCCGGTTATCGCCGTCAAGAAGACACCGCCTCGCACACTCAACATCGAGTCATGAAATCACCAATGACTTACGACTGAGATAAATCATTTAACATCCTCTAATATGGAGGGAAAATTATTTTAAGCGGGTGTCCCGAACACCGATATGACCATGCCTGCAACGGCTAGAAATCAGTTAGCAAAAAAAAAAAAAAAAAAAAGAATTTCTTTCTCAGTTACATCCTATTCTTTCACTCCATCTACGAATGTTTCATCAGGATTATTGCCCTATATCCTCATTAAGCCTTCTCATTTACTTTCACTCGCAGTAACCCATTACATTTTAATGGCATTAGACACTCGATGGTCTGAAATGTTTAAAAGAAAAAATGCTGGCAAACTGTTAGTAGACTATTCCTATTAAGTGTAATAAAACAGCAAATTCAGAGCGTATGCGTTGCATTGCTTAACACAAGTGTTAGAAATATTTCTTCAGGTAAGCAGATAATTTTCAGTATGAGGCAGTGACGGCCATAAACTGTCTAAGCGAATAAGATAAAATTGAAAATAGTGGTTAGTATTCGGGAGAAAAGTAAAACTTCTTTTCCGGTAACGAGTTGAATTAAATATTTGAAAAAATCGTTTTTTTGTCTTATAATAAAGAAATCAAGGAGGCAATTGAATCACAATGTGGAAAAATGAAATTATAAATTTTATAAAAAGAAGAAACCAAAATTTGGGAGAACAACCATTTTATAGACTTAATGAAAATATTTAAGCAGTTGTTTATCGGTATCCACCTAATGATTGTTTTGTTATTTCGATTATCGATTCTAATTCAACCATATTGGAACTGAGAATTTAGATATCATCGAAATATTCATTGTAAATATTAATTTTTATAAAAATAAGTTTTAATTTGTATGAAATGCTTTCCTCGTGACTTCACATAGAAAAACGCAGAATCAAATGACTTTGATAATTTTATTCAAAATGAATATGCAAACGAAACCACGCTATTATTCCGTCAGATTTTAAGCACATTTAAACAGTATTTCCACCAAAATTATTTTTTTGTATAAAATTAAATGTAAAATCAAATGTATTCTTCATATTTATTTCCGAAACTTAAATACATGTCTTTATTTCCTTTTTTAAACCTTCAGTGCTGGCCTCTATATTGGGTATTCATTTTAAACAAGCTAAATGCAAATCATATATCGCAGTGCATCTGTTTGCTCTTGACAATCGGTAAAGCAAGAAAAATTAAAACAGCACCAGAAATATGCCATTTACAATGTAAACATTTCTCCTTTTGTTTGCATTCAGAACTTCACAGCTTTTAAGGGATCGTTGATATCCTTACATGATAACTATTCTGTCTGATAAGTGGCGCCATTTTTTTGCAAAAGAAACTATGCAAAGGAGGGAAGATGAATTTTTATTTTCAGAGCTTACAAAAGTCATAGAAAATTTAGGAGTTGCCATTATTTAAGATTTATTTTTTGTTATTGTCTCAGCTGCTGTTACTTTGTCATCATCATTATCACCATCATCAAAATATGGCGATAGTTGTTCTAAACATTTTCATGAAAACTGCTTTGACAAGATACTTTCACTGTTACCCCGGCTGCAAGAATTTAAGCGTGCTACTAGACTGGCTTCTCGGTCCCACCCTTTCACTGTCAAAATAGTTAAATGCAATCACCTCTTCTACTCCAACAGCTTCTTCTCTCGCACTCCCCGCCTGATGAACTCCCTTCCGCCTACTTGCTTCCCTATTCATCTTTTGATGTCTTGTTCCTGAACCCCGTCTTTCTCTATATCTTTTCCTCAAACACTCCTCTTCCTCTCACTCTCTGTAACGCCTTGCGTGATAGTGGCATTGCCGCCTTGTTTGGCGTGAAAGGTTTAATATATATATATATATATATATATATATATATATATAATAAATTATATATATATATATATAAGTGAACATTGAAGTCAACGCTTGGAGGCGACCGTCTGTTTCATGGTAGACGCAATCGTCAGGCCATGAATGCTGTTGTTTTCTCGGCTATCCGGGTCAGTGGTGAATTGTGGGTAGTCTATTTTGGCGTTTATTTTACTGGAAGTCGTTTATTTGTTTAGTTATTTGGGTTAAATTATTTTGCTTCTCATTATTTATTTTTATTATGATAATTGTTGCAGCTGGTGGTTCTTCATCCAAATTCCAACTCTCCATCGGATTTAACCATTGCAATTTTATGGTATACTTCAACTGTTTCTATATTGGTTACTTATTCCAAAGCTACTCAGTCCTATGCGAATTAGTTCAGCATTGGTAACTGCTATATGTTCACTCATTACTCACATGATCGTTGAATGGTATAATCGGAATCTTTCTATTAAAGCACATTTCTGTTGCTATGAATCGCTGTTTCATTGGTTTAGGAAAACTCAAACGCGAAATTAAAGCTGAGAATTGGTATGATGAATGTAATAATACGTAAACTATATTACTGTAGGTTCAAATTAATTGTTCAAAGCCTGCAAATAATTGTGGAATATTCCATAAATATTTTCAGACTTTGTTTACAACTACATCTTAAAAAATATCATGTTGCGCCAAATTATGTTTTCACGTTTTATATTTTTAATTTTCTTGAAATTTTATTTTGATTTTAAGGCATATGATATCTTAAAAACGATATTTTGAAAATCTTGTTGAAATAAGAAAATACTACAAAATTAATTAAATCCAGTGCAATTATTTAGCCAAAGACTTTTTCAGAAAACTTTATTCTCATTATGTCATTGTCTCTACCAAACATAGGTGATCTTGGATTCCTACAACTTCATATGATTTGCAGCTCTTAAAGCAACTTTTGTCTTTCGCCATCCTTTCAGGCTACTGTTTAGTAACAAATTCTTCAAGCATTCTTTCCTCATTGTGTCACAGAAATTTCAAATGTTTCTTTCTGATTTTAAGTATAAGCTTCATTTTTCTTTTCTTTCTGTTGTCTCTAAAACATCTTCCTTACTCCCATGTTTAGTTCATGGTATTTTGCAGAATAACTTTTCTTCTGTCTCAAGAGGCTTATTTTTTTTCGGGAAAATCCAAACCAGAATTTAAAGCTGAGAATTGTCCTGATGTATGTAACCAAACTTAAACTATATTCTCGTAGGCTCAAATAAATTGTTCCAGATTTTATAACATACAAATTCCTATAGACCAGATTTTATTTAATACTATCAGCATGGCCCGGCGTTGCCCGTGCTTGATTCAAAAATCGTACAACTCATACAGCAATCGCTATCACTTGACTTAAAATATTTTTGCCCTTCCTTGCCTTTAAAGGAGTGCCTTTTGCAGTGCTGATGTTGCTACATGCCTTACTTCTTGCCTATCTCACACTGCGAATTTTTTCTAAGCACTATACTATACTTTTACGAAAAAAGAACTAAACAAAATGAACACAAAACGATCAGTTTTAAAAAAAGGACTCGTAATTGGAAAAAACGAATGAAAAAAGAATGTTAACAACAATTACTTTTTCACTCCTAACCCAGTTCTGTGGAATCAGAATCAACGTTGAGTTTAAGCAAGCGAATGAGCCAACTGGAGTAAAGTGCCATGCAGATTTAATTTTTTCCCACTTGTGACGAATGTAGGTATCGATTTTTTTGCATGCTAGCTTGCTAGTTAACATTCGTGTCAGTCAGCTGTTGACTCTCACGCTGGCCAAAAGAATCTTCCTGCCGATTCGTGGCAGCCAGCTATTGGCTATCAATCTGGCCAGTAGAAAATGGTCGCAAACTACATGAAAACTGCCGTAGAAGCATGAAAAAAATCGATTATTTCCACTATCGATGAGAGTTGGGAAATGCAAAGTCGATCTTGGCCTTCCCGCTAACTTGCAGCATGTGCATGTAAATTTGGGTGCAAATCCGTCGAAATTTCGGCCGTGCATTCGTTACACACACATACACACACACACATCCTGCCTTTTATAGATAGAGATAATTAATGGACTTTCGTCGATAAACATTACACATTCTGCCCTTTGCATAAAGATGTACAGGACGATCGGCATTCAAACCGTGCAGATATGTCATAAATGAAAGAAGTAATATTTTTCTTTTGCTAAAAGTTAGATGGATAAATATCTACTGACTCACAAATTTACCGATTTGGTTATTCTTCAGAATTTGGTCTTAAATAGTCGGGACAAAAACCTGGGTTAAGGTCGATGATTAATGTCTGATAATTAATGGAAAACTCGATGGGTTGATACGTGATTATCCCCGATTGACTGAATGCTTAGAAATAGAGTATGAATCCAAAAATAAAGCCATCATTTGGAAGTGGCTATAAATTTCCGTTTTTACCTATTATATATATACTGAGTCATTAAGACGGACGCGAAGGTGCATTTTGTTATCAGCAAAATCTTCTGCCGGAAAATTAGATTCAATGCCAAAACTAAATTACTGAAACTTTCAACTCGCTATGTATAATACTGCCAACTTTGAAAAAATATATATTTAATGGATTAAATGGTCCTGATAATTCCCCCATATATCAGGGCAGTCAGCTGTCAGTACACTTAATATATATATATATATATATATATATATATATATATATATATATATATATATATATATATATATATATATATATATATATATATCTATCTATCTATCTCAGTCTGTTTATTTCTATCTATCTATTTATCTCAATCTGTTCATAACCTATCTATCTATCTATCTATCTATCTATCTATGTCAGTCTGTTCATATCTATCTATCTATCTATCTATGTTCATATCGATTTATATTCTGGTCTTATTTTTGTTCCATTTATTATTTATATTTGAAACTTGTCATAATTATATACGTCATTTTAATTCTTTCCTTCTTTTTTCTTTCTTTCTTTCTTTCTTTCTTTCTTTCTAATTTAACATGTAAAATTGCAACAGCTCCCTAATGAAGCGACTGAATGCATTGATCACTGACAATAGACACAGAATGCACTTGATCAGGGATCAACAATTACGGCTCAAATGCTGGATCTGTCCCCCGACGCCAGTTCATACGTCCCGCAACTTCACTGTGCCACAAAATCAGCTAAAACATAATTATTTATATGGAATCTTACTTATTATAAAACGCAGATTGTGTGTGTGTGTGTGTGTGTGTGTGTGTGTGTGTGTGTGTGTGTGTGTGTACGTTTATATAAACCACTCTGTAAATTCGTGGATCCTTTCGAAAGAGTTAAAAAAATGAAGTTCAACAAGCGATCCGATCACGTTCAAAAAGAACTACACAAAGATATAAAAACGATTAGAAACTCAAAGGACATTTGGGTAAGAGCCGATAAATCCCCCCCAAAATATCTACAAATGTAATCCCCTCACACTACCACAAAATCCTTACGGACAAAATAACATAAACACATAAACTAGATAAATACGTTATTAGGATGTCGTAAATAGATACAAAGACCACTGAAATAACCAATAAGTTAAATATTGCAGATAGAGTGGGAAAGTTCCATACTAAGGGTGCCTACATTTTATTTAAGGACCATAATCAGATCTTCACCATTAGTACACAACCTAGACTAATAAATCCAACAAAAACAAAAATAGGCTTTATCTCACAAAATATAATTAAAAAAATAACCGACAGTTTACTCACCACAACCAGAACAAACCTTTGGAAGGATACGTCTGACACTATTAAATGGTTCGCAAACATGAGGAATAAGATTAAAGCGACATTCATGTTTTATATAATTGTCTTCTATTCCTTTATAACTAGGGACATCCTGCTCAATAGTATCAACATTGCAATGAACTATATAGAAATAAAAGATGATGAAACTAATATCATCTTAACGGCGAGATATTTACTACTAACACTGAATAATTCCACCTGGACTAAACACCACAATGACAAATTCGATGTCCCTATGTGAGCTTATGACTCAGCCCAAGTAGCAGACCTAGTATGGATTTACATTTTAGATGTACTTAGTAGAATCGTAAAACCAGAAATAATAGTGATATATCGGGATGATAGACCCATCCTCATCCCTAATAGTAATAGTCCACTAACAGTAAAATTACAAAAGGAAATTGTTAGGACTTTAAAATTTCTAGGATTTAAGATCGAGATTTCCTCTATCCTTAAAATAGTTGACTTCGTAGATATCACCCTTAACCTTAATGATAAAACTTTTAATCCTTACCATAAAGAGAACGAAACCCCCATCTATATTAATATCGGTTCTAACCACCCCAGTGCAGTCCTAAGACAAATACCCACTACCATTTGCACCAGAATTAGTAAACTATCGTCCAATGAGAAACATCATTAATAAGAATAAAGAACTAAACGTAAAGGACCTCCAAAAAGTGGTTTCAAAATAAACTGTCTTACGCAACCACCATTAGTAATACCGATACATGAATGTAGGTGTAAAAATAGGAAAAGAATAATCACCCACCCCCCACTTCCTCAAACTGTCAAGTATCAACATCGGAAGTACTTCCTAAACCTAATTACTAAAGAGTAATCCCTCTAAACAAGATATTCAACGGGAAATCAGTCAAAATTAGCTACTCATGCACTGATAATTTGTACCAAATTATTAATTCCCATGACAATTACATTTTAAGTAAATTCTATGGGAACAAAACTAGATCTAACATGGAAACCCGCTGTAATTGTAGAACTAAGGAAAACTTCCCAGGCATTTCTGCAAGAGAATTTAAAAAAGGGAATCAATAAACGTAGACATTCATTCACTAGTCCTGAATTTTCGAAAAAAAAAAAAAAGGGAATTGAAGAAAAAGGGTCTGAATCCTTAAATAAATTGGAAAATCCGCGAATACCCCAATAGCTTTAGGGATAGGTGCAAGTTATGTCTAGAAGATAAAAAAAAAATCAGGATAATAAAATATAAGGATCAATGCAAACTATTACACCAACGAAGAGAACTAATCACGAAATGTAGACATAGAAATAGATACAAAATTATATAAGAATACGTGTGGGGAGGGTATGTGTACAGTAGTGGCATATATGTATGGACATGTAAATGTATATATATATATATATATATATATATATATATATATATATATATATATATATATATTTAAAGTAATTCATCGAGTCTGATAGAAATCTCAACAGAATGCAGAAATCATTACATATGCTCTGTCAAAATTAAAAAAAAACCAAAAAACCCCAAAAAACTAGCTCTTTGTGGATCACTTTTAATATTTCATATAAGTAGGATCGACCAACGGATCCATTACCTGTACTATATACATAATGTACTAATATATATATATATATATATATATATATATATATATATATATATATATATATATATATATGGGCTAACGATATAATTTTTTTATATATCAAAACAGTCTGGGAGGAAAGATGTTTGATTAAGTAGAACAAATTTTTCGTATCACGTGTTTCGTCGCTTAGAAGTTCATCGGACGAGGTTTGTTTACGTTTATGTGACTACACATCTATACGAATGAGAGACCATGGGAATTTTAAATTTAGAATTTTTTGTGTTTTGTTTAAAATCTAATTTCATTTAGATTTTTCTTGTTATTGCAATCTTTTTCTTTAGTAAATATCCGATATATTTCTAAAATTAGAATACATAGCGTCTCTCGCTTGTAAGTAAGCATCCTATATATATATATATATATATATATATATATATATATATATATATATATATATATATATTTATCAAACTGTACCTAAAGGCCTGCTCAGCATAGTAGCAGGATAAACAACATTTATGCTATGTGGGTGGTGAGCAAACACAAATGTGACTGAGCAAGCGTCTGCAATAGCGATTGGCTAGTCGCCGTAGTACCCTAGTAGACGGGTATCCTCGAATATGTGTGTGTGTGTGCCCAGGTATATATATATATATATATATATATATATATATATATATCAAACTGTACCTAAAGGCCTGCTCAGCATAGTAGCAGTATAAACAACATTTATGCTATGTGGGTGGTGAGCAAACACAAATGTGACTGAGCAAGCGTCTGCAATAGCGATTGGCTAGTCGCCCTAGTACCCTAGTAGACAGGTATCCTCGAATATGTGTGTGTGTGTGTGTGTGCAGGTATATATATATATACATACAGACATATATATATATATATATATATATATATATATATATATATATATATATATATATATATATATATATATATATATATATATATATATATATATAGAGAGAGAGAGAGAGAGAGAGACATATATATATATATAGCTGGGGACACAACACACACACAACACACACACACACACACATATATATAGATATATTTGTTTGAATAAAAACAGACCACTTTAAGGTTTTCAACTTTTACAAGTAAAGTCTGATGATACAGAGCCCTTTAAAAGAGTTGTGATGAAATAACTTATTACATGGAACCTTAAAGTGGTCTGTTTTTATTCAAACATATTTGCTCTGAATTTACATTGAGCTCTCCGGATATAATCCTTCTTGGGTCTACCCATACGGATTACCTAGTTTTGCATAAACTCTCTCTCTCTCTCTCTCTCTCTCTCTATATATATATATATATATATATATATATATATATATATATATATTCTACACAAACAATGGAATATACACAATGATAGAAAATACAACATTTCAAGACTTTCCATTGCAGAAATAACAAAAATATATCAGAATGATAAAATAGTGAACTGTACAATCTGTTTCCTTTCACACACTATTTCGAACCTCCCAATACTAGAAACAGTATTAACAGTTATTTGACTCACAATGCTCGGTCAATGAATGCTGAATATTTCCTCATTATCAAACATAAAATATATATATATATATATATATATATATATATATATATATATATATATATATATATTATCTGCTTTTTCTATTAATCCGAATCAATAACAAATTACGTTTATATTTAAGAGCTTATAGAATATGTAGAGTGAATACATGTATGTAGAACAAAATATATTGAGAAACAGATTAAAATGCATCACAACCTGATTATTATATTCACGGAAATATCATATGCAAGATATATATAAATTGTAAGGCGGACAAAGATTTCGTTGGCAGAACAAAGATAGAATAAATCACAGATCAGAAATTGTGATATATACGATAACCTGCTTACAAAACCATGATAAATACATAGGCAAAATATCCCGCAATTTAAACACATGCATTCAGTAATAGCGAAATACTTCGTTTCGGATAACACCTTAAATTTCTAAGAATTGCATTGACATAAAATAGACAATATTTTCTCTGAAAGTTTGATTAAAAACTATTATGAAGAAAATATTATTAAACAAATAATCAAATTGCAATACATACTTTCCCAAAACACTTTTTCCTATCGTCTATAATTCTAAATCCTATGCTTTAAGAACATAAAACACAAGCACATAAATGTGCCTGTGGTATAACTTCATTACACATTCATATATATATATATATATATATATATATATATATATATATATAGGTAACTATACTCGTTTCGAAAAACCTTCGAATTTTTGATTTTCCAATAATCAAATCAATCTAGAGGGAAAAAAAGGTTTTAAAAAAAGAAAGAGCTAGAAACATGAAAGTCTGTCGAAAACAATCGCACAGATACAGGTTTGAAGCCCAAAGAAAAAAAAACCCGACACGAGTAAACAACTAACAAAAGAGTTCAATACAACCGTATAGCAGACCTAGATAAACCTAGTGAGCCAGACAAACCTACCTTATGCTGTTTCTCTTTTTTTTCTTTAGCCAGCTTTCCCTGACGATCCGCTTAGGTGAAACCTGGGTAGGTTTTTATATATATATATATATATATATATATATATATATATATATATATATATATATATATATATATATTATAAAACCATGGAATAAATGCACCCACACATATCTGCATTCTAAAATCATGGTAATTATTTCACCCAGACGTATCTCAATTCTAAAATCATAAAATTGATTCAGCCGTACGTATTTACATTATAAAATCCGTGACATTGATCAACTCATATATATATATATATATATATATATATATATATATATATATATATATATATATATATATATATATATATATATATATATATTAAAACGATGAAATTGATTCACCCTTACATATCTACATTCTAAAATTAATTAACCCGTAAATCTCCTTTTTAAAAAAAACATAACATTGAATCAACCATTGATATCTACATTCTAAAATCATAAAATTATCATACAACATCTATACAACTAAGGAAAAAAAAAAAACAGCAACAAAAAATTAATAATAGAAACACCTCCGCATTATTCAACTTCATCAAAAAATTTATTATGAAATTAACTAATAGGGAAACACGTTATATATACAAATATTTTCCTACGTTTTCACCATCACTGGATGTGCGGGTTGTAGAATGGATAACATCTCGGAATTGGAAATCAAATCGCCGAGTTCCAGCAGCCATAGATTTATTATTAGAGCATGATTCAGTAGATTATTATTATCTCTCAACATTTTTATAATCTAAAACTATCTCCTGAATTTAAATAACGGGCAAAATGTAGATAAACCATAAAAAACAAATCAATTAATCTAATTAGACAAACGACACACAAACAAACACCTTTTGTTAGATGGAGTGAGAAATAGATATATAGGAGGAAATTAAGACATATAAATATAAACAGATCTCATCCTCATTATATGAATATATTGACTGCCCGATCGAAAGGAGATGTAGTCCTAATCTCTCAATTTGAACATCTCTCTGGTCATCAAGAAGAGTAGGTGCGATTTCTACCTTTATTCAAACATAGAATCTTTTTCTTGAGAAAAATACACATGTTACTTTCACATGCCTCGTCAAAATGTGCTTCAATATTTTTGTTCATTTTCGAATGATTTAGTCCCCAAAACTCTCTAAAAACTAAAATTAACCTGAATATGTTCCCATGTGTACTTTTTTTAATCACGTACATTTTTCCTTTTCATTTATTTGACCTTCAAACAATGTGATTGCATTTCTTCCTGGTAATCGAATTGTTACATTTTTGTTATTATTACACTTTGGAGAACGAAACTATAAGAATCCGATATATATAAAGAAATCATTTAAATTCTTCCAATAGTCTGAGTAGTTTCACCCTGTTTAACAGAGTGGACAAACTATACTGATGGATTATCTACTTAGGCGTCATTAAGACAGACAGGAAGGTATATATTGTTATCTGAAATATCTCTTGCCGTAAAATTAGATCCATTGCCAAATATAAATTAATGAAACATTAAATCTGATTCATACAACATTGCCAACTTTGAAAAAATATATAATAGCTTTAAAAGTTCTGATAATTTTAGTTTCGCAGACTTTCTATATCTACTTAACTGAGTATACTGATATACACTGGCTAGAATAAGTTTCAACCGATGGTTAAAGTTTTATTCATTTCAGAGTATGTTTCTAATAAAAAATGATTTATGCCGAATTGATTTCTCTTTCGAATGATGTAAAAGATTGTGTATTTTCTCCAACTTGAAAACTTTTAATGCTGGATTAATTTGAATTATCCCAATTTGCCGGCAAAATAAGTTTAAGACCGCATGGTTTTTATGCAAATTATTTCCTAAATGGTTGGTTACATGGCTTGTCATTAATGCATTATATAGTATAATAACTGAGAACTGTTATGGGAAAACGTCGTAGACATAGTCAAGTGACTAGATCAAAAATAGTGTTACTTTATCAACAAAATACTTTCTTTTATGAATATAAGCAAGCAATTGAAAAGTACAGCAAACGGCTTGTGTTCAGGTATGGAAGCTATATGTGGATACTGGACAATATAAGGAGAGGCAAAGATGGGAAGCCCCAAGAAAAAACAAAACAAAACAAACAAACAAAAAAAAACAGTGCAACGGGATAGACGATTTGATAGGTTTTTCCAAACTAACCGGATGATGACGGCTGTGAACATTTGCAGCCAATTATCTGGTAAAACTGGCGTTAGTTTTATGCCACAAACTGTCCGAAACCATCTAAGAGAATTTGGATTATTCGGGCGTATTCCTAGAAAAAGCCAATTATTTTGGAGAGGAATCGACTCAAGCGGCTGAATTTCGCGTAAAGTCCCATTCAATAGATGACCGACGACTGGTGTAGAGTTCTTTGGAGTGACGAGTCATGCTTTTGCATCTTTCGATTGGATGAAAAAACTTCGTCAGACGTCTCCCAAAGGAGGAATTCTATCCTAAATGTGCCAAAAAGACGGCGCGAGCGGAAGGCGGGGTGCAATAATGTGTGGGGTACGTTCAGTAGCTTTGACATTGATCCATTTGTTAAAGTTGTTGGAAAACTCAACCGTGTAGGCTATATGCAGCTAGTTAAAGAACATGCTCTGCCATATTTGACTGAGCAAATGCCACCTGGAGCTGTTTATTAACAAAGTAATGTAAATGTAATGTGTTCAACCTAACAAAAACTGACAAATTTAGCTCAATTATACCCTTATATTAAGTAAATATAGCTGACCATTCTAAATTATTTTTGTGCTCACTTATCAAGGCGATGTGAAGTTGTAATTAATAATAAAGGTTACGGAACTAAATATTGATAATTTTGTTGGCTAATTTTTACTATAACTTTTTGCTTTTAATATAATAAAAGTCATGCGGTCTTAAACTGATTTTGCTTGCATAATTTAAATACATCCATCACTAAATTTTTTAAACTTGTAGAAAAATATACAATTTTACACCATTCAAAAGAGACATCAATTCTGCATAAAGCGTACACAATAAAATTAATTTCTATTGTTTTATTAGAAACATATTCTGAAATGAATAAAACTTTAACCATCGGTCTTAAGCTTATTTTCGCCAGTGTATATATATATATATATTTCTATATTAATAGTTTTAATATATATTTCTCATTTAGTTGATTTCTCTCTCTTTCCCTCTCAAACTTTATATATATATATATATATATATATATATATATATATATATATATATATATATATATATATCGAACAATAAAAAATTTAAAAATTAAAATCTTCAGACACACTGGGTGGTAGATTAATATTCTTTCGTTTTTTTTTTATTATTATTTCATTTAGATTCCTCGACTAGTTTCGGCCAAAATGGCCATCATCGGGAGAAGAAATATTTCTGCTTGCTGGTAGCAGTAAACTACAGAAATGAATGTCTTGCTGGAGAAAAAGAACTTTTGTCTGTAGTTTTCATTTGCTTTTTTCATTGTTTTATCTTTTTAACATGAATCTTTTAACATTCCTTGTGTTGGTCAAACAGTCTCTTTTAAGTTGTTATTTGAAATAAGAGCTGGATAGATCTATGCTTCTCTGAATAGGTTTTGATTTCTGACCTTCACTATTTGCTTAAACAATGCTGTCCTTGTGCGATACTAATTAACATTAATAAATTACTTTATATTTTATGTTGCAAATTTTATATGTAATTTCTACTCTGGATGATATTTGTAAAATGATAATTTATGACATATTCTCCAACTTTTATAAAATCCTTTTAAAATAATTTGTTGTCTATTATTGTTGAATTTCCAAAATAATTCGATCTAAACATTTGGAAGAAATCCCCCAATAAGCCTGAAAAGCTTCATAGCAGTTAGTTGACTTGAAAAACATATCTTCCTGAAAAACATATTTTACTTGAAATATTTTATAAATTTCAACTGGAGGTAAAACTGGCGACTCGGTCAATGAATGTGAAATGTTTCTTTATAAGGAAACGATAGCAATTGCCATTACCTATATTTACCTTGCATCATGCAAAGATATGGTCATATTAGAATGACAATGAATAAAGATACAAATCCCTAAATTCTTATTTGGACAGAATAAAATACTGAAGAATAAACCATTATCAAGACAATAAAATAAATAAAAATATTAGTGAAAATATTTTCAGTTTCTTCGTGGGAATATAAAAAGTGATTAATTCATAATATTATAGGTAAATAAACGATGTCTACATGCCAGTAGGGATTCATCTATTCTCTTTTATTTTCAATTTGATTCTGATGTTCTTTCTCCTTTACTCAGATTCTCTCTCACTAAGCGTTTCTAATTCTGACATATTCTCATTCTAAGTTCCCGATTCTCATACTTTAACTCAATCAATCTTACACACAGTCTCTCTCACTGAATCTATGATTTTAATTTATTTTATCATTCTGACTCAATATTATGTTACCTCTTCCTTACTTCCTTTTTCTCTCTCTGGCTATCTAACGCTGATTCATTTTCTGACTCACTCTCTCTCTCTCTCTCTCTCGCTCTTTGTGCCTCTTACACTTATTCATTCTCTTATTCTGAATCTCTCCCTCTCTCTCTATATATATATATATATCTCCCCCTCTCTATCTCGTTATCTATTTTACATCCTTGTGCAAATTAATTGAAACAACCGCTTAAATTTCCTTTCTTTCACCACACGGTCAGTTTTAGACCCACTGGAGTGACAGGGTGTAATACATTTCTATATTTTCCTCAGATTAGATCATTTTCAGTGGTGTGCAGTAATATGAATCTATTTTTGGGGTGTATGGTAAATTATTGCGTCATCCGTGATGGCATCAGATTTTCATAACCCCCAGACACTATTGTCGTGATTGTCGATTAGTTGTCATACGCCCATTGTCTGCGATCGACGCTACTCCAAGGAAGAGTACGAAAATTTTAACGCTGCACGAACACACTGGCAAGCCTTACTAGTGAATAGATCAAAGTATTATAGACTGACCCGGAAACACTCCAGATTTAAATCAAATCGAGAATTTTTGGTCATACGGAAAGGAAAGACTTCGTGGAATGGATATACGAAGTACTAACATGGGCAGTGGCTCATGCTTCATAGGAAAATTACGAAAAAGTAAATAATAAAGAAATTCTTCGTTTTGTTTCAATTAATTTGCCCAATAGTGTAATTCTAACTGACACTCTCACTGTCATATACAAGACCTTGCAAAATTATTTTGCAACGCCGTCCTTTCCCGCTCTTATCAAAATTGGTAATATTACTATCAATGGAGCACAATAAATTGTTCATTTCGTCTGTAGTGACCAAGACAATGAACTGGTCGATGTTCACATAGAATTTCCTCTAAAATATTATAATTCCCTCTGTGAGATTTTGATGGAAACACAGTGTCACATAAACTCACATTTTGACACTTCTGCTTGTGAAATATACATATATATTGTGTAGCTTTAAATTGGTGAGTATAACAGCAAATGACAACACTATTTCAGCAGAATCTTTAAGTCTGATTCAATCAAACAATGAACATTTCTCTAATGTCCCATGAAAGCTCCTATGTCGATGACTTTAGGAAATAATTCTTGACACACTGTCTTTTGTGATTAAATTATATTTATAAATATAATAGCTACTTTTCTGATCAAATACCAGTTAGAAATTAAAATGTATACTTTTTTTGTCCCGAAGTCTTTTGCAAACTTAACAAAGTCTATTTAAAATAACGACTACGATGTTGAAGAATGGGAGTTGAATACCTCACTGCCAGGTAAAGAAATATTAAAATGTGTCGGCAATTTATCATCTGAAATAAAATCAGATATCTAATTTATATTCTTTGCTATGCCCCCAAGATAATCCGCGAATTGTTAGAGAATCTAATATTTCAGTTAATCAAGTAACAACATTTGAAATAAATTTAATATTTCTTAAACAATAGTGGCAGCAATCTGTGCCCTTGTCCAGGAAACAGACATTTGGTTGTTCGAGATCTCTTAAATTAAAACAATTGTAATGTAATAAATATCTTATGCATGGAATTCCTCTTGGGGAATAAAATGTTTCATACATGAAATTCTTCATGCATTGGAAAATGTTTTTGTCCCGAAAGTCATAAAATCTTATTTCAGAACGTTGTCAAATTTAAAAAGCTACAAGGAAAATGTTACCATCGATTTGCATTGTGAGTAGTCTGTTGCATTGTGGGTAGTCTATTCTAACTGTTATTTTGGCGGGACTGGTTTGTTAATTTCGGTATTATTTACTCTATTTATTTATTTGGAATCATTTATTTTACTTGTTTAAACTTATTTATTTTTATTATTTATTTTTATTTATTCTTTTCGGTTTTCGATTTTTAAGTAACGTAGTAAAAAATTGTTTTCGTGTGTGCATTTTGAGGTGAGTTTTGACCGTTTATTTAGTAGTTTGTTTTGGTTTAGGAAGTTAATTATTTTTTCCTCCAAGCAGAATTTGATTTTTTTGGATTGATTATTGTAGGAAAAGAACATCAGCCTACAAGAATCACTCAGTCTTTAGTGCGTCAATGAAAAGTTACAAAAACATATTTTTAATCTTTTTATTATCAAGCATCTTTCTCCCTTCACTAATCAAAGATGTAAAAGTTTAATTATATGACCATGTCATAATTAATCGTATTTTTGTTCTCTGTGGGTAGGAAACAAAACCGTCAAAGTTGAATTAATTCTCTATCACTTGAGCTTTTGTTTCCATTTGAACAAAATTACTAACGGTTTGCTTTAAGACATTTTATGTACTTTGGCAAATTCATTATTCTTTTTATTGAGAAAACGACTGCAATATATTGTTTTGGTTCATTTTTGTCGGATTTAAGCTAATACTGGAATGATTGCATTTCTTTGATACATAAACTAGTGTTTAAATGACTTTTATAGATTTTTGTTTTAATTAATCTTGTATCGGAAACTGGACCTGTTAAAATGTGATGTTTATAGATTTCTAACTCAAAGAAACTTCAATGGTCAATTCATATGACCAAAAGCCTTTGAATTGTATCCTTTTACGCAATGAAACTCTTTAAATTATAAGACAATATTGGCATGAACTGTAATGATTTATTTATAAAAGTCATCTCTCTACGTCGGAGTTAGTGAACAGGATGTCAAATTTAAGAGGGAACTGAAAACCGTAAGAAGATAGAATGATTTAAAATGTTTTGAAGAGAATCAAAGCTGTTGAAAAAGAAGATAGAAAGACATTAGATGTGATGAGAGTGCGAAATACTTTTGAAAAGATACTACAAGAAATATCAGTAAGAGGAATTGTTTGAAAGCACCAAAAGAGAAAAAATGGTACGACAGAAAGAATGAAGAAAGGAAGATAGAAATGAAAAGACACATGAAACAAGATCTCAAACTACACAAAGAAACCTTCGAGATGCTGAAATGGAAGTTATAAGGAAAAGAAGCGAAAGAAGAGAAAAGAGTCTAATAAACAGGAAGGAAAATCATTCTGAGACGATCAAGTGAATGACAATCAATAAAAGAAGCAGCACAAAGAAGTTATATTCTTTCTGTTTTCTTGCTTATTGGTGCCAAAATCTACCTCCAAAGATTATGCAAATACTCCTTGTAGACAACGCCATCTGCATCGGAATCTTCTTACTCTCAACAACTCCCCTCTCTCTTTCTTTCACGTATAATAGTGACACCTGCCAAATAGTATCTATTCCGAGTCACGCCTCATTGATTTTAAGCCGGGGATCAATTGGTGGTCATCGCTTAAAAGGACCCTTTTGATTGAACATTAAACTAAGGTCATTGTTTCTTTTTGACTCGTGCGCGAATGGATTATTTTGCCAGGTCAGGCTTCTGCCTAAAATACTGTAAAATCGAATTTTGTAGCAGACGGAGCGTATATGTGACACAATGAACTGATGCCGATGGCCTCGCAGACGGTGGTGCTTGTAAACTTTCTTTTGGTCCATTCTGCCTAGATGATTGTGCCAGTTATGATATTAGGTTTTGCTGAAAATTTAAGTTGAACGACTTGTAGAAACAGTTGAGTATCAATGTAAGTTGTTATTAAAAGTTTCAGTTTAACCAGGATTTAAATTTAGCTTTTCCCGTTTCACTACAATCGATGCAAAAATATTTTACACATTCTGAAACTTGACATTAGGAATATGTAAGATGGAAATTACCATATGAAAATAAATTCATTAGTCGTTTTTCCCCCAAAGCAAGGCAATAAGATCACTAAGACGCAATGGTTTACTGAGTGTGAAAGAATATCAGAAATTAAAAACATTATTATGAGAGAAAAATAAATGAACATACATTGAGTAGACATAAACTGACGGTTGACATTGTAAGTTTTTTTTTAAGTCCTAAGTTAACCGGAAAGCAAGAAACGGGATGAGTGCGCATAGAAGTTACTGTTAAATCTGGCAATTTCAACTGTGAAGTGATGAGACCTAACTGCTAATCTAGCACTGTGTTTAAATTCGTAAAGTCGAATTATCGAAGAGGAAAATTCACCAGAACAATCATCATAAATGTATTTATAGGAAAGTCACATGAAACGAAGGCCGCTTTACGGCCGTAGAAAAGAGATTGAGGCCAAATGAAGGGTCAGGATGAATGATATTGCATATTTTATTTTGTATTGTATCTAAAATTAACCGCAGAAATATCAGACTAGAAATGTCAACGATATTCTATGGGTGAACGAATGGTGTATAAATTTTACTGGAGAGTTGTTGTTGCTGATGATAAGGTCGATTTACTTATCATAAATAATCAATATTATGTTCTACTTATGTCCAACGGAACTGAGGCACGATATAATAACATTGATCTTTTGTAATTAACACGCATCTAGTTTAGATAAAATACTATAATTTTATACCGATTATCTCAATTATTACTATTTAATTTTGAGAGAAATTGTTTGGATTGGCTGTATATAATATAAGCCAAGTAACCGTCAATGACTAACGCTTGTTTAGTGTTAGTCATTTTGTTAATAAAGCTTTCAAACAACAAAATATCTTAATTTTTATGAATGATGATAGAGACTGTCATTAATCTCTGAAACAGTTACTTTCGGCTACTTAGGAGAAGTTCTGTGAAGAAAGCAGGGATGTTGCATTTTCAAAAGGTCACTAATTCCACATCAGTAACCTTGATTTTTACTTAACCGATTTAACTGCCAAATTTTTTAATGCGCATTTTTGGCCCATGCAGGTGTCTACGGCGTTTATTTATTCCTTATTTTTAATTTCAGTAGTAACCATTGTCGTTTTTATAGAAACAAGAACATCAAAAAATAATATTGATTAGAAATAATAAAAAAATACTTTGCAAAATAGTATTTTTCTATTCGTGAAATGTAAAATTACGACAGAAAGTGTCTTTTTACGGCTAATAATAAAAACTGTAAAGGCTAAGTGTTGTCAAATATCCCTCTGCAAATGCAATGTATGTAAGCAATTTAATGTAAAGACAACGAATAACATGCAGTGAGTTTAATTTTAACAGATCGCCGAATCGGGCTCATGGCAGGTAAAGGGTTAAGAATACGTATTTGACATTATCTCCGTCCGCAGGATAACCAAAAGCCCCAGTGGAAGGATATAATTATTTCTGCCATTATTTTAAGGTCAGCTATACAAAACCAGTCAAATCGAGTACTGAAAACGATAAAGTGAGCTTATTTCACCTTCATCAGACTAATCCAAGCACTTTTCAATTAACCTTTTCCACAAAGGTCACACAAGAAAACCAGTGACACCTTTATTTTTAACAGAACCCCAAATGAGTCACATGGCAGGTAATGGGTTAATTCCGTTGACACTGACAATAATAATAACTAATGGTTAAAAAAAAATAATTCCCTACATATTTGGATGAAAGTGTAATGGAAATTCAATGTTGGGTTTGTTTCAAGCTAATCCCGTCTTATAGATAAAACCGAAAATTATTATCTTTGCATGACAGTTCTCTTAGCCACTCAGCCGTGTGACTAAAGTGACAATTGAATTAAAAGAGGTCAAAAAGTGCATGCAGAGAGATTTCAATTGTCCATTTTTTTAACCACCATTTAGACAGAATCTGTATTGTTTACTTTTTTGAAGAGGCGTAATAAAAAATAGAATAGAGTCAGAAATGCCATGAGCAGGATGTACTTACTCTAGGTTCGCGTCAGTAATAGCTTGTATAAAAAGACAACAAAGTACTACGATGTTGTCAGAAAAAAAAAATAACTCGTTGGAAGAATATTGGTGCAAATGAATTGATAGTAAAGAGTGAAACTATACCTGTCCAATATGCAATACCAATTGCTATAAGGCTACTTAAACAAGTATGAGAGAGCCGTCCGAAACTTAACTTTTACGTAACAATTAAAAAGAAAAAAAAATCACTATCTACATTATTTACATTATTCGAACTATTGTCCTCATCTTTGTCGCTATATTTATTACAACGTTTCGGCCTTCTTCAGGTGGTTTGAAAGTCGAACTGAACTCTTTATTTCGCTCACTGGGGTAGACTGATCTAGTTCCACGTGCCATGACTGATAGATATCAGTTGTCAGTTATCTCCTGTTAATTTCCCTCTAATTTCCTAGGCGTTAGTTAGATCCAGTGACAGGACCTAAAGTGTGTGAGTCCAATACCCGGTTAAGGAAATTTTCAGAGGGGAATTAACAGGTGGTAACTGGTAACTGACATCCATTAGACATGGCACGTGGAACAAGAACAGTCTACCTCAGTGAGTGAAATAAATGGTTCAGTTCGACATTCCAACCAACTGAAGAAGGTCGGAGCGTACAACGGCCGAAACGTTGTAATAAATATGGCGACAAAGATGAGGACAATAGTCCGAATAATGTAAATAATGTACGTAATACCTCATCACCGAAATATAGACAAATCACTATATGTCTATATTTCTGAGATGAGGTATTATGTATATTATTTAAATTATTCCTCAAGGACACATGGCACAGTAAATAAAGGCGTTAGTAAGTGACAGGACATAAAGAATGTGAGTTCAATACCTGGTTAAGGCGGTGGATAACTTGGAGAGGGGAATTAACAGGAGATAACTGATAACTGACATCTATTAACATATGGCACGTGGAACTAGAACAGTCTCCAGCAGCGAGCTAAAAAAAGGGTTCAGTTCTACATTTCAGCCAGCGGAAGAAGTACAACGGCCGAAACGTTGTGATAAAGATGAGGACAATAGTCCGAATAATGTAAATAGTGTAAAGGAATTCACGTATGTGCGTGACAGTCTAGGAATTGAAACATTTACTAAATTAACCAAAACAATATAATCTTCACTCAATATTTTCTGAGGATTACAAAACCTTAAAGATTTGTGGATTGCAAAGATGATTGGAAGCATAGACGCCTCATGGAATGTTTTAAAATCCGGATTATGATTTTTAGAAATCTCTTACTGTCACTTGTCTCTCTCCAATGAAGACAAGTTAACGTTATGTTATGGTTTCAGGATCAGTCCTCCTGGCTGCAAATGAGATTTACATTTATAAAACTACGTTCGACGCTTCCCTTTTAAAATCTCTTTCTTAATATCTAAGAAACACATATTGTTGGCAGGATTGAACGTTTCTAGCTGTGAATATTCTTTCGCTAAATGCTATCATTCAGTTGAACTTGGAATTATAAATTGATCCGACATTGAGAGCAAATAATTATTTATGATATGGGGTAACGATTAACGGGGAGCATAGCTTAAACAGAGATATTAATCCAGCATCATTTTAAATCAATGTGAAAGGAAGCATAGGTCAAATAACTCTTTAGAAGGAATGTTTATTCACTACACAAATATATTCAATTCAAACACTAAAAAGGTTTCCAGAATTTAAATCCAAAACTGGTTTGTTTGTTAGTTAAATATGACACCCATTTTGGTAAATGGTGCCGGTGATTAGTGTTCGATCCTTGAGTATGTCAAGATTGATTTTAAGATGTCCTATTTTATGTAAATTTCTCTTGAGCCGAGCCAGTGGCGTAGCTAGAGTAAATGTCACCCTAGGCGGTCCGCTCAAATGTCATCCCAATGACCCTGATTCACCCTATGCTGAATGGTTAGCTGTAGCTAAATTTTCATACATGCTCTACCTCTACTTTACTCTACTGACCGGTACGTTACTGTTTACATGTATGATCCAAGACAAAATCCAATACCACAAAATAATCAGTTCAAATCAAAAGATTTTTAAAATGCAACTGTTCACTTTCAGAACAACTAAATACAAAACACGGCAATACACAAAAGAATGACATTCGATACTATGGTCTTAGAATGAATGTTTTCTTGTTTTCATGGTGGCAAACTGGTCAATGACATCGTCAAAATCTGTTTGTCTTGTAAGCTCGTTTTCAATGGACAGCACAGCCAGATCCGACAGTCTCGACTGGCTCATGATTGACGTAATTTTCTGTAGCTAATTTTCCGGTGTCCAATTTTCCGTTGATCATTTTCTGGGTACCATTTAATTATCAATGATGTTTGAAAGTATTTTTCTTGACAAAAATATTCCACTTAATTTTTAAGCATTTTTTTGGAATATTGTAAATCACCTGCATTCTTTTAAAGGTTACCTAGAGAATTTATGCAAAGTTTATTTTTTTTGTTTTTCTTTATACAAGTAAAATAAATTTACATCGTATTTTGATGTTATTATGATTTTAGTGATAATTTAAAAAACAAAAATATTTATCATTAGTACCAATAATGGAAAATTAAGTTAAAAATTTAAAAGAATCGTTTTTGGAATCGAAAAATAGGCACAAATTTTTCCGATTCCGATATCATTTCCGATAGCTCAAAAAGTTCCGATTTTTCCAATTCTCGAATCTGATTCCGATTAATCGTCCCAACACTAGTAGATATATTCAAAAGTATATCGCTCACTCAATGGAAAATTGTATCTCAGCGAATTGATACACAGGCAAGACTGAAATTGTTGCACTTTTGGCTTCGTATTTCGCTTTGTTGTTATTAATCCGATAAAATGTTACAACAATGTCTCTTGTTAGTAACCAAGATTGTAGCAATTGAAACACATGAAAGCTGAAAACATTGTTATTTTTCCTACTCACAAATTTCCCGACAATTTATTAGAAAATTTCTGACGGGGGGGGATAAAACTGGGGGGGCATAAATTATTTCTGGGGTCATATGCCAGCCTGCGAAACCCTGTGTCTCCACCACTGTTTTCAGACTATTTTTGGCACCTTAGCCTAGTTGAAAAATTTTGTTGAGGGTAACATTGTGTCACCCCTTCTGTGCTGGCACCCGGGGAAGTCCGCCACCTTCGCCCCCTGTTAGCTACGCCACTGAACCGAGCTTATATATATGAAGAGGAATTGCAAACTAGTTAGCGCGCTTCTTCATTTTATCGTGTAATTTTTAACATCCCGCGTGTATATATATATATATATATATATATATATATATATATATATATATATATATATATATTGCATCTCACATTATTAGATACTAGATAATTTATCGGTATATTAAATAACCCACTTATTAGTATGTGCATTTGTTGAATGAGGAAATGTGAAATTTTGATGCAGGCAACTCCGAGAATTTGCATAAAATTTCTTGAATTTGGAATAATTACATTCTTGGCATGTTGTGAGTTCAAGGTTTTTACATGGGAAGCAATGCTACTCTGGTGAATGATGAACAAATATATACTAAAATCCGAAAATATATATTTTCTGAAGGTAAAACAAAGTTGAAAATTTCAATAATGTTCGGCAGATCTCAGTAAATAAAAACAAATTGAAAAATCTGGATGTTATCGATGCATGTTTGATCACACTTCAAACAGGGGATTTAATTTTGGGGTATCGATCTGCATCCTGCATTAAAAGCAAAGCTATAAAATCTCTCTTTTTGAAGTAAAAAAAGGATTAAAAAAACAGGAAAAATATCAGATGAAAAGTTTACTATAGAAGGGATCCTTAAAGAAAACCTAAAGAATTGGACGTGTCTACAAAGAAAAAAAAAATAGTCGCTTTTTTCATTGACAAATTCAGTATGAAATGAGGTCACCTAAATGTAATGTTTAATGTCAGAAAACGCCCTTATAGGTTTAGACATAAACAGAAAATTGCCGGAGATGTCTTGGGGTGGGATTGTCGGCGTTGATGTTTGCGTCACACAGCGAAATTAAGTTGGTGTAAATAGGGCGAGGAAAATAGCTGACAAAAAATGTCATTGTATACAATGACATTTTTGAAGTCACAGGTGTTGCAATAATATACCAAAAAGGTTCCAGGCACAAAAATAATCCCTCAAATTCAACAAGGAAGCTAATGAATATATATATATATATATATATATATATATATATATATATATACTAAAGTATATAATTGGTATACACGAAATGAATTCCAATAACCAACAATTACTATTCTTAAAAGAGTGCTCAATACAAAGTAGAGCAGATATAATTATTTTTATAAAAAAATTTATAACATAAGTATGTTATAAAATCACTACAAAAAAACCATTTTGTTTCAACACACTCACAGAGTGTGTTTGAAACAAAATAACTATTTTTTTAGTGATTTTATAACATACTTATGTTATAAATTTTTATAAAAAATTATATATATATATATATATATATATATATATATATATATATATATATATATATATATGAAGAAATATAGTCTTAAGATGTGCTATATTTATGGAATAAAGTACTCAATATCAGAGATAGAGCGTGTGTAAATATTAAAGTGAACATAGAAGTCAACTCTTACAGGCTGTTTCATGCTATATGCGATCGTCAGGCCACGATTGACGATTACATATAGCCTAAAACAGACTGTCGCCTCTAAGTGTTGACTTCTATGTTTACTTTTATATATATATATATATATATATATATATATATATATATATATTATTTTTATTTAAAAATATGATTCCAAATCGCTACATAAGAGGTCTCATGTTTCAAAACCAGAGCCGAAAACTTCAATATATATATATATATATATATATATATATATATATATAGCGTCAGTTATGTGCCATGCGTGATACACGTTTAGTCGATCATGTACCTTTTAATACATGACTGACGGAGAAGATTTTTTCACGCAGTAGGTTGCCATTTCTTTCTGCGGTAGACCAGTTGATCCAAGGCACTAAAACAAGGTCTGTCCTGCTATTTACCTTTAGTTGGGGAGAAGGAGAGGAATCATACCTTTCCCAAGTGTATTAGCACATAAGTGAATGTAAATGATTCGACTAAAATTGGAACTCGGCTCTCAATCCGAGCCTATATAGGGTAGGATAGGCAAATTGGCGCCATTGGTTGTTCTTTATTTTGTCGACTGCACGGTATAGGAGGGTCAGTTGGGAACAGTCCGTGAGAAAGAGAGCAGCATGAGGAAATACACACGGACAGAAATTTGGAAACGATATGTTGTACTGCTTGGCATTCGCATCGGAATATCCAATATGAACATTTCAGAGTGCTTGGGTGTCAATCTTAGAACAGTGCTGAGGATTTGGAGAGAGCTGAATGAGTCTAATGGTGATTACGAAGGCACGGCCGCTCGGAAAACTCATTTTGATCGTTCTGATAAGAAAATAACTCCATACATTTTGGTGAGAGATTCATACACAAAAGGGAGGCCTACGCTGTGTCTTGGGGAGGTAGTGTAGCCATAGATTAAGAGGGTGGCTGCTAGAAGCTCTATGTTTGGCAACAGGACACCATGCCACAGAAACAGCAGTACAAAGGCATGGCTTCCAGAGAATTTCTGCGCCCACAACACCACTTAAATCTGGCCAATTAATTCTCCAGACTCTCACCAACATGATTATTATGTGAGACGTAGTTGAACAAGAGACCAACAGAACTCCTTGTAATACCAAAGTTGAACTGAAGGCTAGGTTTATGGCAGCACCACCAAACTTAAACCTTCCAGAAGTCATGCCAGAGTTTCTGAAGTCTTCTGCAGGCCGTGGCTGAAGCTAATGACGTTATTATATAATAAATTTATACGTAAGTAACTAAAGATAACTTTGTGTAATTTTGGTAAATATATCTTGTAATTTAGTAATTTAGACAGCAATTTACCCATGACACACTGTGTGTGTGTGCGCGTGTGTGCGCGTGTCTGCGTGTGTCTGTTACTTAGTAAATCTTCTAAACAAACGGAAATCTTTTTTGGCATTCTTCACATTTTTTATAATTTCCTGGAGGCATTCAGTTCAGCAAATGTAACAGTTTTTGGCATCCTGCAACTTTTTCCGAACGGATGGAAGCAAGAAACATTCCAACACGTCACTGTTCAGTTAATAAAATTAATTAAAATATATCTTTCCCAAGATCACTTAGTTTAGGCCACAAGCGTGTCATTGCTCAAAGCGGGTAGGAAATAAAAGTAATGCTCGTGGTCCATGTATAAGCTCTCGCATTCAATATGATTCCTTCGAGACTTTAGTTTAAATGGAGCCTAGAAGTCAGAGTTTCTTGCTTGGTCAATCAAACTGAAGATATGAACATTCCTTGTGTAAAATCGATTGTGCTGGTCCTTGCTGTGATATCGAAGAATCGGATTCAGCCTTGTTCATTACAAGTTTAAAGATGTCAACGGGAAAGTTAAAGAACCTGGTCAAAATCGTAGAAATGACTAACATGGTGTCAAGAAGAAAAGTGTTCACCAGCACCTTGCGTGTGGAAAGCTTCGGTGAAAAATGTAGAACATAAGCGAAAGTGGGCAATCAGAACTGATAATGAGAAAGGATTCGCTTTTATTATTCTTATTATTATTTCCTCCATCACCAGCTCCAAGATTCGAATACAGCAGACTAGATCCAACAGAACCATGTCGAACGCATCGGAATTATATATATTGTTTAGCGAGCATTGATCCACGACATTCTTTATGAGTTCAGATATAAAAAACAATGCCTCGTGGATCGCCTTGCTCAGTTGAAGTTGTTTTTTTCTCCAGGTCAGTTTGATGACTAATCAAAATATGCAATATATTTCATAATAAAAGAAAAATGAACACATTACGCGTGAATTTTTTAATCTTAATGTTATATATTGATTTTGAGAATCAACATTGCTGCACCGAAACTTCACCGAATATTCTTATTTTTTGTAAATAAATTTCTTACAGCTCTTTACCAGTAAAGAGACAAACGTGTGCGACGATCTTAAGTCCAATCTCATAAGGACCACCAAAAGTACGTAGGGGCTTGTTTATCATAACCGTTTTTAACGCTTCCTGAATCTCATCCTGTCTCATATGTACATTGACACCTGTTGCTTCAGATATCAGGTGGAGAGAATAATCAACCATATCAATAATCAACGTTGGACTAAGCGAAAGTAGTCACTAATCTTCCAAGATGCATTTGATTGCATTATATGCCGATATGTGGGGCTCCTTAGTACTTATTCATGGAATTCTTCAGCTACATTCGTCACCGCCACAGATATTGTCAATTACTCCCAGAACTCAGACCTTAACAAAACAGAACAAACTTATTGAAGACATTTCACCGATTCTTCATTTCATAATTCTGTCTACGTGAAATAATAATTAATTCTAAGCAACCAATCTTTGTCGTACGCAAATAAATAGGCAAAAAGGAGCTACCTATCTATACTTCTGAGATTTCAATAAGTTTTAGCTAGATGCAGCTGCGGAAAGAAATATAAAGGGGAGACGGGCCGCCGCTTAAGGCAATGCTTCAAGAACACCAGAAATCTGTAACAAGAGGAGTTTTAGTGTACCAATTCTCTCAAAGTAGTAATGTGAACAAACTTTTTGAATGTCTTTCTAAACGAAATTTTATAAAGATACAAGAAAACTAGTTTTAGTTTGCCAATTCTTCCAAGTAGTAATGAGAGTTGACTTTTTTTTCAATCTCTTTCTAAACGAAATTTTAGAAAGATAGACGAGAACTGGTGTTGTTATTTAACAATTTAAATATATTAGATATATTTTCTGAAACTTTACAACAGAAAGATGAATAAAATCCTGCTTTGCGATTTGGATTGGAATATAATTTGATTCTTCTTGTGTAATATTGCTTTATTTAACTCACAAATCCATGAGATTACAAAGAAAATGTATGATTCCTCACATATGTATGAAAAGTAATGTCTATCATATATATATATATATATATATATATATATATATATATATATATATATATGTGTGTGTGTGTGTGTGTGTGTGTGTGTGTGTGTGTGTGTGTGTGTGTGTTTGTGTGTGTGTTATTTTACAAAATTCAGTTAGGGATATTGTCAATTTTTCTTCCATTTTCTGAATCTACATTTATTCAAGTATGGCCTAAAATAAAGCAGACTCTGTAGAAATATTTCAAATTGGCAAATCCCTCCAGTCACTGAAAATCCTGAAGCATCTACTGATAGCAACTGCAGTGCATGCATTGATCAGAGCTATATTTCGTTGTGTCTGTCGACGTCTGCTATGAATGTACATCGCCGGCGGACACTAGTTGATCCCATCTTAACATCTGCTGTCCAATGACTTAATAATGAGACACTTGTTAATGATTCCATTTTGAACCATCGACTGCACGTGCTATACATTTATAACTTCTCTGTAGCCTAAAGGGCAGTAAAGTTTCTAGCTAACTTCGCTTGCTTTTTCAGGCCATCGGATGATTTATTGAGTAACAGATGATCAATTTAATCACAACTAGCACAATAAAATAATACGGTGGTTTATGTCATAAAAACATGTGAATTTTATATTCATAAACTGTAAAAATGTTCTCCATGACGTACCAAAACGAATCTCCTCCTCATGAGACAATTCCGACTAATGGGGCATACAGCCTTCCATATTTTCGGAAATTCAGAGATCATTATTTCAAAGACTGAGCTAACGTGTATTATACCGCTACTATTTTCATGCCATTTTCACCGAGGCTGAAACATTTTCCTCTGACATACACATATTAAATAATCTCAATTTTGTCTAGCACAATACCACTCGAAATAATAAAACTCGTCTTTCACTGAACTTTACTGAAACCATTAACTGCCAATCTTTTTAATGCGCATTTTTGGTCCAGACAGGTGTCTTAGGAGTTTATTTATTCCTTATGTTTAATTTCAGTAGTTACCATTGTCATATTTATAGAAACTTGAACATCAAATATATATGTGTATAAAACATCAAAAAATAATATTGATTAGAAATAATAAAAAAGTACATTTCAATATTGTCATTATTTGTCTATTCGTAAAGTGTAAAATTACGACAGAAAGTGTCTTCTTACGGCTAATAATAAAAACTTTAAAGACTAACTTTTGTAAAATATATCTCTGCAAATGCAATGTATGTAATCAATTCAATGTAAATACAAGGAATAACATGTAGTGAGTTTAATTTTAACAGATCCCCAAATGGGGCTCATGGTAGGTTAAGAATACGTATTTAACATGCTGGCTATTATCTCAGTCCGCAGGATAACCAAAAGCCACTCTGAAAAGATATAATTATTTCTGCCATTATTTTAAGGTCAGCTATATAAAGCCAGTCAAATCGAGTATTGAAAACGATAAAGTGAGCTTATTTCACGTTCATCAGACTAATCCAAGCACTTTTCAATTAACTTTTTCCACAAAGGTCACGGAAGAAAACCAGTGACACCTTCTACTCGATTTCACGGAGCACAAATATGTCACCACAATATTGGCCCAGGAATTTCCTAGACTTATCCAAACTTTCACTCTTCAAATGTTACTGTGCATGAAATCGCCTATTGCAATACAAGTTTCGCTCTTTTAGGCTCACCACTGATATTCTACCTGTCACAATCCACAGAACCAGTAAATCAAATGAGGATTCGTTTGTCAATAGAACATTTCCCTTAAAAGTCTTAAAAGCTTTTCGAAATATATGGCATAAGCTTTGCTTTATAGCACGCTCAAATGATGTCATCTTTGAATGGAAGAATTTACGCAATCAAGATATTTCTCTCAGATATGTCTTTGTGAATCGTCAGTTTTCAGAAACTCATGCAATCAATCCATGTTTCTTCCAAATCTGCCTATTCGTTCACTCTTTCTGCAATTTTTTGAGGATATGGCAAGAAACATTTGCAAATCATGAGTAGATATCTATGATTATGTCAAGGTTTATGGAGACCCATCTTAAGATCAAAACACTGAATTAGGTTCCAAGCTTGGATAATCTATTGATACTCAAATTCACTCCAGACGTCGAATGGAACAAAATTACCATTTAAGGCTGAAGATGATAGAAAGAATAATTGATTCATTCTATCGTTCCAGGAAGTAACTGAGTTCTTTTGTCATAGTTATTATTTACCTGATTAAAAGTTTTGTATTGCTGTCATATCATGCTATAGCTTCACAATCTTCACTTTCTAGCCTTGATAGAACTCAATTTACTTTAATCCGTGAAATGTTGGTACTAAAAAATGGAGCACTCATCTGAACATTTGCCACAGAATTAGCGATAGCCTTGTGAGGTTGCAACATCTTTTGCAGCGACATAAAGTCGCAATCCTATCGATGTTCAGAAGAGCGCTCCATTCTTTTGTTCTAGCAGTTCAGATATTTACCGCTAGGAAATCCTATCCTACGTCAATCAGTTCGGGTCACTCTCAATTCCTCTGCGTTCCCAAAACTCAGTTTTACAAAAGAAATGCTGATTTGTAGAAGAATGTTCTGCGTGACTGATTGAAGACTACAATCCCCACGAGTCAAGAGTCAGTCGTTATCTCTTCGGCTTATCCAGATAAGCGTACAATCGTCGAAAGGTTGTGAATATGATAATGAAGATTAGGATAACAGTTTGAATAATGTGAATAATGCAAGTAATCATAATACCTCATCTCAGAGATATAGACATATACTGAGGAAAATTCCAATCACTTGAAGAAGGCCGAAAACGTTGTGAATATGTCAATGAAGATGAGGATAACAGTTTGAATAATGTAAATAATGTAAGCAATCATAATACCTCATCTCAGACATATAGACAGATATCTTAGCATTCACTTTTTATCACATTATTATTGTAGGTTAAAACAAAACATACTGAACAATACTTTGGTTAATTTTTATAATAAATGCCTGAAATATATCTACAGAAATTGGCAAACGTGAATCACTTTCTATTAGCTTCACGTTTAATATCAAAAGCTGCCTTTCTTCAAGTTTATAATTTATCAACAATGATTTAATCTAATTGTCATGTCGATTGAGAAAGTTTAAATCTATTTCTATTGCAATGACATTGTTGAATTGATATTGTACAAATACACTACAACAAATACACACGTTTCATTCAGTCTGTGTTGTGACATTCAAGATAGAGGGAATAAGTTTAATATTTCCACTCCTTGATTAACGCACCTAATTTTGTCTACATTGAAATAACCAAATATATTTTCTGAAAATAAATTTAGAATATCTTAATTCAGAGAAAAAGCAGTCAGAATGCTTATTTAGCCGTCCGCTACCACTTTTTCACAAATGTCGATTTTCGTGCAAAAAAGCGGATCACATCTTCATACATTTTTCTAAAAACCTGAACTTCTCATTGGACAATAAATATTAAAATTATCTCGTGCATTGTTCTCAATAAGCAACACAAAACATATCAGGCTCCAGACTGAGTTTTGTAAGGCGCTTTCTGAGTGGTTAACAGATATTAAAAAAAACAATTTACCTGCTCACCACTACGTCCGAACCACGTCAACCTAGTTTTTGACCTGACGAAAAAACAATGCTTATTGGAGCCTGTCACGTGATTAAAAAACATATAAATTGAAGATACGAGCGAACCCAAAGTGAGAATTTACGACGACTAGAATTTGCTAAACGAGTTCCCGACGCTTGAATCATTACTACGGCAAAGTACAAAGTTAGAACCTCAAATTGTTTAACATGAAATAACTTCACAGAAATTCAAGCTACAATTTCAACGAAACATCTCACTCACCAACTTCTGCAACTTACTAAACTTATTCAATTACGTTATTGAATCTTACGAAACTTAAGTACAAATAATTACGAACAATACATTCAACTACGAGCAACGAAAACAAACGGAACATTCACTTCTCCAACTTCTTTAAAGCTAAAAGTTTATGAACATATTTTCAGCTTTACAAGATTCTCTTTCAGTGAACATTTTGAACGACAAATTAATTCAGCTTTTGTGAGCTAAGATAAAAAAAAAAATTTAGTAGAAAAACTTTAGCCCAGTCAAAGGGAAGTAACTCATATTATTGTTATTGTAAAACTGTTGTCATTTATAAATAGAAATATTGTACCTGTTATGAAAAGTTATTTTCTTGTATTCTTTCTCTTGTTTGCTTTTTGTTTTCTTACACATTCGTAAAGTAAAAAATGTGTGGGTTGATTTATGCCGTCAATACCGCTACACTTAGACCGTCTTTGTCAAGAGAATAGTTTTCAAGTTGAAGTCACCAATTTGGAAAGTTCCCTTGTACTTTTGTGGCTCGCATATTTTGAGTTAGTCGATATGAAATGATATTTAGGCAGAGAAGAGAATAATTGATGTAGTTATTCAGAATAGTTTTGTTGTTGAATGAAAAATATATGATTGCCTCATTTTTTATATCACTGAAATCGCTTTATCACTTTAATTATTGAGTACACGGGAAATAACTTGCCAGGTGAGAGTATTTATTCTTAATGACGAATACGTCTTCATCACTTAGAGAAAAATTAGAAACATGTCTGACCGCCAATTTTCTGTTACGTTTTTGAGGCTGAATTGAGGCTCTATTTGTTGATAGAGTAAGAAAGTAAGTGTTAGAGTTTGGTTCTAGTGAGTACTGACGAATAAGTGTGTGTTAAATAAAGATAAATCCTCGTTTTCTCCGCTCCTCAATCAATTTAAAATGTTATTTCCTACATTATTTACATTATATCGTACTCATCTTTGTCGCCATATTTATTACAACGTTGTACGCCCCGGCATCTTCAGGTGGTTGGAATGTCGAACTGAAGCCTTTATTTCGCTCACTGGGGTAGACTGATCTAGCTCCACGTGCCATATTTAATGGATGTCAGTTATCAGTTATCTCCTGTTAATTTCCTTCTGAAAGTTTTCCACTGCCTTAACCGGGTATTGAACTCACACTCTTTGGGTCCTGTCATTGGATCTAACTAACGCCTTTATCCACTGTGTCCTCAAAGATGAGGACAATAGTCCGAATAATGTATATAATGCCTCATCTCAGAAATATAGACAGAGGTTATTTCCTATTAATAGAACAGAATGCTGTCTTGTATATTACCTTCCAAATCTACCCTGAAACCATCTGGAGTATATTTACAAACCTTTCATTTATAACTGAGTCTCTACTTTGGTATGTGCATATAATTCCCTCTATGATTTTCTTGTACAGTCGCCAAAATTGATTCCCAAACAGTATTCTAGCTCGATGGTATTTTAGCAATTATGACTAAGCAAATGTGCTCATGAACTGTCCTGAGTTTTCTCTAAGCTCTACAAAAGATTTATTTCTGTTTCTTCCTCTTTCATTTGATTGAAGTCCTCTTCTCTCGCTCCTGTTGTGAAAAACCTAGCAAACCGTCTGAACCTTCGAATTATGTATTATCGTCTACCTATTTTGACAAAGTATTAGATGATTTAATCAACTCCAGATTTGTAAAGCGTATCATCTCGTATGGTCTTTTAAAAAATGGCTTTCATTTCTCTAGAGAAACGGTCGATATCTTAACGGTTAAAGTTGAAAGATTCTGTCAAGATTAACATTCTTGTCTTATTCACAAGATTCCCTGTTATGGTGTTTAGTAGTTTCTTTAACTCGGTTCAATTTTTCGTAAAAAACCGCATAATGAAAGGAACGTACGGTTTTCTAGATCATTTATTAATAATGCGTGCGAACTTTTGGGCTTTGTTCTTTGACTTATTTTCGTCAACGACAATCCGATGGCATCATTTCCCGACTGGGTATCTATACTGATGAAATAACTATCGTCTATCTTTATAGTAAGTACGATAAGAATGATAAAGTCATATAGGTAGATGATTTCGAATATTGCCAGCAGTTGTTAACTGGGGCAAGAAATGAACTCTCAGTTTTGACGCTTCCAAAAGAAAACTGTTGTTTCTAAACATCTTAGTGAACGTCGGTACGGTTGATGCTAATCTTCAGGATAGCCAATCAGTGCATGTTCTGGGGATCAGCTTTTCGCCTGACATGAAGGGAAAGGATTATATTCAATGAATAGTAAGGTATGCTGCTAGTCAAGGTGGTTCACAATGTCGGGCTAGACCATTTTTCGCCAGAATCTATCTTGCATATTTATAAATCTACAATTCGTCGTTCATCGAATATTTCTGCTATATCTGGTTTGGTGCTCTTGCTTTATATCTAGCGATTATTAATCAGATTCTAAGAATAATATGCAACTATTTACATTATTCGGAGTATTTTCCTCATCTTTGTTGCCATGTCCGGATAATGTAAATAATGGACATAATACCTCATCTTATAAATATAGACAGATACTGAAAGGCCGAAACGTTGTAATAAATATGGCGACAAAGATGAGGTCAATAGTCCGGATAATGTAAATGATGTACATAATACCTCATCTTATAAATATAGACAGATACAGAATATGCAACGATATAGAACCCCGTTTCCTTTACTTCCCCACAACCTTAACTTTACTTCCTTGTACGTTTGTATTAATATTTTTATGGAAATTGTTCTGATGAACTTTGCTCAGTAGTCCCACGTTTTTAAGAATTTAAGCGCAGTACAAGTTTAGCTGCGATTTTGCAGAATTTCACCGTTAGAATTAATATATATAAGCGCAAGTTCTAGGCTAATATTTTTTCTCAGACTTTCCGCAAGTCGAAATCTGTTCGCGCTCTTTCTTTCCTGCCAACTACCATCTTCAAAAGTTTAAATGCAACGCGTCTATCGCCATATGTATCCTTGAATCCTGTTCATTTATTGTCCCCTAAAAGTTTCATGCTCTCTGAAAACTCCTTGCGTCTCTGTGAGTGTTATCCCCTTGATCGAGGGGAAAGCATGAAAAAAGTCCCTGTGCTCTTTCTTTTATTAAAGCCTGTTGAGAGCATCTAGTACCTCTGTCCCAAAGTCGAAGATCAAATAATATGGAAATGTAATCTTAAATTCGAACAATTTATTTTTTATATATTTTATAATTAATAATATATTACTTTTTATTATATATGTAATTTTTAATATAATTTCTCTTGAAATGCAATATAATTATTTAAAGCTTATATAACGCCTAATGTAGTTTAACATGTCTTAGTGTTGGCAAAGGTCGGAGTTCGAAACTTGGTTAGGATAAACCATAACTGGTGGTTTTCAAGGCAGATCTGCACAATCTGGGTCGATTCCCATAATGCAATATTCACATACCCTTACATGTTTCTTCGATTTAGTTCTAAAACAGACTGTACTAAGCTTACTACGTATTGATGTGACTAAATTTGAACAGCTGCTCGTTGTGTCGCTTATGAATAATGGCGAATGAAACTTTGAAGGAAAAAAAACGAAACCAGAGCCAAAATAACTAGAATATTCTGTAAATATGATTTATGTCTTTCTAAAAACTTTAGGTATATTTAGCAAGTTTAATAAAAACAGGTGCATTTGGCTAGAGGATTAATAGGATCAACAGTTTGATTAGATGCTCACTAAATCTCCATGAGCATATGTAGAATTTTAGATTTTACAAATCCAGTACTGGGCTTCGAGAAGTGCCGCTGGGGACTGTCAGGATTAATGGAGTTCTAGCAATTCTTTTCTGTTTATTTACTTTAAAGCGTCTGGATAGCTTTCTTTTCTCCCTCTTCCATGAGCGTGTCAATGATCAAATATAAGGTCATTAGTACATTATTTGGAGGTTAAGGAAGGATTGAATTCATGCAATTCACGATTGTATGTTCCCATCAGTTAAATTAAGAAATGCAACGAGAACACAATCATGTTTCGGCGAATTCATTTTTCGAATGTCAATCAAACGAAGGCTGCTTCAGTGGAAATAAATGAAAGCAAATGTGCTGGCATTCCAAGTTAGGTAAAATAACTCTGTTGTAGCATACCTACGGACGATAACGTGTATGTCCCCATTAACACAATATAGATAAATACTGTATGTTTATTTGCAGTTGGAAATTCGTCTCCAGCTGTATTGGTCAAACTCTCTGTCTCCGGACAGCGAGGATCCCCAGACGAGGTTTTGTCGAAAGACAGAGTCTCGTCTCTGGGAACAGTTACCTGACCCCGTTTTATACATGGTCTACGGGGAATTTGTGGCCGATCCTACGAGCTCGGATACCCCACATTAAAATCATCCTTGTGCTACATCTGACGGCGAGGGGCAGTTGGTAGATATTCTGCAAATGAAGATTCATTGTGGAGTACACCTTACTCACTTCTAGCAATAGACTACTTCTACGCGCCGCTGGCGAATGATATATATGTTGTTCTTGCCCTAAGTATTATCGTTCATAACCAACCTTTGTTTGATTATTCTATTCAGTAAGCTTCTTAGGTTAAAACAAACTCATAGTTCACTCATATGATATTATATAAAATCAGAATACTTGTGTTCAGAAGATGGGAATATTTAGTATTGCGAATCTCACTCGGTTCCTTGTTATCTGCTTGGGTTATAATAATCTGTCCATTCGGACAAAACATCCTTATGGCATTAAAAGGACAGTTTAAGGGCATTAATAATTTCGCTTTCAGAACCACATTGATAATGTGTCCCGACATGCATTGTTACACTTCAGAGAAATCAAAGACGGTTACGTATTTAAACAGTGATTTCCATGTAAGGTGGCTGAACTTACGTCAATGTTTGGATGATTACACGTTAGAATTGGTTTCCACAATTTAGAAACATTCGTTTAGATTAATCTCTAAACGCCAGTCATTTGAGAGTTTGTCTTCTCTGCCGACTTTGCCTTGAACTTCTGATAGATTCTACGGCTATGTCGTCTTCAGATGTTTTTTTTTGTGACATTCTGAATGATTTAATATGAACGAAACTAGACATTGTGATCTTCAGCTTATAGGCCAATTTATAATTGATTGTAAGCTTCCTGAGGTAAACCTCTCTGGAACATTCTCTAAGCGTAAATCTTCTTAAAGTTTCCTTAACGTTCAATAATCTTATTTCCAAACAAATACCCCGCCTCTTACCTTGTCATTGTCATCGACGTGTGTTAATTTATTAACCAAAAAAAGTGACACTCATATTTTACTTGTATTCAGTCATGCATTCATTTGGCACTTTTTCTTAACAAGATTTTTATTTTTATTTTCTCTAATTTCTTTACCATGTTATTTTCATCATTTATCTTTGTGCACACTCTGCTTTGTTGTAAACGATAAAGTTTTCGTTCCGATAGTTGCGTTTAATTTTTAACCCAACTTTCCGGAGTTTTATCCTCTTCAGAAGGAAATTCATTTTCTTTACTGTTCTCTCTATATTCCTCTATAAAAAGCGTTTTCACATTGAAATTTGTCCCTGTTTATAGGATTTCAATTAGCCTTTCATTTCGGTGACGTTCCCTGAATTAAGAATTAAAATTAATTTCTAGTTTTAATTTTTTAATTAATGTAAAACAAAGAAAAGTTTTCCTTCATCTTTTTCGAGAAGATGTCAATTATTTGAATCAAACTTTTTCCATTTTAATTATTTTCGACAAATTTTATCATTTGTAGACTTGTAAGAGAAAATTAAATAAAATAATTTCCGTGAAGCCATTGTCAATTGACTTCCTCCTGAGAGTAATTTTGGTACTTCCATACACCATCGCAAGATATTTAAAGATGAGATATATGATGATGCCAGTCAGGATAGCGACTTGGTTCTCTTTTAAAAATGGTTAATTCTTACTCTTACATTTTCCTACAATTGACAGACATAATATAAAATAAGATACCGGCGGATTTTCATCTTTTGAAGAGAGTTTGTCTGAATGACTGATAGACTGGATGATAAATTGGGCGTTGCATAGATATCATATAGCTTCCTTGAATTTTTTGTTGAGATAACCTCTGTTGAAAGAGATACATTTTAACTTCCCGCAAAAATAGTCGAAGATTTGATAGAATCTTGGAATTGTAAGTAGATCTTATCCAAAAGTGTGCGGAGAAAATTTTCTCTGTGACGAACAGAGGACCAAAAAAAAAAAAAAAATCTGTTTACAGGGTACATTATTATTAAGATTTTATACAGAATAATGTTGATTACCAACATAAACATACTGATTTAAGTGACCAAGCGAGAATAATCTTTTACCTTCCATTAACATGGCTGATGCTAACCTCCAGGAGAGTTATTCATTTAGATTTCTCCGACTAACGTTTTAAGCTAACATGATGTGCAGCGACTATATTGAGGCAATTGCTAAACTGAGAAAGTCGGTTCAGTGTCGTGCTAGACAGGTCGTCTCGCTAGAATATATCTTACATAACTATAAGTCTCTCAAACGTCCTTGCTTTGAATATTGTCACCACATCTGGCCTTTTCCAACTGCTATATATTTAGAAATTCTTGATAAAATCCAAAGGTATTGCTTCTGACATAGCATTTTTTTTTCAGTCTCTTTTCCACCGCCAAAATGAAGCTACCCTCTGCCTTTTGTATAAGAATTTTCACGTTAATTGTTCTGATGAACTTTTTGCTATAGTATCGAGACTTTATGAATTTAAGCTCAGTACTAGATTGGCGGAAAGGTCTCATCATTTTATATTTTAAATCGTTAGATGTTACCGTAAATTCTATGCTGAGAGTTTCTTCTATCGCACGTCTCAAATGTCAAAATCTCTTCAAGCTTCACTGTTTACATAATTCGGACTATTGTCCTCATCTTGGTCGATATATATATTACAACGTTTCGGTCTTCTTCAGGTGGTTGGAATGTCGAACTGAACCCTTTATTTCGCTCACTGAGGTAGACTGTTCTACTTCCACGTACCATGACAAAGATGAGGAAAATACTCCGAATAATGTAGTGTACATAATATCTCATCTCAGAAATATAAACAGATACTCTTCAAGCTTGTTGCTTCTCTGTTAAATATGACCTTCAAAAATTTAAATGCAATGTCAATCGTTATTTTCTTGTTACTGCTTGTTCTTTTATTGTTCTCTCTTCTTAATCGTAGTTTTTTTCTCATAATCTCTAACATTCATTAACGCGCATGCGTCCTGGTGGTTTTATTGCCTTGCTTGAAGAGAATGTAAAAATATTTAATAAAATTAGTAAAATAATTAGCAGAAAACTAACTACAAGAAAAAGGATCAAATAAAATGGAGAGAAGAAAACCGATTCAGTTTAATTTGTGCGCTTTTTTAATTCGGCTGAACCGACATGTTTCTCTCTCCTCGGAAAAATAAAAAAAAGGATTCTTTTTTAAGATATTACTGGGTATTTCAAAAGTCGATTTTTCCTACACGTTCAGTAAATTTATGTCTGTATAAGTTTTTTCGGTTGTCCTTTATTTCGGATTTTTACTTTGCAGCGTCAGCCTTTAATAGTTGTTCTTCTGTTTGCGCATCACATAACCTGACTGAATCAAAAATGATAATTAGTCTGGTTGAAATGAATTATTTGATTTTTAGAGCAATTCATTCAATTCAACAGACAATATCTGAAATATTTCACATTGATCAATAACAGGTGTGTGATTTCGCTAAAATGTAATCGTCAGCAAGTTCATGAAAACGATGTTGAGTCATTTTTTATTGAAATATTTTGCTGTGTACATGGCTCTATTTGTGTGTTTACGCATGTGTATATTTACACAAGGCTTGTATCCACGTGAATTTTTATACTGCTTTTTTGAAAAGTTGTTAATGAAATAGTCAGTTTTCTCAGTTGCCAAATTCGAAGAAAAGGGAAAGTGGGATATGAATAGAAAGAAAGGAATTCCTGAAAGAAAGAAAGAAAGAGAGAGAGAGAGAGAGAGAGAAAGAGGGGTAAGCATTGTTAAAGGCTTATATCCACGTGAATTTTTATACTGCCTTTTTGAAAAGTTGTTAATGAAATAGTCAGTTTTCTCAGTTGCCAAATTCGAAGAAAAAGGAAAGTGGGATATGAATAGAAAGAAAATAAGGAATTTCTGAGAAACAAAGAAAGACAGACAGACAAAGAGAGAGAGAGAGAGAGAGAGAGAGAGAGAGAGCGAGAGGGGAGAGAGAAAATAAAAAAAATGTTAAGGAATAAATTAAACAAGTGAAGATTAACGGGGAATGTAGACAGTAATAAAAAAGAGACATCGATAAGAAGAAAGGCTGTAGAAGGTAGGAAATAATAGAAAAAGATGAAGAGGAGAATGAATAAAGCAGACGTAATCGAGAATAAACAGAATGTACAGTGAAACGTATAGGATTTGCGTGTCCAACGCAAGTCTTTCTAAGTGTTCTTTGGAAATTTGGTCAGAAACAAATTGTTGGGAGGTCAGCAGGAAAATGAATGAGCGTGACGTTAATTTAATCAGATCAAATCAATCTCCTACGTCATGAATGCGGAGGAAGAGAGAAAAAGCGGATGTGGCAAGAATTGAAGAGAGAGAGAGAGAGAGAGAGAGAGAGAGAGAGAGAGAGAGAGCAAAAACAAGACGTTTAATATAAGGAAAATATAGATGAAAGGTAAAGAAAGAAAGGGAACAGAAATGAAAAGAAACGACATTAGAAAGAAAATAAAAATAGAAAAGACGCACTGAAACTCTGAATGATGGAAACAGCAGACAACGAAAGAGAAGAAACGGAAACGATATTTACTGAGAGAAAAGTGAGGAAATCAACACGTTAGAGAGAGAGAGAGAGGGAGAGGGAGAGGGAGAGAGAGAGGGAGAGGGAGAGAGAGAGGGAGGAGAGAGGGAGAAAAGATTTATAAGGTAGATAGCAAGAAATGAATAGAAAAGTAGAAAAGAGAGAAGAATGAACAAGAATGAAAAATGATTTAAATAGAGAAGACAAATTGAAGGGAATCACAGAGACCCTTTTAAAACTACTCAAGTTCTATTAATTGAAGCTTTTAAAGGATTTGTTTCGAATATACAAGAGACAAACAATAGGGAATATTCACGTTTCTCATTTCTTTTGCGTCAAAAATCAAAAGCACATTTATTTAATAGAATTTTAGGAGATAGAAGATTAGTGAAAGTATAGATAGATAGATAGATAGATAGATAGATAGATAGATAGATACTGTATGAAAAGCATAATGGGGTCAAATATGAAAATGTCATTAGGAAGATTATGTTACCCCAAACGACTGGGAACAACATTTCGATCTGGAAAAATCAACGTTGGAAATCCTGGGTTAACAGTTATAATTATCGCTTATTGAATATATATATATATATATATATATATATATATATATATATATATATATATATATATCCTAGCTAGAGGCAACCGGGCGTCTATCACACTGATGAGCTGTGATACAGCGAAACAGTCTGTCTGTGGATGACAATATATATGCTCCTGAAAAATTTATTTCGGTTGAGCTCTCTGGGGAGAGAATGTGTGTTTGTAAACAGTGACTATTACGGCTAATAATGCAATACTTTTCGGTAAAGCTAATCGAGTCCTCTCAGTCACCTTATGTTTATCTGAAAATAAATGCGCTTAAATTCACCTTCATCCTTGTCGTGCGCTAATGGCTTAGTGGTAGAATCGGTGAATGACGTCAATTTAGTTGGGTTTCAATCCTAGCTAGAGGCAACCGGACATCTAGCCACACTGATGAACTGTGAAACAGCTAAACAGTCTGTCTGTGGATCACAATATATATATATATATATACACATATATATATATATATATATATATATATATATATATATATGTGTGTGTGAGTATTTCTTTTTGAATATAAGCGTAAGTTTTTGTGGCTATATGTATTTGAGTATTTGGCTACACACGCTCATCTTTATATGTGTGTCTGTGCGTGTTTATGTGTATGTCTGTGTGTTTATGAATGTATATGTATATGCGTGTGTGGGGGGAGAGAGAAACATTAGGCATATTTTACATAATGTTGGTTGATCTATGAGTATTCTAAAGTAGAGGTTGAAACGTACGCTATTTATAAGATTGCAGAGAATTGCTAGCGCCCACGATCATGAGGGAATTAAATTAATTAGAACTGCTACTAGTTTGTAGGAAGCAAGAAGCGGGGGTAATCAATGTCAAATACTATACTAGAGAGATATGGATTAATGAATTGCTTTCAAACATGTTTTGAACGTGTTTTAGTCTCTTCCATTCTTGCTTCTTTACTCTGCATTTGTCATTCTCATGATGTTCTGTGTTTCCCTTGCATTTGATTCCTAGCAGATAACCAAAAGGTTGATTGATATTTCCAAGTGCAAATGAAATTCGTCAACCCTCACAGTTCAATTGGTGCAATTCCAGCAGTATTCATCATCCATCAGGACGGCTGAATGTCACAAGATTGAAGCTGCTATCATTGGATTTAAGGTTGAAATAGAACTGCATTCCATGTAGCGATGTGAATAAAGAATGTGAAATCTGCATATGAAGGAAAGTATCATCTTGAATAAAAAAGAATATAAACACGATGCATATGAAAATTAAAGAAAAATACTTGGACAAAGTTTTGAAATCGTTAATATGAATATTACAAAGAGATCAAGTAATAAGATCAAGGTTATAACTCAGGCCTACACGGCGTGTGCAGTTCTTCAGGAACTGGTGGCGGGCAACTGTCAACTCGCAAAAGTTCGTTACTGGAATTTTATTTTAAATTTTTTCCTTTTACTTTTGGATTAAGTTAAGTGTATTATTCAAGATAATGAAGTAATTAATGTTTATTTATTTTATTTGAACTTGCGATATTTTATCTTTAGATAAACCTTCCCGGTGGAAAATTCACAAGTTAAAATTTTTATCGCATAAAAGAAAAAAAAAAAACTTAATATAAATTAAATATTTTACTCTGTGCTATTCTTCGTCAAGAAGGTCGATTATTAAATTAGATTTTTATGAATAATTTAGATTTTGATTTAACAGAACAAGCAGGTACGTTTTTTTTAAGTATGTTGAATATTTCTGTCTTTCGTAAATAAATAGAAGGCATTGCAAACAAAAGTAATGTTTTTCCCTACGAAATTAATGAAAAATGCTACTTATTAAGGAATTTGTCACAAAGTTAATTTCAAAAATTAAATTCAATAAATTTAATAATTTACAATTATTAAGAATTTATTAGAAAAATGTAAAGGAGAAGGAATTATTGCCGTGTCAATATCGTCTTTCTCTGTTTTACATATTTTTATTATTTTAAATCGCAAAAACTTGTTATTACTTAGAATTTTCTCACAGATATTTAATTTTTCTTTCAGCTATTATTCTTCATAATAAGGAATATCGTTGCTATAAAATTCATTTCTTAAGTAATAATTTGTGTCTTATTTATAACACGTGAAATAGATTGATACAGTCCTTGTAACACAGGGGTATTTAAAAAAGATGTATATTGAATTTAACTAGCATTCTTCTTTAAAATGCACTGTAAAATTATTAAATTGCTTAATTTTGTTTAGATAATCGTATTTCATGGGGGAGGAGGTGAACCATTCAATCTCCCCCCACCATAAAATACGATTATAAAAACTTTTAAATGGGGTGATTCAGCTTACAATATAACTTCAACAGAAAACAGACCTGAGCAGTGATACAATGTTGAAATTCTTTGGAACTACGTAATTCGTTAAATACAACTGAAAGTAATATAGGATGATAAATTCCCACATACACACAATCTTTAAAATTCTGATTCCTAACCCTTTAGAATACAAGGTTCATACACGTTTTTTTAGAAAATACTAGTTTCAGTTAATTTTTTTTTAACTTCAGTAGCCCAAAATCTTTCTGAAAATGGTAAAAAAGTACTGCGTTGTCGTGTTAACTATGATTAAAAAAATAAGGTTTGTGTATTTTGTTTCACTAAGATCACAAAGAGTGAGAAATATGGTTAAAGGCAACACTTCGAGACAACACTCCCTGACAAACCAAACACTGTTCTTTGTGAAAAGCATTTTTCATCTGATTATGGAACAGTGGTTATTACAAGAAAGTATGACTTAGAAATCCACCATCAATATTTGTTCCGTTGCCATAAATACATTACCTATTCCTCAACCAAAATTAGCAAACGAAATGTGAAAAATGATGAGTTGTCATAGTTTCTAGTCAAAATCCTTACTTTTGAAAAATTCTATCAGAATATTGATCATAAGGATTTTGTCTCAGCAGTTATTTGCCATAAATCAAACAATCAGCTGTCCATCCAATGTCTTCATTTGGGGGGGGGGCTGGACGTATTTAATTAAATTTTTGAAAAAATAGAATTTGAATGTTACAATGCTGGTATATATAAAACAATTTTCTCTCTTTTAAAAAGTTGAATATCAATGTTTCCGTATTGGTTACGAATGAGCATTTCGTTATCTTAATAGCATAAAAATCGGTAAAAGAAAAAAATGAAAAGAGTATATTGATGCTATGTCAGCACGAAGGAGTGAAACAAAAAATTATGATTCTGCTATTTCTATGAGAGCATGTGAATACTCTGTTACATTTGAGCCGTTATATAACTGATTCAGGATGATTTAAATTACCTAGTGTGAAAATCTTATCACCTCTGACATCAAAAAATTCAGAATTAGGGAACTTTAATTTTCTGTGTGATATTTTAGTGAAATATCTGAAAATCAGAACAAAATTCTTTAGTTAATGAAGTGTATGAAGTTAGCCTAAAATACCACAGATGAAACTTATTTGATTTGGGTGAAATCTTTTAGGGATTAGCAAAAACAGTATTGGGCATCATAATAAAATGTTTAAATCAAGAACCAAAAATTTTATTTAAAAAGATCTTAATTGCAAAATTAGAAGAAATTCTTTATATGAAAAGAAAATTTATATATTGTTGATGCAATCAAACAATCAAGTAATTGCTATTGTATGTGACAATATCAGAATCCGTCAAAAATTATACGTACTTTTGATTCTGTGGAAAATTGGAATTTAAGAATATTCGGAGTAACTGGATACCAGCAATATATTACCAGTGAGAATGTTTTTAAAAAAATATTAACAGCAATAAAAATCTTTTCAGCATTAAACAAACCCATTAAGCAAACCCATTAAACAAACCCATTAAACAGACCAAAGCAGAATTCACTGAAAAGCAAAGCATTTTTTACAATTGAAGTTCTATAAAGAGTTTCTTTTTTAAACAATCTGAATATGGCGATAAACTACAACCTAAAGCAAGTACTCTGAACGATAGTTTCGAGGTTTGTGGAGCGTGGAACCACCTACTAACTGTTGTTGTTCTCAAATTCGGCATGACCAGTGTGGTAGCCCCTGATAGGGTTCAATTTATGTCTAAACAGTGAACCCTCAAACAAAAACAAAATACTATGAAAGTACAAGAAGGCATTTGTTATATTAAAAATACTAGCAATTCATTTTTATATAAAACCTTACCAACAATACATATTTATTGTAAAATTACCAGCAGTTCCTATTCATAGGAAAATTATAAACAATATATTTTTAAAGTATAATGACCAGCAATACATTTTATAGTACAGGCTGCCCAGTAATTTTTTTATTAGTTTACCTTTCAGGAGTAATTGATTTTGAATAACCTTGAATAAACTTCTTGAATGTTCATAACTTGCCTCCTGGTTACCATTCTACTTAATTTGTCTTGAGCATTCAGGAAAACATTTCGAACATCTTCGATGATTGTTCAGTTTGTGTATAAATCATGAGAGCTAAATAAATATCTTTCTGAAATCATCGGCAATACCTTTTATAGGGAAATGACCAACAATAGACTTTATTTGTAGTTGGGGATATACAAGTGCGTTCAAAATATATTTAGTTGAATGTGTTGAAAATGTTTAGATTTTGGTATTAAATAACCCACAGAGATGTTGATATGCCGCGAAACGGAATAAACTAACTAAGCAACTATTGGAGTTGAAACACATTTTTTACAGAATACTTACGTAAAAATAATGCAAATTTAATTACTGAGGAAATAAATTATACACATTTAGCCGCTTAAGAATTTATGCATATCTAGTCAATTATGAAAACGGGATAAGGCTTACGAAAAATATTAAGAGTAAAATTATTTTTCTTTGCATTTCCTGAGAATGAGTTATTTACAAAATATTTTTCGGAAAATATATTTTAAGATGTGCGTTGATATGCGCAAAATTTGAATATCCTGGCTTGCTGTTGATGTCGTTTCCATTCATTCCAAGATGAGGAATTGTGAGCTTTTATTTTATCATAATCCACCACAACAGTAATGATAAAATGACAGCTTTTCAGTTGTTGAAAAAAAGAAAAAGTAAAAGAGCTTTATTTCTGAATTCTAAAGAAAATTCAATGTGCCTATCAAGTTTCTTCTTTTTTTGAGAATTTATTACTTTATGTATTTCCTACACATATATGATTTTATTTATGAAAAGTTTAACGAAACTAAATTATTATGTTCAAAGAAATCCACAAATATATATAACACAAAAGTTAAACGCGTATATTTGACAGGAGCTAAGTTTTAAAGACAGGTTACAGATCTTTGTCAAAATATATTTTGATATCCATATAAGAAAATTTTTGACGCGAAAATTGCTTTCCAATAATCAATATTTTTTTTACATTTTAAGTTTGCAAAAGAATAAAGACAACAATAATCCCTTCATGCGTGCTGGTCATAAGACTTGAAAGCGGGAAATAACAACATATACATTAAAACAAGATATGTATATAAAGTCAATCCTTTCTCCAAGTTGATATATTTAGCCAATCCTTTCTCCAAGATGATATACTGCACAAAACCCATGTAGAAAAATTGTCACCTGGTTTCGATGCTCCTGTGCTGGAAAAAAAAAATAACTATGGTTCATAATATAGAGTTTTAGGAAAGACAATTTCGGCTATCCAGGTAACCTGACGTAAAATAATGTTCATAATTATATTATTTCCGTTTGACATTTTCTCGTGTTATATATATATATATAGTTGGTTTTTAAATAAATTAAGATTTGGAGAACCAATTTTAATCTAACTCCGAATCATGCAATCACGGTTATGAGATTAACTTTGCAATACATACGTCATTGTTCAACAAAAAATACAGTAAACTGACAAGGATAAATATCCCAAAACGATCCCAAAATCTGAGCTGTAGAACAAATTTGAAAGACAGTCCACTTGACAAAACGGACCGTTCCCGCAGATATTTGTGTATTAGGCAAGAACCCCCATTTACAAGACATTTTTTATATTAACGTACTGATTGTGACACATTTCATACATTATGGCGCGATCTCCCTTGGGAGTATTTTTTTTTAATCATCCCGTTGAAGATTGTGCCATTGAGGTTTCTTCCATAATGAAAACTCTGTATCGAAGTTTTTGTCTCGGCGCCGCGATACCAGTGGAAAAAGCAATTTTCTTCTCGGATTATTCCAGTCTAATCAACCGCTATAGTCCACGGGAGACTTTACGGCTATTACAAACGTGACAGTTCCGATCATAACGGAAGACTCTTTGGATCCGCTTTTAATGAGGGTCTGCTATCATCTCTAACCTAGATCCCTAAAAGGCTTGCCTACTCGGCGATAATCCTGCAATTTTTGTAAGGAAATAATCTACTGACTCCTGTTCTCTCCAAACTCCCCAACAAATACGTTGCTGTTTCGTGTTTTCCAGGTGGAAAGAAATCCTCTTCTGTAGATCCTGTCTTTAATAATTTTTCTGAAAATTCTGATCCCTCAAATTACAGACCTATTAGTCTTTTATTTCTTTTAAATAAAGTACTAGAGGATTTAACCAACTCTGACTTGTTAAGCATCTAGATTCACAAGGCCTTCTATCAGATAACCAATATGGCTTTCATTTATCTACGTCAACATCTGATGTTTTAACGGTTATTATTGAATTTGCTTATCCGGCTTTAGATAGGAACACCGATGCTCACGCTGTGGCTTGAGATATCTCGATGACGTTTGGCAGAATTTCTTCGTAAGCTCAATGGCTATGATGTGTCTTGCCAAATAATAAACCTAATCCAATGGTTGTTAAAATATCGTATAATGAAAGTGATGTTGAACGGAAACGCTTCTGGATTATTTTATATTAATGCCGGGAATAAAAGTTGTTTCATATCTTTATCAACGGAATTTACTTTCCAACTCGTTATTTATGCTGATGCCAAAACTGTTTACTCCTGTCTTAATAATAAGCCTGAAAGGACCGTCAAAACTAACATTTGTTCCTCAGTCAATTTTTAACTGGAGAAAGAAATGGCTTGTAAATTTGAACGCCGACAAAACGAAACTGATATCCCTTAATCATGTTAGATAACGATTTTTGCCTTCCCTTAACATGGCTGATGCTAACCTTCAGGACAGCAACTCATTGTATCACGTTTTACTCTGACATGTAATGTGGTGATTTTATTGAACCAATCGTTAGGTCCGCAGTTATGTAAGATGTTTCACTGTGACGCAGCAGGCAATGTTTCTCGTCAGAATACATCTTGCACATTTAGAAATCTACCATTCATCATCGCATTGAATATTGCTGCCACAATTGGTTTAGTCCTCCAACAGTGTATCTTGAGATTCTCAACAGAATCCTAAGAGAATTTAATCTCATCAATCTTGACTTAGCATCTCGATATGTCATAATCGAGCTGCCGTGATGTGTCTTTCTTCTACCTTTTCTAGAAATATTTTCATGACAATTGTTCTGATGAGCTATCATTCTTCATAACTCAACTACTTTAATTTAAGCGCACTACTAGATTCGCTAGACTTCAGTCAATTTCCCACCGAATTTTGCCTCCTTAGGTGTTTTCTATATACAATTTCATGGTCATTGTTCAAATCTGCTCTTCGCTATGGTAAATGCAGTTTTTTTTTTATATAAGCACAGCACTAGACTGGCGTCGAGATCTCGTCAATCTAGAGTTGGGTTGGCTAGATGTAGCCATAAATTCTATGCTAACAGTTTCTTCTCTTGAACTTCATGCTTGTGGAGTTCCCTACCAGCTCCACACTTTCCAGCCAACTTTAATCTGCAAAAATTTACATGTAATGTAATCTCTAATATCCACCTGAATACTCTCTTTTCCTTCTGCTCATCATTAATGTTTCTGTTCCTAATTCTTCCACACTCTGTAACCTCTTGTGTTTTAGTGTCATTACTGCCTGCCTTGCTTCAGGCGATTCCTATCAAGAGATATATATATATATATATATATATATATATATATACAAGATTGATTGTGGGTCTAGGGTGAGTCTGTGACTGTGTGGTGTTAGTAATGGTGGAAAGTTCACCGTAATACCAGGAATACCTTTCCTTCAAATTCAGATGATTATAGATTGGGTCAGACTTTGGAAATTTTGTTGGATCAAGACAATTTCTGCTACACCCTTGTATATACGAGAAACATGAGAGGAAATAATGAAGATAGAAAAAAAAAGAAAGAAAACGCTACAATCTAATATGGCGGAAGAAAAGGGACGGTGAATAAAAAAAAACGAGAGAGATCAGTGGCGACAGAAAGAAGCGGAATTCCGAGAGACGAAGAAAAAAACACAGAAAATGAAAGAGGAAAAATCGAGAATGTGTTAGGAACAAAATTAATAAAAATGTAAGATATTAAGATATCAGTTATATCAACTCATACATCTGTGTAGATAACTTCATATATATATATATATATATATATATATATATATATATATATATATATATATATATATATAAGGAGAAATACAAACATTATGCACATATTAGATATAATTATATACCATATATATATATATATATATATATATATATATATATATATTATATATATATATGTATATATATATGTACGTGCGTGTGTTTAGTAGGAGGAGCGTGACATTCCTGGGTAGTTGTTTTTCGCTGATGAGCAGATATCGTGCGTAGATAAAAAAGGGGTTAAGATGATGTTGGGCTGTAAGAAGGTTAGATTCTAATGGAATATGCTGGCGGGAACGATGATTTGAAAAAGCAAATAATCTCTAAGAAGCCGGTGCATTTTTCCGGGGATTATTACACGCATCTTACATACGTTACGATATTTACATAAATGAAGAATAGTTTTCAAAATTGTCCCTGACACTACGACTGGCTTAAAGAAATGACTCGCAGTATAATCAGAGACACAAACATGTTGCAGGCTTCTTTGAACGAACGAACGAACGAACGAAAGAAAGAAAGAAAGAAAGAAAGAAAGAATGAACGAATGAAAATGAAAATGAAAATGTTGTTTGACGTGGGGTCAATAGAGTCGGTTTAGATTATTTTCTTTTCATGCCGGAAAATTCGTTTCCTTTTCAATTTTACTTCGAATTTTAAATAGTAAAAGAACCAAGTGGAAGAAAGTACGTCTGGAAAGTCTCGGTTCATGCCTTTATTTGAAGGTTTGCTAAAAGCGTCTCAAATTAAGATATTTCCCAAAAGCTAACGAAATAGATTTTTTAGAGAAAAACATTTTCTTCCTACCGAAGATTTTTCTCACCCTCTTGTACATTACTTACAAATACAATTCTGTACATATGCAGGAATAAAGCCACGCCCTTTTCTAGCGTGACCATCAGAAGAAATTATCTGAATTATATAGGCTTTGATTGAATATGGCTCTTTAAACTGGATAAGCTTTTAAAATCTCTGGTAAATTTTAAGCCACGTATATTTTGTCAAAATTAAGTATAATTTTTCTAAATGTTTGCGGATGTTTTCTACATACATACATAAAAAACCACATACATCGTACGCACTCAAAGAGAAGCATATACCAGAGATATATTAATATATTTTATATCGGGTAATCTAATTTGACCGACTCAAGAGTTTCGCGTCATTGCCTTCGTAAGTGTTAGATTGTCTGATAAATAATAAAAAATTCTTTGTTATAATATTAATACACTATGAAGCTCCATAGTCAGCAAATTTGGTAAGTCGCACTGTTCGTTTTACTTAAAATTCTGGTGACCTAAAAACCAGTTAAATTCTAAGTCTACATACGTTGATTGATGTTTATAAGTTTTTTTTTTGTTTTTTTTTAAACATTTCACCCCAAGCAAGGCGGGAAGCCACTAGGAAGCAAGGGGTTACAGAAAATTTGGAGCTAGATCAGATAGGAGTGATAGAGAAAGGATGAGGAGAAGGGTAGTGGATAGATCAAGGCAACTGGAGATGTCGATTGACATTACATTTGAATAGCTGGAGATTATAGCTTTCAGGGAAACTGGAATAGGGAAGGGAGTTCCACAGGCGAGAGGTGCGAGACATGAAGCTATTGGAGTAGAAGAGATGGCTACATTAAGGAGGTTCGACAGTGAAGGGGTGAGAGCGGGATGCCAGTCTCGTAGGGCGCTTGAATTCATGAAGTCTGGGAACCAGCGAATGCAGCTCCTCGGAGCAATTGCCATGAAAGTATTTGTAGAACAGACAGAGGGAGGCGACGGCGCGTCTGTGAGAAAGTGACTGTAGACGAGATGCCAGAGCAGGGCCAACTACATTGCATATCCGCCTCTGGAGCCTATCAAGAACCCCGAGGCAAACAGAAGGGGCACCAGACCATATATGGCAACAATACTCCATGCAAGGGCGAATTGTTGATTTGTATATCTGGAGGATCGATTCCGGGGAGAAAAATTTCCTAGCGCGGCACAGGGAGCCAACTTTTCTTGCGGTGGACGAAGCAATTGACTCAATGTATTTATTCCATATAAGGTCAGCAGTCAACGTGAGACCGAGAAGCTGCAGAGAGTTGCTCTCGAGAAGTTGAGCGTCAGACATTCTAATGGAGGGCAGGGAAGGATCTCTGTGGTGATTAATAGAGAGCAGTTTTGTCTTAGAAGCGTTGAAGTTGACCAGTCAATTCTTGCCCCAGTTCACAACCGATTGGAGGTCCTTTTCGAGACGCACGGCCAGGTTAGTTTTGTCCGTGACACTAGATTTTTTTTTGAGGCAGGAGTAAATTGTGGTGTCATCCGCGTAGATGCCAACTTGGGAATTTATGGCGTCAGGAAGGTCATTTATGTAGATAAGGAATAGAGTGGGGCCTAGTATGGAGCCTTGAGGAAGACCTGCGTTCGTGGGATAGAAACTGGAGGAGAATCCGTTGAGAACGACCTTCAATTCACGGTTTGACAAAAATGATTGTATTAGGTTATACAATTGACCCGTAATGCCATAACCCTGGAGATTGCGAAGATGGCCGGCATGCCAAACCCTATCAAATGCTTTGGAGATATCTAGGGCCAAGGCACGGGCTTCCCCGTTATTTTGAAGAGTTCGGTAGACAGTTTCAGTGATGGCCGTAAGCACATCAGCTGTAGATCGGGCAAAGCGGAAACCATATTGCTTGTCTGAGAGCAGATTATGGGATGTGGGGTGGTTAACCACCTCGGTATTGATTATGGCTTCGAAGACTTTGCCGAAGAGGGGAAGGAGACTGATAGGACGGTAGTTGGAAGGGTCAGAGCGGTCGAGACAGAAACAATCGAAGAGGACTTCCTGCAGTCAGGAAAACAAGATTCCTTGAGGCAGTAGTTGTATAGTTTAGAAAGGGCGGGCGCCCATTCAGGCGCGCATTTCTTCAAGACAATGGCTGGTATCTCGTCACCACTACTATCCTTGTTGGGGTCTAAATTGGAGATAACGCCCAATACCAAAGACGGGGTTATGTTTAACCCACTCAATAGGGCCTCAGTTCTAAGAGGGAAGTCGGGTATGGGTACACCGGAACATTCGAGCGTCGAGTTGAATGAAAATGTCCGAGCAAAGCATTCAGCCTTGTCGGTAGACGAGGTCAGGAATTCGAACTGGTTGAATAAAGGAGGTATAGAGGGTTTGCAATTGTTCAATACGCTCTTGCAGAGACGCCAATAATCATTGGAGCCAAATTTGCGAAATGCAATACGCACCTTCATCCGAGCCGCAAATAGTGACTTAGCATCGTTGAGGACACGCTTACACTCGTTACGGGCGGAGGCAAAGAGAGGTCTATTGCAGTTAGACATGTCGCTACGGAATAGGTGGAAGTAGTGGTTCTTATGGGCGATGGTGGCTGAGCAAGCAGCGGAGAACCAGGGGGAGGAGCGCGACTTGACCCTATATTTCCTTGATGGGATGAAAGCGTCAATTCCAGCTTTAACCCAGGCTGAGACCTCAGAAGCACATTCTTGGACGGGGAGCGTAAAGACTCCATCCCAGGGGACATCGCGGAGGAAATCACGGAACGCGTCCCAGTTAGCTCGCTGATAGTAGAACGAAGTTCTAGTGGTAGGATGTTCTTTATAGGGGGTGAAGTTGAAGGAGATGCTAACAGATACTACCGCATGATCAGAGTTACCAAGAGGGCAGAGTTGCGAGGCGCTGCTGCACTCGAGGACAGAGGTAAAACACAGGTGGAGAAGAGAGGCTTTACCTTCCCGGTTGAAGGCAAAACGAGTGGGGAAGTTAACTATCTGTGTGAGGGAATGAGAGATTGAAAAATTGAGCGTTTGAATCCCTGCATGGTCAGTAGTAGCATTCTTAAGCCACAAGGTGTGATGGGCGTTAAAGTCGCCAAACACAAATATGTGAGCAAACGGGGGGAGGGAGAGAGCCTTGTCTATGCTGTCAGAAATGCTATCGAGTATCGCACAGTCTTGAGAGGATGGAGAGCATTAAAGGAAGAAGAGATAGCTTACCGCATTGAGGAGAGAGAGTCGGAGACACATGTATGACTGGTCTGGCGATTCGAGAGAGAACACTCTGGCCAGAGGGAGATGTTCATTGACGTAGACACCAAGACCGTGCATGTGGGTTAGAGAGTCTTGGAGAGCCAGTATATTCGGGCAGTTTGCAGTGAGGAAAGATTCCATACTGCAGAAGTTAGTCCTAATACCACGGATGTTGGAGAACGAAATGTTGAGGGGTTTAGGTGATTTTTGAGTGGCTGGTTTAGGGTTACTTTATCAGTTTTTTAATTTAAAGATTAAAAAAAAGGAAAAAATTAAAAAAAAATTGTGTATATATATATATATATATATATATATATATAAAATTTCTCAGAGTTAACTTATAGCAAAATATAAAGGTAAAAGACAATAGGAAAACTGTATTATTAGCCGATGTGTTTCGTTGAATGTGGACTTTTTCAATTTTCGTTTCGTTTTTGCCTTGAAAATGTTCACATTGGACGGAAGGCGTCGGATAATACAGTTTTCCTATTGTATTTTACCTTTATATATATATATATATATATATATATATATATATATATATATTTCATTATAGATATGGGTATGATAAGAATGTATATATATATATATATATATATATATATATATATATATATATATATATACGCACATATAATTGCACATGCATATTTTTTTTCTTAGGTATTATGAAAGCAGTATTCAATGTTATATAACAGAGCTATTAACTATATATTAGTGAATATGTATAATATCCCACGTCGATAGTCCGACTCGGAATTTCATGCAAACATGAAATTTTCAGATACAAACTTACTGATCTTTAAAACGTTATGAAATTCGCGTTCTCGTGGTGTTGATTTAACATTTTGTGTTAAAACTTTTTGCTTTGTTATTGTTGCTAATAATATTTTAAATGATTATTTATATATTTATTTTGTTCGAATTCTTAATTTCGAAAAACGAAAAATTAAAAAAAATATATTTGAAATAATTTGAAAAAATATTTTAATTTACGTAAACGCGCTATATATCAAGGGTGATAACTCTCTATTTTGAAAAAAAAACCTTCTTTATATTATATTATTTTTGTACTGGCTTATGAAATAAACTAATTATATTTCAAGACTGTATATCTAATGCATTTAGAACCTACCCTTATACCTACAAATGTGAAATTATATATACACATGTCATAAATTGATCGAGTACGATCTATAATATGGAATTATAAATGTGTATAGATATGTAAAAATACTATTAATGATGGCTTCTATGGATATTAATAGGTGTCACATATTATATTAATATTCATAAAATCTATTTTAATCGTGGTCAATTTGCTTCAGCATTTGATTGCTTTTTACGTATACGTGTAGCAATCAACTCGCTTCTCCCTTTCGGAGTATTAGGGTTATTTAAATGTTTTCATATAATAAGCCTCTCCAACAAACACGTTACATCTATTTCCCTTCCCATTTCATGGTTTAGCTTTCGCGATTATGTCCCTGCTAATGGATACGTTCTTGTAGTTGTTTTACAATTGCAAAAATACATTAAGAGAGTTTTTGCGTTTAATATTGTTCCGCGTCATTTGGTGATGGCAAGTAGCAATTTCCTGTTATTTCCGGTGGATCCAAAGTAATATCCTCTTTTCAACTGATCTTAGTTCTGCATATTATGCCTTCAGTCATGCACTGGCCATTTAATGGGCAGGTTACTTTTTACGGCAGTTGCATTGGCTTTTATTAGGATTATCATTAAGTATTTTGTTTGAGTGTTTGCTTAATATATTATTGTTACATTACGATATATAAGCTTTTTTAGTTTAGGTGAATGACCAATTTTTTTTGCGAATTAAGTTTAGATAAATTCTTTCTATATTAGTTTGGATGTTACTATTGTAAGGTGGGTTTAACCATACGATGTTTCATTTGCATAGTTTTATCTCACTTTTATCTTTATTGTTTTTCCTTTCTACATCTTAAAATTTCACTTTATGTTTTTTGTATTCTAGAGCTTTACCATATCTACTTTTAATATCATCAAATATTTCCTTCTTATTAAAGTTGGTCAATAACCTAAACTTTATTGAATTGTGTCTACTGTCAAGGATCCTTTTATGTTGGTTGCCTTTTCTGCACCTGTGGTTGTATGAATCTTTAGTGTATGGTTTATACAGGCCCTTCCTCAGGTCTAATGTAACACCTAGGAAAGTGACCATTTTAGCGTCATTATTGGTGGTAACATTCAGTTTTGATCCTTAAAGAATTTAGTTAGGTCCTTCTCATCCGTCCCGCTTGTCTTAGTTTACGAAGGAGAATTACCCTGTCGTGTCTGTATATATTGTTGATTTTTATGTCAGGGATGAATCTGAGTCTCCGTAATAACAGTATCCCTACAAATACCATATAAAAACTATTAGCAAATTACATTAATTTCAGACACGTATAAAACTATAAAATTAACAATATAACTCAATCATAGATAAGCACCCTTTTAAGAAACTATCAACGAAAAACAAATTAACACCAAATAGACTGTAACTAAATGAAAAAAAACAAAAAACAATATGATTACTGTTAGGGTTAGTGTTAAGTTTAGTGTTAAGATTGGTGTTAAATTTAGTGTTAAGATTAGTGTTAGGGTTAATGTTAGTGTTATGGTTATGATTGATTTTAGTTTTATGGTTACTATTAGAGTTGTCTAGTGTTAGGATTAGGTTTATGGTTAGTGTTAGGGTTATTTTTAGGATTAGGTTAATTTTTTTCAAATAGCCATTCAAATATAAGCATTATTTGATATAACTTTTCGATTTCTTTACTAGACAAAATGAAAAAAAATGTAGGATGAATGCTTTCGTCTGGCGTTTTATACATTCATATTTTTGGTTGCTATTTTTTAAAATTCCTACTTATGCTCAGATAGCTGTGTGTATGTATTTGTGTGTATTATTAGGTTGGCCTAATTGCGTATCCGAAAACATAAACCGTACGTAAATATAATTAAATAAATTAAACAGTAATCAGTGACACAATCAACGTAGATAGCAATTAAACTGGCCACCGTAATCATAATTATTTCAATCGCTCCGGGTCGACTTGCTGATTGGAAAGATTTTATATGAACGGAAATGATTGATAATGGAAGAAACTTTGATGTAATAAACATTGAATTAGAGACTTTCAGTTATATATTTGGAATTTGTCTAACGGGATATAAGCAACCATTTTTATTCATCAAAATTAAATATTATCAAAGTAATGCACTACTGAAACGCTCCATTATTTATATGAAGTGAAATATTCATAACAATCTAGTAACACTTCAATAATAACGTTAATAGTGCATCTGGTACATATTTGAACATATGGTTAGGTGTAACCCTAACCCTAACCCTTGCATCTGGTCCATATCTGAAAATATGTCGGTGAAAGATTCCTGATTTGTTGTCGATTCGTTGTTGACGTGCATTGTTCGCTTATCGATTTCAGTCAGTACCCAGTGGAAAAATTGGATGTTTTCTTTTTCGGTTGAAAACAGTAGAGTATTGGACTAAATTCTCAGTTGAGAAATCATGGAATAGCCAAATTCTTCTATAAAATTCTTTTCAGTTTGTTTCAAGGTTCCTTTCTAAAATGTAATATATATATATAAATATATATATATAAAAATATATATATATATATATATATATATATATATATATATATATATATATATATATATATATATATATGCATAAAGAAGTTTGGTTTGGTTCGGTTTGTTTTATGGCATATCAACCTCAATTGGTCATTTAATAATTAATATCGACAAGTATTGCTGGTAATATTTTTCAAGAATATATTGCTGTTAATTTAAAAAAAAAATATATTACTGGTAATATTTTCTCCAAAAATGTATTCCTGGTAATAAAACCTATGTTTTCACTTTCACACTGTTTTAACGCTAGTTTGGAATTTAACTATTTGCTCATAGTAGGGACCCTAACAGATGCTACCTCCCCGGATCAGGCTAGACCTGGGAAGACTAGCAATTAAGAGGTAGTTTCACGCTCCGCAAAACCTCCTAATCGTAGACCTTATTGTTGGGTATAATGTATCGTCTTACCCAGGACGCTGATGTAGTTTATCGCCTTACCCCGGACGCTGATGTAGTTTATCGTCTTACCCAGGACGGCATAAATAAGTAATGGATTTTTTCTTATTAATGTAAGGCGGAAACAAATTAAGTAATCAGAAGGAGAGTAAATAGAGATTGCATTGAAATATCTAAAGATTAGTGTTGGCTGGAAAGCATGGAACGAGATAAGATGTCCACAAGCGAGAAGTGCGTGACAAAAAACTGTTAGCATAGAATATACGGTTACAGCAAACCAGCTCAACTGTAAATTGATGAGATCTTCACGCCAGTCTAGCACTGCACTTTAATGAAAAAAGTCGATTTACCCCAGAGAAGAGCTCATCGAGGAATTATCATGAAATTATTTATAGAAAAGACACAAGGAAGCAACATTACGGCCGTGGGAAAGTGACTGAAAACGATCCGTCAGATCAGGATTGATAATATTGCTCATTTTACCAAGGAGCTCAATGTAATTAACAGGGTCACCGGACCATATGTGGCAGCAATATTCTAAGCATAGCCGAATGGTAGACTTATAGACATGTAAGATAGATTCTGGATCGAAAAATTGCCTCGTATTACAGCTTATCTAGCAATGGATTTAATATAGTCTCTTGACTTCATGTCAGCTGACAACGTTAGACAGAGGATAGCATTAACTATGCTGATGTAGAGAGGTGTCTCTTATAAGATTAATGTAGAGAAATTCAGTTTTAGAGGCGTTAAAATTAGCAATCATTGTTTGCACAAGTTAACAACTGACAGGAGGTTGTCTTGAGATCAGCTGCAATTTTAACCCTATCAAACTGATCTGACTTACTATCGAGACAGAAGCAAATGATTGTGTCATCAGTGTAGATAGCAAGTTGAGAGCAAGTTGAGAGCTGATGTCATCTGGAAAGTCATTGATGAAAATTAATAACAAGAGTATGACCAATTATGAAGTCTTGGGGGCATCCGCAATAGTATGAAATAATCTAGACGAGCGGCCATTCAAGATAAAATTCATTTCATGATTTAATATGAAAGATTCGATCAGTTCAAAAATTTGTTCATGAATACCGCAACATATCAGCTTGAAGAGAAGACCTGTAGGCCAAACCCGTCGAAAGCATTCTAGATGCACGGGCTTCAGATTTTTGTTTAATCTCGTTCAGGATAACCTCTTACCGTAATTAACGTTAGTACATCAGCGAAAGCCATATTTCTTGTCTGAAAAAAGTCTTTGCGATGAGAGAGGCTTAACCAATTGATCATTGATTAGTGCCTCTATGAGTTTTCCCCCCAAAATGCAGAAGGCTAATAGGGAAGGATTGTTGGAAGACCAGACGATGATTTTCAGCACGAAGGAAAGCAAGAGGCACTGATCGATTTTTTATAAAGTTTATAGAGAACGGGAGCCCTTCGGGAGCACACTTCATGATAATTTCAGGCATAATGCTTTGTGGAAATTATACCAGAAAGCATAGAAGTGGTTATATGCATATCCCTCAACAGAGACTCAGATCTAAATGTGAAGTTAGACAGAGACACTTACGATGAGTTAAGAATACTGTGTAAGGAGAATTTACGCGCGAAGGATTCAGCTTAATCAACAGCGGATGTTAATACTTCAAATCGTTACGTTAAACTGAGAAGTTTCGAAGATCCAGGCAAGGAATGGTGTGTACATTTCTGTAAGATAACGTCATTATAAGCAAGGAATCACTGGAATGAAAATACAGAGTATCTGAGTATGGAGCATTAATTCTAACAAATACAATTCAGTGTTCACTTATCTGTGACTTCCTTGAGTTTTGCGGATATTGCATCCGTTCTTCAGGTGGCGTGATAATACGTTAGAAGAAAATACGATTTCTGTTTATGAAATCAATTTTATTATAAAGTCCAATGATGAAAGGCTATACTTTCTGTGAAAGTCCATGTTGCGTTAGATAATTGAACACTGATTTTCATTTCTTATGCTCTCTTTTTTTTCTTATCTGTGAATTCATTTTCTTTACTTCATATTTTTGTGAACAGTTTGAGGAAGATGATTGAGTTTTTTAAAATTAAATCCACACAATACAATGCACGTGAGTGACTAAAGGTCAGCCGAGACGATAAAGATGAATAAGGCGAGTGGCATGAATGGAAATGAAGAAGATAAGCAATGGTGATTATGAGGATCTGGAGGATAGATAACGATTGACACATGGCGTGCGGATGTCAATATTAATGTGTTCGCGGAGGCACCCACATGGAGGTCTATTTAATAAAGAGATAGTTATTTGGAAACAGCTCTCTTGAAATTTTTTCTTACCTTATAGTGGTTTCCCGTTTAATTCAGAGTTTCTTCACGTAGACGGGACAACACTATTTTACAATGTTTTGAGATGCAAATACATTTAAGAATATGACACACCTGACATTTTCTGTTGTAAACTTTTATCTTTTTTTTTACTTTTCAACTTTAAGTAAAGGCATAAACGAGGGAAAGTTTTCAAATGTAAATGTTGTTTGCTGTAAACGATTACTTGGAGCTGGTCCCATTGAAAACACAGCCAGATCGATTGGTCGTAAAGTTGTTAGGAAAGAACGTGTAACATCTGAGGTAATTATTTTGAGACCCTTTCGGAAAGTTTTCATCTCGACCGTTGAAAATATTCTTGTCTTCGATCCAAGAGAATTTATTACCAAAGAATCGTGCCAAAATAACTTACCTCTTCGTCAGGCATCAATAAAACCGTTGCTTAAAACAGAGAGAGGGGAGTACTCTATGTATCTGGAAATTGTGTGTAGGCTTTGTAGAAACATTCTTTATAGAATATGAAATATGCGTTCTAATTCAGCTGGTACATGTGTTATAACATATCAATAAGCCTGAAATAGTGTATGTTGTATATTTGTTTAACGGCACATCAACTCTTTATGGGTCAACTAATGCCAAAATTCAATTTTTTTATCTTTGAAGTAATAAAAATATATGTTATTCTGCTTTCACAATTGAATACATGGTAGATGATACTTAGCTTTTGTGAATATGATTACTATAGGGGTTGATATGTGTGTATTATCTTGATTGTTGAAGTTACATTTTGTAATACAGCTTGATTTCTTTATTTTCTCTTTTAATTGTCGGATATTATATGGATTAATATCATGAAATAGTTCTTTCATGTTGGTTAGTTGATTTTGTTTAGTGGCATATCAACACCTCTAGGGGTTATTTAAAGCCAAAATCTAAATATTTTGTCATAATTTTATGGCTTCAACTACATATATTTGAAACGTATTTGTGTACCGTCAACTACAGATAAAATCTATTGTTTGTCAATCTATAGAATTTTATTTTTCTACTTTCGTGGTGTTTTGTTGTTGTTTTTACGATTTGCCGATATCTTGGACCCTAAGATGTGGTTATACGGTCTTGAAAACCTCCAATCTCCCGATCAGAGGTTTTGATGCAGGATGTAGTCTATCATCATACCCAGGATAGATATCTGAATTATACAAGACTTTTGAAATCTTGCATGTATTTAATATGGATTTTTAATCAGATGGGATAATGGTGACACTAAAATAAATTTTAATTCATGAAGGGAAGGAAATAGTAAGATCAATTTTGTTTGAACCTCAGATTGTGGAGAAAAAATAAAATCAATATCTTACTACAGAATTTGAGAAAATAACGTTAGAAAATTATCCTTGAATTTTGATTTGTGGACTTATATTTTCTTTCCTCGTCGATTTGAAAGAAGGAGTATCTGTTTAAATAAAATAAATCATAAAAGAATCATATTATATATTAGACATTTTTTTCTAAAAAGGAAGCACGAATTCTCCTCCAATTTAACTCCGATGTATTTGCAGATTAGCAATGCATGTGGTATTAATGATAATTTGAATAAATTGCCAAAAACATTTTTCGATCAAATTGGTATTTAATTAGATTAACTTTTGACAACCAGAAGTAAATGAGGAAAGAACTAAATGTAAACTGGGGTCATCCAGTCTCTTTTCCTCTCTTGAAGAAAATCAGTATTTGCTGTCTTGGCATTTTATCAGTAATCAAATTTTTCTCTATACTAGTGAGAAAGTTTTAACTCTTTTAATTACCAAGTAAACGTAAAGTTATTGACTTAAGCATTATTTAATCAATCTGTAAGCCAATGTTGACATTCGTTAATAAAGTCATATGTGAGATGATTTATGATTACAAAACTACAAATACGATAAAAATTAAGGTAGAAATTAATGTCTTGCAATACTTTCCGACTGTTCGTTACTTCCATTAGTGAATTATTCATTCTACAAATGTTTTCCCACAAAAGTACTCATGTCTGATTTTTTCATACATTTATTTTAGCACGCCACCATATTCGCTCCACGAGCCAACGCCCATATTTACTAGATAAATATTAGATGAGATACTCACATTGATCATTAATGGGGCGTTTGTTGCAAGAATAGTGTTGAAAATGAAGCCAGGAGAACGCACAGATACAATAATAAAATGATGCAGCCTTTATTTATGAGTCTGTTAAAAATTCATCACTGTTTCTGGATGTGAATAAATCCGACTCTTTTCTTATAAAAAAATGATAAGTTCGGCAAATGTGTAAAAATAACTAGGTTTAAAATAATTATCTGGTTGTGGATAAATTCTTTTCTGGGTGTAAGAATAGGGTTAAAAAGCTGAAAAGAGATGGGGAACATGAAAATATATCTTTAAAAAATGTTTATTTATGTCATGAGCGTCATTCTTTCGACAATCTTAAAAAAAAAGATTTTATAAATTTAATATGGCAACAGATAGCTACTACGTTTTCGCACACATTTGTCTGTATTCATGGCAAATTGAAAAACTGAAAAAAAGACGTATATATGCAAGAAGAAAGAGCTAAACTTAACTGTGACATCAAAATGAAAGGTCAGCAAAAGAACGCAGAGCTTGAAGACGCCATAATCCAGCAAATATAGGAATTTAGCTGGTTAGGTTTTGTATTAACAGAAGGTAGAAAACGTGATAGAAATATGAACGCACATAAGAATACATGAAGAGACAAATGAACAACCGTACTAGGAAAATATATTTAAACGAGAATGCGAGAGAGAGAGAGAGAGTGGAGAGAGTGAGAGAGGGGGGGAGAAAGGGAGAGAGATAGACAAATAGGGGCAAAGAGGGTTGAAGGAGAGCTGCTGTGTGATGTAATGTCTAATCTAATATGTTACAGTGAATATTGGAAAATATCCTTACATTTAATGAAACCTTGAAGCGACAGAGATCTGCTCCTACCGACGAACGTGAAGATCACCATGGAGAGTTTATGTGAAATAATGAAGTTTTAAGGAAAATACGATCTCTATGTAAACTGCTGCTAACAAATAGAAAGAGGCTACTATAAATTCTAGGATATGTAATGGCAAAAGATTGAACAATTTAACACTGATAGTATATTCAATAAATATACATACTAATTATTGCTAATCAATTATCTACTTAAAAAAAGACGGAATGTTTTTCACACATACATATATATGTGTATATATATTATAATATAAAGAGGTAATTATTAGAGGTAATATATGTGTATATATTATATTATAAAGAGGTAATTATGCATAGAATTAATTACTAATGTTAATGTTATTAATGGCAAAATCTATATATATATATATATATATATATATATATATATATATATATATATATATATATATATATAAATATAAACAACAATAATTCATTGGAACAAATATCAAATTACACCAAAATAATCTGTCTGTTTATTTTGCAACTTTTGAATAAGTTCTTACGCATCCGACACGAAAATTGTGAATAAAGAATTTATAATTCCTTTCGGATTTTTGTGAGAATTTGGGTCATTATGGTGATGTAATCTTGTTAGTATCGCAGACAATAATCTATTAGCTACATTCTGCTAGTGTAGAATATTAAAATCCAAACTATGTTTTCACTGTAAATCGATTATATTAACGATTTTTATGTATCATAGTTATTTTATGTTTATTTTAAATGTTTTATGCATATTTTAAAGAGTTCATGTGGTGAAGCATATTTTATTCAATGTCGCTTCTTCCTTTCTCATGATAATAGCTATGCGTATTTTTACTAATTGTATACAGCGTGTAATACGTTGGGAGTTCCAAACTCATGTTATATATATATATATATATATATATATATATATATATATATATATATATATATATATATATATTTATTGTATTATTTAATTTAATTTTTTTATTTTGAACTATTAGTGGGTTTTTCTGTTTTTAATATTCATTTATTTTTGTACACCTATCTTGTAGAATGTTTGTCTGAATTTTTCACTTCCTGTTTTGTAAACCGCAAGTATATTTATCATTTTCGCCTTTTATATTCTCATTTATCTTTTATCAGTTGATAAAAAGTAGTATAGACTATTGTTATTGTATGCAATAAATAATGAATTCATAATCTTCGAAAATTTTAGGCTTAAATCCAATTGCTTATATTTATTTTTCTTTCTGTTATTTTTTCCGCGGTTATCAAACTTTGTGATATTCGTGTTTATTTATTTAATCACTACACTTTTTGTAATTTATTTTGTTTTCTAGTGTTTGGTTTATCTAATACTGTATACATACATATATACATACATGCATATATACATATATATATATATATATATATATACATATATATATATATATATATATATATATATATATATATATATATATATATATATATATATGTGTGTGTGTGTGTGTGTGTGTGTGTGTGTAAATGACAACATTCCGGCAAATCTTCTAGACTGACTGTCTTGTGTTCCCTTGGATCTTGTCAGTAGAGCCGACTGAGGTTTCCATATATCATGGCCCTTGCCTGCCCCGTGAAGAACTCTCTCCCGTTTCACCCACCCGGTGAAAAATCATTTTACGAGTTATAAATCCATAACCAACTGGTGCAGACTTGGACGCCATGAGTTGTCTTCTACGGTGGGAGCAATCGCTTTATATCATAAATCAATCCAGGCATTCGCCCTTGTAGCTAGGAACAGTTAGCAGACGATCGCAGCGGCTGGCGCCACGCTATTCATGATGTAGGGGGTGAGTACATTTTTTTCTTTTTCTTTCATTTAATGTGCCGTGTCCTTTCAGGACGTGGGCGAACATGGCTCTCCACTTCCCCCTATATTTTTTAGTTCTCAATATGTTTCGTCCCTCTGCCACCCTCCCCCAGACCACGTTCCGTCACTCACTTGCTTAACACGCCAGGTATGTCATACATTGCTTTCCCATCTCTTTCTTTCCCTTTATTCAACATGTGATTATCTGATTCTCCTGGCCTTCCTTTCTCATTACGTGTCCCTGGAACTTCAGCTGCCTCTTCCTGATGTTAAGTATAAGCCTTCTCCTTGTTTGCATCCTTTTCAAAACCTCATCGTTGCTCACACGCTCGCTCCATGATATACTCAGCGACCTTCTGTAGAACCATATCTCTGTCGTCTAGAGCTCCTTCATCTTTCAGGAGACCGTCCAACATTCGATGCCATAAAGGAGGAAGGATATCACGTAACAGCTTAGTACTCTTTCCTTTGTTGCCAAATAGATCCTCCTGTCTCGCATTACTCTGCTCAAATTTTGGAATGCGTCCTTGGCCATTCCAATACGTCTCAGTATCGCGGTTACCATACTCTTTCAATACACTTCCCAGATACTTAAGATTCCGCACCTGCTTGATTTTGTTTCCCCGAGATGCAAATCCACCTAACTAGAGGTGGTGACTCTTTAAATCACCGTGGAGAAGGCAACGGGATTCCACACCACAGTTAATCCCAAAACGTACATAAAGATCGAGAAAAAAATGAAACCATCAATGGAAGTCAAAAGATAAAGCGAAAAATTAGAGTAATCTCAAACATTACATTCTACATTTTGCAGCTTGACCCGATAAACCAGCAGGAGAGATAATATATGCTATAAAACAAAAAAGATCCGACTGTTAAACCATATCAGAATGAACCAGCATTTGTCATTCAATATTTCCAAGGGAAAAGTTCACAATTAAGGTAGATGCGTTAATATATAAGTTTTAGCAACAACTGATTATGTGATTGAAAACCTGCAGTGTGTTAGGTAATGATTATCATTTGAAGATTTTGGAATCAATATATATTAAGTCCTATCAACCATCTCTCTGTAAAAAATAAATGTGGTTATGTGGGCTTAAAGGTAATTAGTCTTTAATGTTACATTTTTGTTTGCATATATCATTAGCCTGAGTTTGGATATTTTTAGCTACCGTGGACATCAATTTTGTCCTCTGATGTGAGAGGACCTGTAAACTGCTTAAGCAGTTTTAATCGTCCTATGTCGGTATTATCGATTTACGGTAATAATTATATTTCTGTTCGACCTCTATTTTTTGTTATGAATTGTTTCTTTTTTGTTATGAATGGAATTTTAATATATCTGTGATTAATATTAACTGAACAATTATTCATGTTGTGGGATAACGAGTACACTGACGCTTACTCTATGAACACATTCAATACTATAAAAAGTTCCATGGTATAAAGTTAGGAGTAGAGACGGGCTCAGCCAGATCGCTGCCAGGCTAGCGAGAGACAAGACATCTGTCATCTGGCAGAGGGTGACTCCGTCAGTCTTCGGATAGAAACAAAGTTGCGGAGGGGTCTGAGTAGATATCAATCATATCGAAATCACACTTCATACTAACGATACAAGCGTTATGGCAATAGCCTAAGCATTACGTATAGTGTATACTTTTTCAACACATGAGTATTATAAAAATAACCTTAAAATAAGAAGTAATATTCTGATAAACATAAATCGAATACAATACATTCGAAATTCAAATAAACTCTAGATAGAAACTATTTGTTATCTGTCTGTCTGTCTGTCTCTCTCTCTCTATCTATCTATCTATATATATATATCTAATAACCTTTTATTTAAAACAGTAAGTAGAATCCTTCAGTTGGTTAGATTTTCCAAAGACTTTAATTTGAACATGAATTACAAAACTACGAATCCACATTCGTTTAAATATAAATAACATTATTAGTGACTCTCAGTCTGATGATAAGAATAAGTGCTTTTCGTTTTTCTCCAAATAAGTAAACCACAAAATGTATATTAAATATCTAAGAATTTCTCCTTCCTACTTTGTTAAATGATTCTCATGTTCAAGGCTCGAATATTACATCCTTCCATTATTTTTCATAAAACTTAAGCATGATTGATTTCGACTGATTGCTAAAAGATTTGAAAATGTTATATTTAATGTAAAGAATCTGTATTAAAAACACCGCCAATTTATAATAAGTAGTCTTTAAGTTATTTTGTTGTCTTTGAGGAGAAAGCAGGTGATAAAGATATTATTTTCCCAACTTTAAAGTTATCACTTCATAATAATTTTCTTAATAATTATACCTGTTGTCAAGTATGTAATCTCCAATCTTTTTACATGTACTTCTCATATACATACATACATACATATATATATATATATATATATATATATATATATATATATATATATATATATATATGATCGAAATAAAAGTATAAAATTTAATATTACGAGACATATTAAAAAAAAAAACCCCAAAAAAACAACATTGGATGAAATTTGTTTAGCTATTTTTTCACATTTGGTACCAATCCAGGGTAATCTGAGGTAAACTGGGTATTTTTTGACGGTGTAGAGCTCGGCACCTCTGAACTCTTCAACTTTACTACGGATACCTGAATTAACAGTATCAAGAGGATAACACAAATTACATAGGGTATCCTTAATAAAGTCGATTTCGTCGTTCAAGAAGGGCTCAGAGCAGATCTTTAATGCTCTATGTAGGAGGGTTTTGATAATGTTAATCTTGCGCTTAGTGGGACAAAAAGAATCCCAATGCGTGTACAACCCTGCGAAAGTAGGTTTTCTATAAACGGAAGTGAGAAAACCTGTTAATGTGCGATGTACTAATACATCCAATAAGGCCAATTGATGATTGGACTCTTTTTCAATAGTGAACCTTCTTTGCTGAAGATCGGATTATTTTTCCAACTCCTATGTTTCGATCTGCGTGTAAAGACGTTCTCCCTCCCCATCAAAGTAATTCAATTATTTACAAATACGTTTGTAGTTGCGGAGCCGACTACATAGGGAGAACAATCCAACGCTTAGACATGAGAATAAAACAACACGTTCCTACGAAAATTAGAAATCACACCCTGCCTTTGAATGGACTCGTCCTGAACACCTATAGTTCCTCCATATGCGAACACCTATTAAAGAACAGAGATTGTGCAACCAAATTTAGTGTTGACTGGTTCACCGTGTTGTCCTGGTCTCACTCCTTATTTCATCTAAAAGTTCTGGAGGCACTTTACATCGGATCCCGCAAGCCTTCTTTGTGCAAACAATGTGAGTGTTTGTTGGGACTCGCTGTCATTTGTCTCTAGTTCCTTTTCATGTTTTTTTTTTACAATTCCATTTATTGTACATTTTTCTGTGTTAATTTTAAATCTCCCGTTGAAGCCTGAAGAGCGGGAGCGAAACCGATTGCTTCACCCGTTTTTTATTTTTTAATATGTCTCGTAATATCAAATTTTATACTTTTATTTCGATCATTAAATTTTGTACCTACAAAAATATATTTATATATATATATATATATATATATATATATATATATATATATATATATATATATATATAAAAATTTGCTGTAAATATAGAAATAAAATCGTCAGAGTAATTCTCAGTTTCGAGTCTCAAGCGATATTCCAACCATTGTCATTATATTTTAACGGTTCTATATAGAGAATCCTGAGGGATAAAATGACGTGGGAGGAGGTGGAAACTAGCCCGTCCCACTACCTTTCATTTCTGCTAATCTATTTTATTATTTATAGCTATGAAATTTATTGTCCCTGTTTATTCATATTTAAAATGTATTAATTTAACTGTGGATATCTTTTTATATTTATTCATATTATATATTTTGCTGGGCTCTAAATTTCGGTACAAATCAACAAATAGATAAATAAATAGGTAAATAAGAAAATAGGTAATTAAAATTCATGATGATAAATACGCTACCGTATTATCCCTAAAATGAAGTTAAAAGAAGTGGATTCTTCCTTCTGTTACTTCTCTTAATCTTCTAGTGGATGGCATATACAGTATTAACACCAAACAATAAAGTTGGTAAAGACGTATTCCACCTTCGCCAATTTTAGTTAATGCCCCTGATGCTTATATATACAGACAACTGATATAAAATCCATATTCAAAGAATCTTAGAGGCGTCCCTTTTTCTACTACGACTGGTGTAAATTCTTTAAAGCTCCCACTAAACGTCACAAAATCAACAGGTGGACAGCCAGCAAACATAAAAGAAAACGCCTACTAGAGCAGAACGCGCGTGCGCACACACACGAACATAAAGGAATATTTATTATCACACGAAATTAGTATAGAATTATGATGCACTTATTCACGTGAATTATGCACACGAACGTTGCTTGAAAAGGCATATATACGTGAAATCAACTTAACCAATGAAGAACAAACCTCGCAAAAAATAACAGAAATTTCGTTTTCTTTCTTTTCACTAACTATATTTCATCTTCTGATGAAGCTTTACAAAAAACGAAACATAATATATTTCACGCACACACACACACACACACACACATACACACACGCACGCATATATATATATGTATGCATATGTTTGTATGGATTAACATATTGCTTGGAAAGCATATATATATATATATATATATAAATATATGTTTTCCTCGCAATACGTATGTATGTGTGTTTGTCTGAAATATATCATGTTTATATATGTCATATATATATATATATATATATATATATATATATATATATATATATATAGTGTAATATTCGTAAAAATCGTAGTAATTTTAGAAGTAAATGTAAAAGTAGATCGTAGTAATTGTAGAAGTAGATGTAAAAGAAACTAAAATCAGATATTTCAACAATTTACTGATATATATATATATATATATATATATATATATATATATATATATATATATATATATATATATATATATAGTCAAACCTAGTGAGCCAGACAAACCTACCCAGGTTTCACCTCAGCGGATCATCAAGGAAAGTTGGCTAACGAGGCAAAAGAGAAACGGCATATTTATAGGCAACAATCAAAACTATACCACGTGACAAAAAAAAAAGAATAGAAAAGAAAGACAAGAAAAGAAAAAAAAAAAGAACAACAGCGGTGGGTTAGGATTTATTCAAACGACTAAAAGGGGAGGAGATATTTTAATAAATAGGGCTCGTTAGCCAAATGTGCCTCGTTAGCCAGCTTTCCCTGACGATCCGCTTAGGTGAAACCTGGGTAGGTTTGTCTGGCTCACTAAGTTTGACTAGGTCTGCTCTAAGGTTGTATTGAGCTCTTTTTAGTTAGATGTTTACTCGTGTCGGGGTTTTTTCTTTGGGCAGATTTTCATGTTCCTGTGTCTTTCTTTTTTTAAAACCTTTTTTTCCTTCGAGATTGATTTGATTATTGGCAAATCAAAAATTCGAAGGTTTTCCGAGACGAGTATAGTTACCTATATATATATATATATATATATATATATATATATATATATATATATTCTAAAACAAAATAATGCCTCCGAGAAACACCGTGAATTAAAAAATATATGTTATCCTGCCAACTAATTCTATCACATCTGCAATCGAAAAGAATCTGTCTAAACTCAACATAAATGTTGTTACTACTACATCCAAAACAATAAAACGACTTAGTCAATACTAAACAAAACAATAAGATAAAACTAAATGATGAGTTTATCCCATAGCCCGTAATAATTGTCACAAAAATGCATTGGAGGAAGCTCAAGGAATCTAAATAAAAATTATATGAACACAAAAGGGACATTTTACAAAACAGTACATGAAATGCTTTGGTTGCCCACCGTAGCGAGGCTGACCGCAATTTTGATAATACAAGATGCTACTCTGGACAAATGCATTTGTTTTATAATCGAAACGTTTGATGTAACGTCCCGGCTTTTGCTGTATGGAATGTGAAATAACGACTTAGCTTTAGCGTTTCTTTTGTTGTCAACATTTGTAAAATGTATTCCTTTTACTTCATAATATCTTGTGCCAGACTAGCTTAAGCTGAGATCTCTAAGTTATTCAACTGATTCCCTTCATTATGCTCTGATCTGTTTTTAAAATCACTCAAAGTTTTCTTTTACTAATGACAAATACTTGTTGTAATAATTAATTGCTAGAGACATTCTGACTTCATTTTGAGATTTTCATTGACGTCAAACTTTCAAAAGTTTTGGAAAAGAAACCATGAATGTGACTTCATACTTGAATTCCTCATCGATTTTCTATGATGAAGCTTCATTAACTAAGACGTTTCTCGTAAGAATATTAATGAAAATATATTATCCACTATAGACGAGATATTCTGACCACTTGAGTTTTACAAGAAATTACTGGCAAATCAAATTATTTAACGTATCAGTCTATGTTTATGAATCGATCTCGGTTTGGTATTAAAAAATTAATTATGTATGCATACTCAATGTATTTTACCTCTCTGTAAGTGTGCCTGATTCAAAGAAAGGATTTGACGCCTTGCGTCCGGCAACCGCTTTGCAGTTTTTCTTTCCGAATGTGTAATATTTTCAGTCATCACGATGTTTTAATAATCGATTTCACAGAATCGTCGCTTTGTTATTTACGTTACCTCAAGGACAAGGACATCTCTTGGAATACCCTTTGGAACGCTTCATCTTACAAATAAACAGTCAATTCAGAAATATCCCAGATGTTTCCTTAGATTTATTGAAGAGATAATCTAATGGATGTATGTTAGTTTTCTTGTTAGCTGCTTGAAAATGACAAGCGGGATATAATGGGCTATGATTGTATTTGGCGGCAAATCTAATTTGATTGCTGTTTTCTCATTACTACTCGATTATCATACAGAGTCAGGTGATCGAATATGAAACTTACCTGATATTAGAAAAACGCTGCTTGTATTTTGATTTTCACTGGGTATCTTATGCCCAGAATTAATTGCATCTAAATAAATAACCAATCGCTTAACATAGGGAGACATTTACGTAATTTCATAAAATTACTATTAATTCCTTTTATACACTTTGTTCAGTAATTGACCGATTCCTCACTCATGTGACCTTGTGCCATACAACTAAGCGTTTGTTATAAACCGTACCTATGAAGACTAATGTCCCAATACTCATAAATATGTTGCACTCTATTGTAAGTAGGAGTAATATGCTGTCTAAGTAGTGCACCACCAGCAGTGGTTTACCTACTTCACGACGCTGGCGAGTAATGCATTTTGCTGTTATAAAGAGTATCGTTTTATTTCCAACCTCGTTTTTGGTTATTCCTCATCCAGTAACCTTATTTAGGTTACAATAGCGTTTAAGAAAAAACTAACGAAAATTTATTCAGTTTGGAAGTAAAACGATACACATTGTTAAGAAAATATTTTAATTTTTTCTCATTTATCTTATCGAAATATTTTTATTTAGTAGTCGGATACGCTTTGTCTGAGAAAACAATAAACCTTCCATATGCACAAAATGTTATTAAATTAAAAAGAAGAATTGTTAGGTTTAGGGTTAGGCTTTCTTCCTCTTTTTCTAATCCTGCCGAAGGCATGACTGTTTATTTGTATCTCTTTGGCAGTTTTCTTTTGCTCTGTCATAAAAGAAAACATTTTCTCTGAAGAATTATTTCATTATTCATCATATTGCTTTTTTATAAAGACATCTTATTCTAAAGAAGATCACAGATAGTCGAAAACGTAGAAAAATCTGCAAGTTACAGTAAAAATAACTAATCCAAGCAGATATCTTAAAATTCAAAATAATCTATGGAGAAAAACGTTATAAATAACTTTCAATTTCGCTTTCGAAGATTTCTCAGTTACAAACAACTTTTATCAAGATTAGCCTGCATGTACTCGACGAATCTTTTGACTCTCCATAAGAAACTCGTAGAATTCTTTTTCCTCAGAAATCTTCTGATTCTGGACACATTAATGTCTTCATTACCTCTAAGAGTGCCAATCACTTCAGCGGTTGTTTTGACTGCTTCAGTGACATATAATATTGCTCTTGTTGTTCAAATAATGTTTTATCCGATATATTATACAGACTTAATCATATATACGGACTGTAAAGAAGAAGAAGCGGGGAGGGATTCATAAAATATTTGCAAACGGAAAATGAATCGGGGCAATATTGCTTTTGATTGAACTGAATCTCAGTAACATACGCCATTGAGATCATACTATTTTTGGTTACTCGTATAACAGAGATGATTCCCTCTCTTTCCATCATTAATTTTTATCCCTAGTGAAAAATCCCACGACTTCTGTAATCTATATTGGTCTTCGGACAAATTTATATTCATTAAGATAATTTATACCGCTTCCTTTAAGTTTTTTTCCTACATCGATTTTCCTATTATTGGACATCATCCAAAAGAGAGGATTGTCCTTCATATATTTTTGGATATTCTAATATTTTCTAATTTCATTTTGGATAAGTTATTCTTAGATTCCTTAAGTTTGTGCCGAAAGTGTTAGTTCCTTTTTTATTTTAATAAAATTCAAACTACGTACATTCAATTCACATTATTACAGACATATAGATTCTGGGTTTAATACACTTAAATATTCGTCTTCACTAAATTACATTTAGGCTGCGGGCGATAGAGAAACCAAACAAGAACAGTGTCCATTCAGTCGTTTGCTAAACACTTTTTACATAATCCTTTATATTTGATATAACTTTTTCCTCTAAATATAGAATGCATATTCTTGCTACTTTCATTAGAACCGTTGCAGATACGTTCATAACTTTAGTTCCAAACTTTTCTTTAATTTAAGAATATATTTTACTTATTTATTTATAACAATAATTATTATACAATATTTATTACCGTCTGGGTATGACGATAAACTACATCGGCCTCCTGTGTAATACGATAAACTACATCTGCATGCTGAGTAAGATGATAAACTACGTCCTAGACAGAGATAAGTATTAAAGTCATGACAAGGCCAAGTTCTATCATTGTTCCCTTTCAAATAAATCATCATAATTTGTATTGAACCTCCACAGATACTAACATCTTCTATTCGTTTTAATTATTTCGCCCCGAGCAAGGCGATAATGCCACTAGGACGCAAGAGTTTTCAGGGAGAGAGAAAGAATGAGAAGACTTTAGGGAAGAGAATAGGAACAGGATTCAGAAAGAGAGAAATTGATGATTGATGTTGCATATACATATTTGAAGATTAAAGTTGGCGGGCTAGCAGAATCAGAATGGAGTTTCATAGACAAGAAGCACAAGAACCTATATTGTTAGAATAGAACTGAGGTTTGCATCTAGCGATGTCAACACTAAGAAAACAGCAAACAAATTAGGTTTACCGCCAAATTCGATTGTATCATATTACTTCCCGCTTGTCATTTTCAAGCAGCTAATAAGAAAATTCATTATGTTGTCTCTTAAATAAATCTAAGGAAATGTCTGGGATATTTGCGAATTGAATGTTTATTTGTAAGATGAGGCGAAATCGATGAGTAAAACATCGTGATGACTGAAAATATTAAACATTCAGAAAGACAAAGTGCAAAGCAAATGCCGGAAGCACTGTGTCAAAGCCTTTCGAGGATTCGTCTGCTTGACATGGACACGTGCATTTATAAAGTTATTTGAGCGGGGATATTGATTATTTGAATCAGACACACTTACAGAGAAGTAAAATACATTAAGTATACATACATAATTAAATTTTAATACTAAACCGAGATCGATTTATAAAGATAGACTGGTAGTGATAGATTCGTTAAATAATTAGATTTGCCAGTAATTTCTTGTAAAACTCAACTGGTCGGAATATCTTATCTCATGCATCGAGAAGAATATGTTTTCATTAATATTCTTAAGAGAAACGTTTTAGTTAATGAAGCTTCATCATAGAAAATCGATGAGGAATTCAAGTATGAAGTCAACTTCATGGTTTCTTTTCGAAAACTTTTGAACGTTTGACGTCAGCGAAAATCTCGATACATCCATTATCTACATCCAGATGAGGCGTTCCAAAGGGTAGTCTCTAAGCTGCCCTTGTCCTTGAGGTAACGTAAATAACAAAGACACAATCCCGTGAAATTGGTTATTAAAACATTGAGCGACCTAGTTACCAACCCTGTTGCCACTAAATTGGAAAGTACACCGGAAAAATTGCTGTGCAAATATTCGTAGAAAAGACAGAGGGCAGGCACGTTACGTCAGAGAGAAGATGAATGAGGTCTCGGTGAAAGGTCAGGATCTATCATAATATAGACCCTTTGGATTTTATCAAGAATCTCGAGATATATTGTAGACAGTAGTATTCATTGCGAGGCCGATTTTAGATTTATAAATGTGTGTGTTGGATTCCAACAGGGGAATGGTCTGGTACCAACTTGCAATTGATTAAATATAATCACTCCGCTTCATGTCAGTAGAAAACGTGAGACCAAGAAGACGCAATTAATTGCTATCCTAGAGTTTAACGTCATCCATGCAGCTGGAAGCCAAAATATACTGTATGGTGATTAAATCCTAAAATTTTAATTTCGGCGGCGTTAGCTTTTGCAAGCAATTCCTTCCTCCAGTTAACGTTTGCAAGGCATTTTCGAGAGCAGCTGCCAATGTTACTGTTTTGAATCTATCGGCCATAATATTAAGACAGGGGAAAATAGATTTTTCTTCCTCAGAATGAATGCACAGTGTTTGAAAATCGTTGATGAACATAGGAAAATATATAAGTGCGATGATAGATCCCTGAGGGAGACCTGAATTATTGTGAAATGTTCTAGAGGTGCGTCTGTTGAAAACGAGACACCATAATCTTTGTGCCTGTAAAGAAGTTCAGCTTGTCAACCCCTGTTAAACGCCTTCAGGATATCTAAGGCCACAGCTCAACCCTCGCCGTTTTTAAGCCTGATAATCAAATTTAAAAATAACCGTTAACACATCGGCGGTAGACCTATAGAAACGAAAGCCATATAGTTTATTCGAAAGAATGTCGTGTGAAATGAACTGTCTAACCAGTTCGAAGTTTATTAGAGTCTCTAATACTCTGCCGAAAAGAGGTAAGAAAATATTCGTAGGTCGAAAATTCGAGGCAACAAGGTTCACTAATGCTCTTAAAGACGGGGACTACAGAAGATGATGCTTAACAATTGGTAAAGCAAATAGCAGAAAATCGTTTATTTTAAAGTTTACAAATACAATCCCTTTCATGTGAAATGCCAACAGTCCAACGGAAAAGCTCAATGAAGTTATCTGTTTTCCCCCTTGGAAAATGAAGTATCTTTTTTAGTTTTTTTTATTTATTTCTGAATGTACTGTCATTTAAAAATATTCAATTGATCAAAACACATGCAAACGTACAGTTGCCAAAACTGGTATGTATGGAGGACCTGATGTTTTTCTTGACATAATATTTCGGTTATCCTATCAAATTCTGGCAATATCCATCTGTGGTGATGGTCCTTCCATGTTCGTAAAGGACAATATTATATACCGTATCTTTGAACACGAATGGGTATGTCCCAATCCTCATAAATATGTTGGTCACTATTATAAGTGGGGGTAATATGCTGTCTAAGTAGTTCCACACTAGCAGTTGTTTACCTACTTCACAACGCTGGCGAGTATTGTATTTTGCTGATGTTATAAAGATTAAAATTTCATTTTCAACCTCCGTTTTGGTTATTCCTCATTCAGTAAACTTTTCTAGGTTGCAACCGAAAACAGTTTTGATTTCTTACCAAACACAAAGCAAAGCATTCCCAGACTCCTGGTTTGGTTTTGGTCTTAGAACAGATTTCTTTCCGATACTCATAGATTTCTTCGTTTTTTGTTGACATGCGAAACCCATTTTTCACTACCTGTATCTATTCAATACAAACATGTTACCATTCGTGATTAAACGAGACTTGCAGGTTCTGCATCTTTATGTTCTATTCTAATGCAACAGCTTTTGAGGAACCCAAATTTCTTCGTTGCAGTTTTTCCACTCAAACTCTAAAATGCATTATAAACGATAAACCTCTTATTAAAAGATATGCTGATTAATCCGCGATGCAATTCCTTACGAGTCACCCTTTCTGTTGCATTAGTTATTGCAATTCATAATTCATAGTGTTTAAATACGTAATTATTTCCCGATTTCCCTAATACATGTCACGATAAATTGCGTTTGATTCGAGGGAAATAAAAAAAAATGAACAGATATAACAGAAACATATAATGTATCATTTTAGATAGAAGGCCATGATAAACAAAAATACTTTTCCTGAGCAATGATTTTGATAGAACGATTAATTTCACTATATGTTTACTCAGTGTATCATGTTTTGATAAACTTTGTTGCTATGTTAACCACCCAATCATGTTCAAAGTATTGTATATTGATTCTTTTTTAAATTGGCTGTTTTATGAAAACAAGTCTCTGTTCCAAATTTACAACAAATAAATACATGGAATTAATAAAAAGAAAATAAAACTCTCGCAGACATGAACTTCCTGGTGATTATATATGTCATAAATAATTAGACAAAACATTAAACAATAAAACATACGTTGATTCTCATAACAAATTAAGCTTTTCTTTATTTTATCAGCTAAAAAATAATGGAAAAGTCGGTATTAACTTTAGAACTTTTCACAAAAGAATAAGGTGTCATGTTCTTCAAACTAGAAAATATTAAAATCAACGTTTTTCGAAGCAAAATGTCGTGAAATTATAATTAAAGCTTATGGAGAGTTAAAGAAAAAAACACACCAAGGAACTGTCAGACTGATTATGTACAATATTTTTGAAATATTTTCTTATTACCTGCGGCATGTCTTTCTTCAAATGCACTAGAAAAATTAATGATTAATAATAATTATAAACAGTATTGATATGAATAATATACAATAAATGGTTTGAAATCATGGCATTCCCAGAATGACACGCAATACAAATCTAAGTCTGGTTTGCATCTATTATACTAATTATGTGAATCAAGCATACGAGATTGATTTAGAATCAGATAATAGATGTGAGTAAATATGTACTCACTTGAAAGCGAATAAGAGAGACCAGGTTGTCATTTGGATATGGCAATCTTCGTATCGGTGTTTTATTAACAAAGTAAAAAGGGCGCGTTTTTCATTGCAGCTATTGGATGAAAAGGTTGGGTAATTTGTGAAGGCAACGCATGTATTTTCTGTTATTTTTTAAAGAAATACACATAAAGAAAGTTGAGATGTCGTCAGTATTAAACGGATGGGGGCCAATAATCTAAACACTTGTTAAGCAAGAAGAAACATATTTTAAAGAGAATTTCGTCATACGATGCGGAAGGCATTATAAAAATCAAAGAATTCGAAAAAGAAAAAAATAGCACAAAGAAATCACAAAATATTTATATGAAAAAAAAACAAACTTCGCGGTGACATTCAAAGGGAAATGTAGCCAAATTCCATATTCGGAAATTGTAACAAAAGAAAAGAAATAAATGAAATGAAGACAATAAAAAGAAGAGAAATACTTTTTTTTTTGTAGGAATAAAAAAAGAATGAAAAATGGAGGGAAAGCAATAAAATAAAAAAGAGCAACAATTGCATGTCAAACTGCTGACAAGGAAGTAAAAACATTATAAAGAGATGATAAACCGTGAGGAGTAGTGACTGTAAAAAGCAGCGAAATCAACAAATCTTTAAAAAAATACAAAAGTAGATGTTAATTTGTAGGAATATAAACGAGAAAAAAGTAGTGACTTCGAAAACTAAATTGCAATGATGTATTTGTAGGTGAGGATCTGCTGGAATTACATATCAACAGAAAGAAAATAGAAACGCTCCATATGAATTAGCAACGACACTAGTAATTCTTATTCAATGACATGATATACGATGCAAGTTTTGCATAACACTGAATACACTTTAATATATCATAACATAAAGAAAGAACAAATGTCACTTCATTTTTTAAGAATAAAAATATATAAAAATAAAAGGAACGAAAGCCAGAAAATAAAGACAAACAGAAATCTTTATTCGTAAGGTATAGGCGATATGAAGTGGCAAATTAATGAGAAAACAGAAGTGTGCGTTATTTTGTAGAAATATAAACAGAAGAATTGAAGTGAGATTGCCAAATTGAAAATGGTCGCGTTCATATTGCAGTAATATAAATTAGGAGGCAAAGAATGAAATCCAAAACATAACAATACGAACATCTTTATTTCCTGAAATATAGATTAGAAAAAAGACAAAAACTAATCAAGGGACGGAGAAATATAGTTTTGGGGGGATATTATTTGGACAACAACGAAGGAATAAGAGATTCGTTCATTTTCGAGGAATGACTAATGGACAAATATAGGAAAATGTAAAAATAAAGAACAGTTGAATTTAGAGTAATCTAAACGTGAATAATTGAAGAAAATGTACGAACACAGGGAAAGATAAGCAGAGAAAATCATTCTGAAAGATTACATAGACTATAGAAAGAAAGAGAAAATAACGGGAAAAAAAAACAAATTTCTTTTGGAGGTTAATAGACGGCAGCAATGCGATATCATGAAAGTAAACAGTCGGTAGCGAGTGAAATTATTTTAGCCGAATATGGTAATGGAAATATTAACCATTTTCTTACGAGGAAAAATTCAGTATTCGTTGACCGAACAGCTAGTTCTATTTATAAAATCTTTCTCTCAAGTCCACTGTTATATCTCTTTTCATTATTGATGGAAACTTCCTTTCTGACCTTTTGTTTGAAGAAGTGTGAAAGCTCAAAATCACAACAGATTTCACTTCACTCTCTGGCGTAAAAAATATTATTATTATTATTATTAATAATAATAATAACAATAATAATAATAATAGGAGGAGGAGGAGTGTATTTAAGTTATTTGCTTATTAAGCTTGAGAAAAGGTTACAACACTCACAAATGGTAGATTAAATTCTTCCCAACACTTCTTCGCCATACGGTTATATCAAATTCAAGTAGCATTACAAATGTTGTCCAGTGTTAAAATTGTCTAAGGTTCTAATATTATTCTCTTAAATTCTATTTAATTCAGCTCAACCCAGACAACCTCCGTTATGTCCACATTACGTACTTAATATATTACAATTACTTAATTTCCTAATTAACTATTGTCTTTTCATTTAGACTGGGTGGACACCTAAAAGCACAAGGTATTTTTTATTCTAAATTAGTTTCCTTGTATTTATATTTTGTTTGGATAGTTTCTTTCCACTTTAGTTGGATACATCCCACTGAACATCTCTTTTCAATTAATCATAGATATATTTATCTCCATTCTGAACTTATCATAGAATTAAGTTTTTCCCGTTCGGTCTCCAACCAACATTAATATTTTGTCTGTTATCGTTTAAGCTTATATAATGTATGTCACTTTAAGATGGATTTACACTTGTTTCAGATTTGTTTTCTGTAGGCCTAAACAATTCATTTCGTAAATGAAGTCTCTGATTTGTGTTGTTTTAATGTGTTTGCACCATTATTGTTGGCTTATAGATATTTCTCTGATAATAAATGACATACATTATTATTTTCACTACCCGATACATCAGTCTATGTCATCACTCATGTTTATAGCTTTGTACATAATTAATAACTATATTTAATAATAATCCCAAAGAAGATTTTGATCATCCCAGCTAAAATATCCGAATTACATTTTCTTACTAATGTTTGTAACATCGTACTATATCACTGAAGCAAACCTGCCTCATTATAAAAAAGGTTGGCATCTGGTAGAACTGTCTAGTGGATAAACTCAGTAATTTTTCTGGAACATGCACTTCTGTCAGTCTTGTCTGTATAGTGTGTCGCCGATAATAATAATGAGGAACATTACTATCGTGCTACACAGCTTTATCAGTTTTCAACCTATAGGCAGATGAAAAACGTGGAGTTTTGTACATTGGAAGAGTGTAGCTGTTATTGCTTTCCTAACAAGTCAAATAAGCAATTGTTAAAAAAAGCAACTACAATAATTATCGAATGTTGAAGAATGCCTGTTGTCTGCAGTAACAGTAATATTATGTTTATATAAAGCTAAAGTCTACGGAAAGATATTTGATTTCACTGGCGGTATCTGATTTCACGTTTGTGTAAATTCTGCTAATAAATTCAAATCTCTTTAAATCAGGTCCCTTTGCCCATTCATAATAATTAGCACTTCATGCTATTTTGTCTTTTGTTGAAGAACTAAAAGCATCAATATGTGAATATAATAATAACCAAAACAAAAGATAGGGCATTCACAAGAAATTTAAGGTTTAAGTGAGGAAGGCGGATTAAAAGAGCAGAAACTCATTCATTTCACCTGCTAACTTGTTCACATGGATCCATGTATGTTAACGGATGATTTGCTTTTCCTGGGGATAAACACCTGTGTTTTCGTCTGCAAATATTCCTTATTTTCTCTTTTGACTTGTAGAAGTTCTTTCCCTTCTACTTCTTTCTTTTCTTTTGACAGGTATATGTACCCCTGTTTGAACCTTGGATCATTAACTCAGTTTTCTCGAAATCTCTTTTACCTGAGGCTCGAGAATGTCCACAAAAATCGATATGTTATAAGGAAAAGCAAAATGTGTCTGCATCCACGCAAGGAAACACAACTTCTGTATTTTTTTCTCCATAGATCTTCATTTATTGTCATATTCACCTCAAAATTAGATGAAACAAACGAAACGAAATTTGATTATTAATGAAAACATGATGAGTAAATATGCTGATATTTTTTAAATTCTAAAACGTTTACATTATTTACATTATTCGGACTATTGTCCTCATCTTTGTCGCCATATTTATTACAACGTTTCGGCCGTTGTACGCTCCAGCCTTCTTCAGGTGGTTGGAATGTCGAACTGAACGCTTTATTTCGCTCACTGGAGTAGACTGTTCTAGTTCCAAATTGGAAAATTCGTATACTAGCACATATGCTAGACCACAAACATCTCCTGAGCCGACCAAGCATAGAAATGAATACAATATGGGAACCAGTAATAAGGAGTGCCAGAGAAAACGATAATAACAACAAAAGTTGCAATATGATCTCTGGTAAAAACATGGAATGATAACAGCAAAAATTGCAATATGAGCACTGGTAAAACTAGTTGCTGAGACATTAGCTTTATAATACCCAGAAATTTATACACAGATGTCCCGAAGGCACAGTAGATAAAGGCATTGGTTAAATCCAGTGACAGGAACCAAAGAGTGTGAGTTCAATACCCGGTTAAGGCACTGAAGAACTTGAAGAGGGGAATAAACTGATAACTGACATCCATTAAACATGGCACGTAGAAATATATGATGTATACAATTTTTCAAAAATGTATTGCTGGTAATATTTTTTTTTCAAAATTGTACTGATAATAATGTATTGCTGGTAATAATTTTTCTTCAAAAATTTATTGCTCGTAATAATTTTTTTACAAAGTATTTCTGGTATTAAAACCTATTTTTACACTTTCATAGTGTTTTGACCCCAGTTTGGCGGGGTTAACTATTTACCTATGGCTGCGACTCTAACAGGTGCTACCACCCAGGATCAGGGTAGACCTGGGAACACCAGCAATTAAGAGGTGGTTCAACGCTCTTCAAAACCTCCTGATCAGAGGCCATGTTGTTAGACATAGTTTATCATCTTAACCAGGACGCTGATGTAGTTTATCGTCATACCCAGGAGAGGTGTGTATATGTGTGTGTGGGGGGGTGTGTGATAATTATTTAGTGTGGATCCTTCCAAACAAAAATCGTTAAATTCAACCGATGAGTTTTGTCTGAATGTTTACTGAATTTTTTCCAATTTATGTATAATATCCATCTCTCATTGATAATATCCATCTCTCGATTGATATTCCTTCCCCGTCTTTTGAAAAGAAGTAGAGTTATCTCCCTTGTTTCCTGTTCAAGATTCTGTTTCTGGTTGCTTCGCCTAAAGTCTTTGCATTCTCTTTCACTTTCAGCACCCCACCCCACTTGCGCCTTAGTGGCATTATCATCTTGTTTCTTATGGAAATGTTAAAATATATATCGTGACCACGGTAGGGAATAAACTTTCCAAAGTTTGTGCTTTCTTGTTTTCTTCAAGTCTTTTCGAAACTTTCAGTCATCTCAAGAACTGGGAGCTCTCAGTGTTGTAGACAAGGATTTTTTGTCTATGACCCTGCATTTTCTTTTTCGCTTCTAGAATAGGATAGAAACCCTCACAAAGACTGGAAAGAGTGAAAACAATTAACATGTAACCAATGTTCACTTTTTACGTTTCATACACCAACCACTGAGCTATTTGTCAATATCTGCTAAAAATATAAAAACTAAATTTTTAATGTGTAAAACAAGTTTATTCAGTTGTGGATTTTCATCGAAGTAAAGGTATGCAATCTTTGCTGCTTCTTCAGATGTGTGAAGGATTCTATTTCTCCCGTCCTTATTACTTGATACTCTTCTATGTGCATGTACCGTGGACATTATTCGGACTATTGTCCTCATCTTTGTCGTCATATTTATTATAACGTTTCGGCCGTTGTACGCTCCGGCCTTCTTCAGGTGGTTGGAATATCGAACTGAACTCTGGGGTAGAATGTTCTAGTTCCTGCTTAATTCCCTTCTAAAAATTCTCCACCGCCTTAATATTGCAGTTTCTTGTGTATAATATGTACTAGTGAGCCAATCCAAATGACTAGACTCACTTTATAGTCCACCAATAGAAGGTTAACAAATCAGAAGCCGCAGAACATTCAATCCGTCGTGTATAAAGGTGGCCATTTTGTCTACTCTACCCGAATGTACAGTCCAGCTTAGTAGGCGAAGAGAAACAGAAGGACGAACTACGCTCTGCTACTTTTACCAAAATATCCACTGCTAATCTGAACAACGCTTTCCTACTGTCTTCGAAATATTCACTGCTAACCTCTGGATTCTATACTCGAAGACGACCGTCATCGTGAACAACACTTAACCAGGTATTGAACTCACACTCTTTGGGTTCTGCCACTGGATCTAACTAACGCCTTTATACACTGTTTCCAAAGAATGTGAGTTCAATACCTGGCTAAGTCTAGACCAGCGAGTGAAATAAAGTGTTCAGTTCAACATTCCAACCACCTGAACAAGGCCGGAGCGTACAATAGCTGAAACGTTGTGATAAACATGTCGACAAAAATGAGGACAATACTCAGAATAATGTAAATGGTGTACATAATACCTCATATCAGAAATATAGACAGATACTGAAGACGGCCGGAGCGTACAACGGCTGAAACGTTGTGATAAACATAGCGACAAAGACGAGGACAATAGTCCGAATAATGTAAATAGTGTACATAATACCTCATATCTGAAATATAGACAGATACTGAAGAAGGTCGGAGCGTACAACAAACGAAACGTTGTGATAATCATGGCGACAAAGATGAGTACAATAGTCCGAATAATGTAAATAGTGTACATAATACCTCATCTCATAAATATAGACAGATACCGTGGACATATTTATATGTCTACTATTCGTTCATGCATTGAATATTGCTGTCCCAACTGGCCTGGTGCTTCTGCTATAGAATTAGAGATTCTTGATACAATCTAACCAAGAACCTATTAAGTTTTCCGTTGGAAATTATCATATGCAATTCTGTGAATTCCCCACTGAAATGACCTCTCTTACCTGTGCTTTTTCTATAAATGTTTTAATCGTAATTATTCTGTCGAGTTTTCATCTTTGGTCTCTCTTTATAAATTTAAGAGCTGTAATATATTGGTAGGTAGGTCTAATCATGTTGCTGTAGAAATTGCCTGACGTAATTGTATAGTTATTAATAATTAGTAATTATTACGAATTACTAATAATTCCTGTTAATTAGTAATTAAAATGGATTAAAGTTTTAATCTTCCACGTCTCTGGCCATTGGAACTATCTTCTGGCTTCTTGCTTACCTGTCAACTTTAATGAAACGTAAATCGTTATCTTCGCTTCTCTTATTTCCCTTTCTTTTATTATTTCCCTCGTCTTAATAATGTTTCCATTTTCTCATATATGTGACACTATTTAGTTTGCTAGAAAGAAAGAAGAAAAAAAAGAAAAGGCGAGAATTAAATTTAGGTGATAAGAAGCCATCACGAACAGGACACTAAGCGATGTTATTTTTCTAACAAAGAAAAGTGGTAAAATTTTATTTTCATTGTCGAGAAAGTAAGATACTGGATTTAATCTGATTTATGTTACGGGGCGGCGAATAAAATACAGCCGTCTACCCATGGCTATAATGGAAATTTCAGGTTGGCGAGTGGCCTGCGAAACAGAATACTAAGACATAAAATTAATTGGGTTGCGAGAGGGATGTTTCTGGACATCCCGCAGAGTACTGAGAGATAAAAATTAATTAGGTCAAGCTCTGACTGAAACCAAAATGTCCGTGGGATCACCCCCACATCATTTGGAAAAAAACACCTGTTTTATGTCGAAGCTGACCACGATAAAAAAAAAACAACAAATATTTTATCGGAACAGTTAATTAGCGACAGAATGCAAATATGTCCAGTTAAACCACCCACTTGATGCTGGCGAAAATCTGATTGATGAATTCCAGATAAAATTGAGATTAAGAGACCACACTACGGGTCGTATTGGGTTGTTGTCGAGAAGAAAAAAAAAGAAAGAAAAGAAAAAGAAAAAGGGAGATAATTTTTTTTCTTTGAGCAAGATTTTTTTTAAAATAATGTTTCTTGGTCCCAGACTAAGATGAATAAATATCAGTATAATCAATGTTACTGATGAATTGAGACCATTAAGCATCAGGCCAAATGTAGTGGAACGAATGTAACTGCTCCAGTATTTGAGCCTGCTTAAAATATAGAATTAACTAAGAAAATATCTATGCTAATAAACGTAAAGCGAAGATATTGTAGCGCTGTTCATAGGCTTTCGTTATAGCCCATCAAATTACGTTTTACAATTTCTCTTTTTTCCACCGTTTTATTTTCCCTATCCAAGGCATTCGTGGATTTTAAGAGATTCCCGTCTTTTACTGCTCTCAGTAATACGTTTTTATAACTCCTCTTATCTTGTTAATTGCTTTTCTATCCACTTGCATTAACCTGAAAATTGTTAATCTCTGCATTCCTGTTTCAGTTATCTTTTTAGATTCTCCGAGCCTTCTTTCCTTATTATATATCCTGCAAATTTAACCGATTTCTTCTGATTATCTATGTCTTCCTTCTGTCCATAATATTCTCAACATTCGACCGTAAAACCTGATTTACGTTACCTCAAATATTTATGCTACATAGCATAAAAAAAACATCACGTATCAATGCAACACACATATCTTCGTTTCTATTCTCATTGTTAATCCGTATTTCCTTTGTTAGTTTATGAAAATAGTTTTTGTTATTTTTATATGATTTCTAATCTTTGGGTTACACTTTCGTCGTCTTTTATGAAGCATAGGAAATCTATAATTGTGAGAAAGTGATTGTTAACGGAGACGTCGTTCAGTCAATTAATAGTAGAGGAATTTGCATTCGCACTGTGTGACCCTATTTTGTGAGCCTTGAATAACGAAGTCAGATTTCTAAGATCAACTGCTAGCTCATTCAACTGTAGAAAGTACACAAAATGAAGACTTACATCACCGATAGTATTGACGTAAATACTTGCCTTTATTCTTTTAAAAGCTAACACAAAACGTCCGCACAAAATATTTATAAAAAAAAATACTACATCTGTGCATTTGAAAATATTTCTCGTGTTCTTTCTTTCTAAACCATTTGTAATTAATCAACCAGAAGCAAATAGACAACGATGGTTATATCATGTCTGTGTTTTTTTTTTTTTTAATTACATAATCGGGTAACAAATATTGGTGACATGAATGTTCGAATCCTTAGCAGCTATATTTAAATATTGATTTTTACCTATTAATTTTGTTAATAATTAAATTTCCAGGTGCAGTGTTACGGTTCGTATTCCAAATAAATTCTAAAGAGTTACTAAACTTAGATAAACCTATTTTATTGTAGAGGTTCTTAAAGAATGTCTCTTTAAAATTCTTTGCAGAGATTAGAATTTACTCCAATTAAGATAAACTAACATTCAAATAAGTTTCAATAACGATATAAGCAAAAGAAATTAATTTAAATATACATATCCAAAAGAAATTGATTTATACATATATATATATATATATATATATATATATATATATATATATATATATATATATATATATATATATATGTATGTATGTATGTATGTATATATATATATGCCGCTAAGTTTGAATGTAATAGAACATGAGAAAATAAGGAGAGAGAACAATAAAATAATAATAATTAAGAAGGCAGAAAATAATGAACATTGCATTTAAATGTTTGAAGATAAAACTTGACTCGGAATCAAGAAATCTGAAGAGAGTTCCACAGGCAAGAAGTTCAAAACTGTTAACATAGAACTTATGATTACATATAGCCATTTGAACTGCAAAATAATGAGAATTTGCCGACAACATTTATCTTTCTTACACTCCTTCACTCTGTATATATATATATATATATATATATATATATGCATATATGTAGAGAGAGAGAGAGAGAGAGAGAGAGAGAGAGACATAATATGTTGACCGTGTTTTGAAAAAATGAAAACATTTTATAAAACATACATACAACAAACTATTTCTTATTTTAACAGTTAAAATACAATCATTGAAAAAGGCTAAATGTATAGCCGATAACGCTCGGATAAAAAGAAAATTCGTACAGTTTTTATATAATTTATCATTCGAAAAGAAAAAAAAATAGATCGCATAAGAAATTGTATAAAAAACTAAATAAAAGCATCTTGTCTGACGTTTTCAATGAAATGTGCATGAAAGAAGGATTTCTGTCTAAATGCACACACACACACACACACAGACAGAGATATATATATATGCTGTTCGATAAAAGTGACACACCTGATTTTATTTACTAAAAATATTTTTTGTCTATTGTTTTTGGGGTTAAAATAATTTTTAATCTTACTAATATAAAGACACCTTCCCGACCACCTAGGAAAAAATTTTATTCATCCTAACGTATTCTATTGATAATTATAAATTTGGATATAAATGAGATTCAGAAAAAACTCTATGCAAAAAAAAAGTGACTCAGATATCGCATTCTAATGATTAAACTGGTAGATTTAAAGAGCTTTTGACAAAATATTGAACTCTATTTTACAATACACTCAGAACAATATTCTAGAGAATTCTAGAACAGATTAACTTAAATATAGAGTATTCCAGAATATTCCAGAAAGCCTCATACAGTATAAAAACAGCTTGAAATAGCCAATGAAGTCACTAACCAGATGAAGGGGTACAAACACACATCAGAACCATTTACGGCATTTATTATTTCCCTCACAAAAGTCTACGATAGAAATTGCAGAAATTTCTATAACCTCGCAATTAACCTTCTCTCGGGTGCTTAGGGGACATAATGACGTTATTCACTCTCCAAGGAAGGAAACAAAGGGACGAAAGAAAAAGATTGCTGATAGAACTGGCAGGGTAGTCAAGAGAGAAGCTGCGAAGAATAGGACTATAACTAGCCAAGAAATTTCAGCCAGTCTAAGTGAAGAGCAAGGTGTTAGTCTTGCCTTTTCAACAGTCCGTCAGAACAAGATTACAAATCTTGTGAGAACAAGGCTACAAATCTTGTATACGAAGGTTTAAGCCGCTAATAAGCAAAGCCAATAAAACCAAGTGACTTGAATGGGCTCACTATTATAAAAATTTCACCGTAGAAGACTGGAAGAATGTTCTCTTCTCCGATGAAACGAAAGTTGATCTAAATTCAAAGTATAAGGTGAGTCACTTTTATCGAACAGTACTGTATATATATATATATATATATATATATATATATATATATATATATATATATATATATATATATATATAATAAATGAAAATGGTAATCTGTATGGAATTTCAAAGAGGATAAAGATCCCTGTAGAGCTCTATGTCAGAGACAGGGCAAAGCTATTAATTAATGCATGTCAAACACTTAGATTACGATAGGTAATAATCTTTATTTCATGCAGGCTATAAGAATAGCCTTCAATCTTATTTGGTTTTCAGGTGTTAAGGAAGACAACAATATAGATTTTAATCCAAGTGGGTGATTCTATACTGACCATGAACTTGTGCTAAGATGTCACATTTATTTAGTTGAAAGAATGTAAAAATTTGATGATTTTGTTATCGCCATAAAATGGAAAAAAAAGAATAGAAAATATCATTGTTATGAATAATCAAAAATGGTCTCCCCTTGTGTTGTTACTCTTTTCCTTAAAAGAGCTATTTCTTTTTATTGTGACTATAAAAGGACACTATACTTGTATGCTCAGTTGAATAAAGCATTCTTAAAGCCTACACCCGCGTACTTTTGTCACCACAATCATATATTTTTATTTAAAGTTTTTAATGAAGCGGACTTCCTATATCTAATGTGATTAAAACACAATTCTCAAATATGTGAAGCGGTTGAAAATTTTGACAGTAGCATTTCACCTTGGCAAGTATGCATTCAGTATTTTTGCTCTGAATATATCGCAAATAAACGATCTTTGTTTTTTTCAGACCAGGGCCCATCTCGAGTAAAGCGGATTCCATTGACAACAAATTACAGAGTCTCTATTAATGTTCATAGGATTTTATTCCTGATATTTTCCTTTTTATTTACTTGAGGTTAACGTTGACATTTCATTTATTTTCTTGTTTACGATCAATGCGTTTTGCAATTTAAGATTGCTTTCTTAAGCCCAGCATTCAATCAACAAACATGGAAAACACATTACTTTATAGAATCTCAGGGACATTTAAATCTCTTTACAAACCAGGACGAATAAAATAAATCGTGTATTTCTCGCAAAAAAGAGATAACAAAATTCAAGGTCCAATATTATCAAAGAAAATACGGCCAAAGTCAATGATTTGGGATTTAAAAATACTGCTTTAAAAGTCTGAGCCAATTGCATCTTAATCAATGATGTCATTTGTCGACGCTTAAGGTTTTTGATTTCCATTTCTCATTTTGAATACGGAAATCGTTCTTATTTGATGACGGATTGCCGTAATAGATTCATCTTAATGTTTATTTCGATGCCATTTGTAAGTATTGCATGTTGAATTAAATAATTTTAGACATAGCTCTGAATGAAATTAAAAATAGTATTGTAGCAAAAATAAATCGAACACGAGATAGCCAACTGAAATGAAAAAATTCTTTGACTTTTCCTGTTGTTTTTAATAATTAGCTTAATAATTAGCTTTCCTGTTTAATATGGACTTAAGAAGGAACATTTTTCATTGTCCTCAAATTTGATCACATTCTTGATCGGTATTTCTTTTCGATCGATACGATGAAGATTCTTATTGTCAATCCTTCGGCTAACAGAGGAAAACATCTTCATAACACATCATCTTTATGTTATTGCATATATTCGGATTACTTTTCTTGGACTTATACTAGATGTGATTCGCACTCACGTGAGTAAGTCCGAATTATTTTCTTTGGAAGTCCTTAAAGGAATTGGTAATTGGAAGAATCAATTGACAGGAAAATAAGCAAGTTTTCTTCATGTTGCAATTTGCAATGTTTGCTTAGATGAGGCACAAGGCCGAAAGTATAGGGCACCCAGTGAGGTTCGAACTCACTGCTCAGTCGTAATTGTTCTAGCAAGACAAGCTTACTAAACATTACACCGCCTTTTAGAAGCCCCCATATATATATATATATATATATATATATATATATATATATATATATATATATATATATATATATATATATATATATATATATATATATATATATATATATATATTTTTCATATACGTAAGTATTTATAGTTTGTTGCCTGCATGGCAAGTTTTCATAAAATTTTAAAAATACAATTTTGGCACATGAACTAAAAGGGGGAAAGGTTACAGACTGGGAATCACTTACTATCTTATACCTAGCTAATCCGATTCACGACCTATTCACTCGTTACAAATTGCACATCTCCCGTAAGAACTCATCCATCATCATTCAATCCTCGATATACCATAATACAGCATACTCTCAGGGGACCTACAAAAATACATTCCCATGATATATAGATTATTATGCCCTTTAAAGTGGGTTCCTGTTTATGTTGGTCGATCCTTAAATGTATCGTAGAGTAAACATTTTTCGAAAGGACTGTGTTAGCCTGCTGACATTTTGTGAGTTTTCTATGTACCAAACACACTTCCAATGGCTAACTTAAATAGAAAATGTTGTTTGTATATATCTTAAAATATCTTAGCAACATCTTCATATTGAAAACTCCTATCTACGTATGAATATATATATATATATATATATATATATATATATATATGTCTGTGTGTGTGTGTGTGTGGAAGTTATCTACCCTTATGTACGAATGTATCTGACATCTTTATAAGGAAACGTTTTATAAATCTTATCAATATTACTCCAAAAAACTATTATTAACTAACCAATGTTAGTACAATAGGCAAGAGATATTTATATTTATTTGATAAAAATACAAAGCAATTTTCAGTTATTAATTTTTATTCCATATTATTCTTAAAAATATTTGCAGTTACTTAATTATATTATTTATCAGATTTTAAAGAAACATATCTAATAATTTAGTATTTGATATTTGCTTTGTTTCCGATATATAAAAATGCCATCGTTAATAAAATTAGATATAAATTCAAAAGAGAAAGAAAATATTTAAATGTTACTGCGTGTCGGACACACTATATTGGAAATTTGATAAACGGAAGACATATCCTAGAACAAGACAAAAATAAATTGTAAATATTGATATGAGACGAATTTTACATTCTTTCAACTAAATAAATGTGACATCATAGCACAAGGTCATGGTCAGTATAGAGTCACCAACTTGGATTAAAATCTATATTGTTGTCTTCCTCACCACCTGAAAACCAAACAAGATGTGTTTGAGAAAACTGTTATTGCGAATGTAAATAAAGAGAAAAACTCATAAAATTAAAAGTATCAGCTGCAAATATAAAGGAAATCAAAGTGTAAAACGTAATATGAAGAGTGTCTTGCTTTTGACTTCTAAGAAACACTAGACAAGTTGCTTTATCGCTTTTTAAACCCTGACTTTGAACAGGGCGCGATTACTCAGGGTAGGAAACAGTTAGAATTTTCGATCTACATTAGGAAACTTGTAAATCAATCGTAAATTGCAATAATTCATAAATGAGAAAAAAAACAAAACAAATCAATTCAAAAAGATGCCGATAAGCGAAGTTAATCTTCTGAAGAGAAGGCATCTTTCAAAACATGTATAGAAGATTTCATGCTTTATCACATCGCGTTTTTCACATGGCAAATGTTTGTGTATTTATTTTATGTATCTGATGAGATAGCGACGTCAATGCAAAGTCTGTAAGAATATTGAGGATGGAAACTAGAAAAATCTTTTTTTTTTTTAATCAGTGCTAACAAGTGATGTCAATTGTCAATCAAATTACTATCATTAATTTTTGTAAATATCTCAACCATCGGCAAAGCCAATGAAAATTGTGACTATTCTCGGAACAACATCACAGAAATCAGCACCGATTCCCGAGTAGATGTTTGATTTATTCTACAGACTTGCTGTCAGTTTATCTCCAACAAAAAGAAGAAAAAAACAACTTAACAGTAGTGACGTCACAATTTAAGTAAAAATTTGAACGCGGAAAAAAAAAATCTTTCTTAAAGTCAATAAGAATAATGACGTAAATGCTGAAAATGTTTTTCTCGGAATTTTTGTGCCCAGAAATTACCATTATTAGATATTAGTTTTAGAGTTGCATAATTTCACAACCAGAATTTTCAAGAGACAGATGGCCTAGCCTACGCTGGATAAAAAACATGGCTACTTCTCATGGGTTGCTAGCGTTTAAGCTATATATTCCGGCTCAGTAGAAGAAACTGACAATGTAATGTTGAAAAAGACTTTTGAGTATTAACTGATATCGAATATCTCCTGGACTGGAAATGAGTATTAAGAACATTGTAGCCTGTAGATGAAAAAGCATTCTGTTTGAAATTTTGAGAAGGTCTTCACGTATAATGAGACGCATCTGAAGAAGTCTGGGGCTTTATGACAGCCGTAGTATTGTAATTCTAACGAATAGAATGTCAATGATGGTCTGAACAGGAAACCAATTATGATTAGGCTTGTTGTCACTTAATTCCACGCGACAACCATCAGTCGTATTAATGTTATTTTGTAAAAGTTGGAGAAATCTATATAAGAAATGTTTTCTTTTTTTTAAATTTCCGGACATAGTACGAACAATTTTTGCAGCAAAAACAAAAATAAGAATATTAGAATTTTTTAGGAAAAAAAAATTATCCTGTGAGAAAGGAAATGATATTAGTTTTGTGAGTTGTACATATGATCTCATGAAATTATGCTTCCTGTATGAAAGGTGTTAGTTTCAACAAGACTAGGTAGGCATCATCCTGTTTGAGGCAAATCGTTACAGAGACCTAAAATTAAAAAGGCGATAGGGAAACAGATAGATAGATAGACAGATAGAGAGAGTGAGTGAGAGAGAGAGAGAGAGAGACAGAGACAGCGGGAAAAAGAGGGGAACAAAAAAGAGAGGGAGACTCAGATACAGACGAATAGAGACAGAGACAAAGAGAGATAAGACAGAGATAGACAGACAGAGGGAGACAGTGTAAGTGTGAAGGTAGATTTGCAAAGAGATTAAGATTATAATGCCGAAAGTTCACTGACAGACAACGTAATACAGTGTGTTGCGAAAAAATGTAAACACATTTTGAAGCTTTCTCAAGTAAGAATTGGAACAACTGTATCTTTTTTAATCATTTCGTCCCTCCCCAAAGGTAAAAAGATACCAGAACACAAAGGGTTTACTGGATGTTAGTAAATATGAGAAGAAAATCTACTATTAAGGAGAGAGGAAAATAAAGGAACAAGAATAAAGAAAACAGAATATAAAGATTGGCATTGCTTTTAAATTATTGAAGATCAAATCTAAAGCAAGAAGCCGAAAGACACTCCACAGGCGAGAAGTGCGATAGAAGAAAACTCTTAGCATAGAACTTACGGTTACATCTGTCCATTTCAAGTTTAAAATGATGAAACCTTGCCGACAATCTAGTACTGCCTTTAAGTTCATAAAGTTTAGCTACCATAGTGAAATGTTCATAGGAACAATTAGCATGAAAGTATTTATAGAAAAGGCACAGGGAAGCTAAATTACGGCAGCTGGAAAAGCGACTGAAGTCGAGATGTCAGGTTAGGACAAATAGAATTGCAGATTCCCTTTGGATGTTATCAATAATCTCTAAAGATATAACAGGAGCACCAGACCAGATTTGACAGGAATATTCAAAGGAAGAACGAATGGTCGACTTATAAAATGTAAAATAGATTCTGATAAGAAAAGATTATCTAGCAAAACATTTGTGAATCAACCTTCTTAGCTGCAGACTTAACAATTCAAAATAATCTTTCCACTTGATGTCAGCTGAAAACGTTAATCTTAAAAGGCACAATGAATCGCCCCCATCTCTCTTAGATGATTAAAAGAGAATGGGGCTCTCTTAGATGATCAAAAGAGAATACTTTCGTTATTGAGGGGTTGAAAGTAAGAATTAATTCCTGGTTCCATTTAACAACAGATTGTAGGTAATTTTTTAGTTTTGCTGCCATCGAACTGATCAGACTTACTATTAATATAGGAGTAAATAGTTGTGTTACCATTATAGGTACTGAGCCGAGAATTGATGGTATCAGGAAGGTCAGTAATGGAGATTTGATCCAACGTAGGTTCAAAGATAGAGCCCTGGGCACACCTTCAAAAATGCAAAATGATCTAGAAAGGTGGACATTCAAGAAAGCTTGCATTTAATGATTTGATAAGAAAGACTGAATTAGTTAAAAAATTCGCCCAGAAACACCTTTCAAGTTGTTAAGAAGGCCAGTCTGCCAAACGCTGTCAAATACCTTGGCGATGTCCAAACAGGAGTTCGTGCTCTACTATTTTTTTTAAAGCTTTTCTTACAGCAACAAGCGTTAATACATAGCAGTTGACATAGAGAAGCGAAAGCCATATTCTGTGAAAGAAGACCCTGCAAGGAGAGATACTTAACAAATCCAGCGTTAAATATATCCTCTACTATATTGCCAAAAAGGGACAGAAGGCTAATAGACCAATAGAAGGATCTGATGGCTCTGCGGAGTGCTTAAAGACTCCAACTAAAGAAGAGAATTTTCAACAAGAAGCAAAGCAAGAAACAGTAAGACATTTATTGTAGAGTTTAGAGAGAACAAGAGACAGTTCAGGAGCACATTTGTTAAGGATGATTGCAGGAATACCATCAATTCTACATGTTTTTTTTTAGTATCTACTTTAGAAATGATAGCAAAAACCATGGACGGAGTTATATACATATCATTCGATATAGACTTAGCTTGAAGTGAAAAGTCGAGCTAAGGTCCTGCAGATAAGTCAACAGTAGAAATTAAAGATCATTTACAAGTAAAACGTTATCAATAGATGCTAATAGCTTAAATTAAAAGGACGGATAAATTAGTTTTATTTAAAACCCTATTAAAGAGATTCCAGTAGTCAGATTAACGAAACATGTTAGACGTTATACGGTGACTCATTCTAATCATCAAATACGTAGGCCATTTGAGACTACGTTTAAAATTATTTCTAACAGTCGCAAAAAGGCGACTGTTTTGATCGGAATTATGACACTATTACACACAGAAAATTTGATTCCTCTAGGATATAGAGGCTGAACAGACTTGTTTAAACCAAGGATGCATATGAATGCAGTACTTATTATAAATGCATGCTCTTAATATTTTACCATAGTCTATTTTCCAGTTGATGTCCGTTATGATCCAGACATTATTGACAACGCAATGCAATGGGGTCACAAGCAGCAATCAACATTTCGGTAGACATTTGACTGCATTTATGCTCTATAGAAAGTTTCATTTCAGATATTGTTGCGGCTGTGTAGCGTAGAATTCATCTTTTTAGTATCCCTACAAAGAAAAGTCTAAAGGTTTTAGGTCCATTGACCGGGAGAGGATGTAAAAGTCTGCATATATTTACTTAAAACACCATATAGAAAATATTTTTAACCTTGATACAGGAGTAGCAGCGAGGAATGAGAGGCAGAGTGGCATAATTAATAGCGGCTCGGATTGAGGAATCGGAGAGCCGAGTTCGAATTCCACTCGAATCCCTGACATTCACTTACGTGCTAATAACCTTGGGAAAGGTATGAATCCTCTTCTCCCCAACCAGCTATGGGTAAATAGCAGGATAGAGCGGGTTCTATAGTCTTGGATGGCAACTGGTCTACTGCAGAAAGAAATGGCAACCTACTGCGGGAAAAATCTGTCTCGAAAGATACATGATCGCGTAACACGCATGGCACATAACTGACTGAGTGTTCGAAAACCGGTAAAATCCCAGGATTTACAAATGATATAGTTCTTTTTTTAACGTATTGAGGCAATCATAATAATATATGTCGACCTTAATTTCTGTGTCATTTGGATTATATTGTCGATAAAAATACTTCTCTATATATCTGTGTATATACAGATATTTGATCCTTTGGAAATGATTTCTTTCTATCGCTGATTCTATAAAGACAGAATGTAAAGAGAAAAACACTTCAAATCAATTGTAGAGAGGGAGCGACAGAAGATTTGCTCTAATTGAGCACATTTTTGCAGAGCTGTCAGTAATCTCACGAACTTTGACGGACTATACGACGTCTAATTCTATCAGCTACTGCCTCTTTGAGAACACGTATACATTACGAGCGGTTATAAAGAAATATCTGTTACAATCGGACCTGCCGTACTGGCCCAGACGGAAAAGTTATTCCTCTGGGCAATAACTGCTGAACATACTGGAGAGAAACTCTTTACGTCAGATTACATACAAAGACCTGATAGAGATATAGAAAAAATGAAAATGAAAATGCTCGTGATATTACTTTGACCATTATCTTTACTATGCGTTTTTAGTTGAAATTTAAAATATATGCAACATTATATTTTACGTCAATATTTCTTACTTAAACTTTATTTTTAGCCGGATACTCGTATTTGAGTAGACGCTACGTTATATTTATATTTCTTTGTCTACCGGCTTGAATGTTAAAGAAAACATATTAGAGAACTTTAAGTAACAAAAAATATGTCGCATTAAGAAATACAAAATCCATTCCTTTCTTTCCAAATTACATTGTTTACGTTAGGATACGAAACTGAGCAGATATCCCTATTGCAAGAGTCATTGAAGCACCCTGTAGCCGAGAGGTCAATGTCCGTCAGATGTCATGACGGTCTCTCCGATGTAATCGGGCTTCTAATGAGGGTTAAAATCCTGCTGGACACACATCCCATAAGATTTCTCGAATACTCAAGCTGGTAGACGAAAATAGAGAAATATAATGAGTATAAACGCAGTGCCTACTGAAACTAAGGGCTAATAACACACACACACACACACACACACACACACACACACACACACACACACACACATATATATATATATATATATATATATATATATATATATATATATATATATATATTTGAATGTGTGTATGAGATACTGTGGAAAAATTTATAAACGACGCTTTTCGTTGATATGTGCTCTGTTCGGTTTCTTCAGGTCGGAATGAAAGCCAAAACTGTATGTAAAGAAATTGCGTTGCGAATTTTGATTTCGGATTAATAAATAAAATAAAGTTATTTCTTTTGCTTTCCCAACTACTTTCAATCTAACCCAAGATGATTTTCAGGGTGAATTGCTAAGGCAAAAATGTCATTGATTGTTGTGAATTCTTTTTGTAAAGCCGAATGAAACGTACTCCGCTACAGCCAATTTAAGTTAAGAATATGTAAAGGGGGGTAACGTAGTTTTATTTTTTCTTATTATTGTTTTAATAATACTCAATTTGAAATTTTTGTAAAAAAAATATTTAAAAAATGGCAATTAAGCATCCCAATACATTGCTTTCATATGCATTTTAAAAACATTGTTACTATACTCATAATTAATTTCATTTCGTGCTGGTTTAATTTTTTATCTAGAATTGTTTGAGTATTTGAAATTATTGTTTTTTTTATTTTCATGGTGTTGTATTGTCAATTAATATTTCGCTAAAACGTGAATGTAGACAGCAATGACCAATGGAACTTGAATTCGACATGTGTAAAGAAAGCCTTCTTGACAGTGTTATCGTCATAAAAAACTAACATATATATTTACGTTTTTGTCAGAGATAAAATCTCCCAAAGGATATTTAAGTTGATATACAATGTTGGTCTTTTGCAAAAAAATTAATTGAGAATAGTTATAGCGGATGAGTAAGTTGACTATTAAATTTATCATAGTATATAATGAGTTTTATTTTTTTTCTAGGATCAGTGGGGGATATATTTATATATACTTATGTGACTTTTTTTAGGATTTTTCATTTTGTTTTAGTTAAAGTGCATTGCGATATAGTTGGTTGATATGATTTGGGATATTTGCACTCACGGGAATAAAAGTATTATAACGCCACTAATGTATGGCAATTGTTATAACAGATTCTTATATAAGATAATTCGCATAATGACTCTCTATACGTAGTTCTTCGTTTTCTTGTCGCGATTCCTGTTCTAGTTAGTCTGAAGATTGACTCCAAACGGCTACGTATTTATCCATGCCTCCCCCACATAAATGGGAGGCAATACAAGGTCAAGATTAACGTGGGGAGACCCAGCGCATACGCTAGGGTCGCAGGTCCAAAATTTACACCTTCCCTGAAAACGCGGGTAACGGGTACTTCCCTTGTCTGTTCTGATCAACTGAGTCTCTATTTGTAGTCAGAGCCTCAACTAAGTCACACTCTGCCCGAAGATAGATGTCTTTTCAGTCGTAAGCTAGACAGCTTTCTGTCTGAGTCCAAACGACTAGGTATTTACCCATGTCTCCCCATTTAGACGGGATGCAACCCAAGGTCAGATTTAACATGGGAAACCCGAGCGCGAACACTCACACCATTCTCCAAAATTTACCTATTTCCAATAATTGCGGAGAACTGGAACCTTGCTTAACATTTTTTCCTAGTCGAGTCTCTATCCGCGGGCAGAGTCCTAACTAAAGTCCTAAACGAGAACAGGTTTAAGATGAGGAACCCGAGTGCGTACACATGTCAACTCTACCGGTCTTATCTCTAACATGGAACACTTTATAGTAGTAGCCTAGGTCATATATTCACCCTGGGAGTACTATTTACTCTACAATATCTCGACTTTTGGAATTAATACTTTTTAGAAATATAATTTTTCTTATTGCTATTTTTATCTGCCTCTCCTATTTCTGGAGAATTCGTCAGCGCACTTGACTTTGTAGCGTTTCTGTCTCAGATTCACTTAGGGTTCTTCAGTATGTTATCTTTTTCTAGAACTTGTCCTTGTAGATTCCACAACTTGTGGCACAGCTTTTTATGTTCGAATTTTTAGCCTTTCACTATGTAAATAAATTTCCCGATTCTTGCTGATATTATGCCGTATTTCCATGTTTCTTTGCCATCCTTATATGCTGTAAAGAACATCTTGAAAACTTTTCACTCGCTTTTGTTAAGTGTTCCTGTCTTTCGATTTGGTAACAACTTGTTGAACAGCGAATTTATTCTTCTGCTAAAAATGAATTCTGCCGGTGACATGTCTGATGGCGTATTGGGGTTACCTGGTACACCCTCAGAAAACTTGGAAATGCATCCTCATTTAATTTCTCAAGACTTGTCTTATTTTGAACGTTGCCACAAGCCGTTGAAATTGTCCGTTATACTTAGGGTGATACGGCGGGGTCGTAACATATGCAATGGATAAAGTCTTAGACAAATCTTGGATTACTTTATCCAATAATTGGGTCCGGTTATATGATATTATGGTATCTGGTATGCCACATTCCGCAAAGAGTTCATGCAAGAAATTCAAATCACGCTGATTATTTGGGATTCTTGCACTTATAAGTTTCCGGCCATTTTATGAAACTATCAATAGTGACAATATGATCCATTGCTAGGAGCTTCAAAATCTGTATGCAGAATTGATCTTGGCGTGTCAGTCTTTGGCCAAGGTTCTATCTTTGTGATAGGTATTTATGCTTATAGAGCACAACCTCAAAATGCTATCACTATTCTTTCAATATCTTGATCCATTATGGTCCAATATACGAAACTTCTTATCAGAGATTTCATCCTTTAATGATTTCATGTCCGCAATGAAAATGCTTTAATATACGATTCTGCAACACATACGGTATTACATCTCTTTGTCCATATATTACTACACCATTGCATATAGACTATGCATTTCTTTCTCTGTTACATTATTTCAATTACTTTTTTCATTTTTTTCAATAAAGGGTCGATGTTAAATGTTTATTTCTTTTTCGCTTTTTATTGCTGCTATGACCGTGTCATCCAATGATTCTGCATTTTTAGGTATTAATCTACATAATCCATCTGCATGTCCTATTTTTTTAGACGGTTCTTACTCATCGTAAAATCATAGTTTAACAGGATGGTACATCAGCGTTGTACACTATTAACTGTATGAGTAGATATACCTTTCTTTGAAGCATATATTGTTAATAAAGGTCTGTTTGCAACGTAAAAGATCTTTTAAATAAATTTATGAAATTTCTTGAAAAACGAGTATAATTGCTAGAACTTCTGTTTCTATCTGGCTGTAATTTTTCTCTGCTGATAGAAACGATTGTGAAGCATGAGCGACGGCCTCCATTTCACCGCCATCGTATTTGTTTTAAAATCAAAACTATTCCAATACCGTAATCAATAGCATCTGACGTCACTACAATTTCTGCTTTTGGGACGTAGTGTGCTAATGATAAATCAGGTGTATAAGTTATTATTTTTATTTCGTCAAACGGCTTTTGGCATTTATCATTCCAGTTCTATTTTACTCCTTTTAGATCATTAAGTGGCACCCTTGATTAATGCATATTATGTACATAAATTTGATAGTAATTAGCCAGTCCTAAAAAAGCTTGTAATGTTGTCACATTTGTTGGTGTAGGCTTATTTTTAATTGCTTTTGCCTTCGATGAATCTGGTTGCCTACAATTTTTATCAATAAATTGAGAAAGGTATTTAATTTTTTGCAAAAATAAAATAAAATAAATTAAAAAATAAACTTTTTCCTTCACTAAACTTGAATATATATTCTCTTATTTTCCCCAGAATTTTCTTCTTTATACTTATGATCAAAAGGTCGTTCATATACGCCATTGTCAATTCCCAATCCACAAGCATGGTATCCATGGCTTGCTGAAAAATAACTGGTGACACTTTTATACTAAAAAGAAGTCGATTAAACTTTTGTACACTATTTACATTATTCGGACTATTGTCCTCATCTTTGTCGCCATATTTATTACAACGTTTCTGCCGTTGTACGCTCCAGCCTTCTACAGGTGGTCGGAATATCGAACTGGACCCTTTATTTCGCTCGCTGGGGTAGACTGCTCTAATTCCACCGTGTCTAACGGATGTCACTTATAAGTTATCTCCTGTTAATTTCCTTTCACTTCCTTGAATTCATACTCTTTGGGCACAGTGAATAACGGCGTTTGTTAGATCCACTGACAGGACACAAAGAGTGTGAGTTCAATACCTGGTTAAGGCAATGGAGAACTTGGAGAGGGGAATTAACAGGAATAACTAATAACTGACATCCATAAGTCATGGCACGTGGAACTAGAACAGTTTACCCCAGCGAGCAAAATAAAGGGTTCAATTCGACATACCAACCACCTGAAGAAGGTCGAAGCGTACAACGGCCGAAACGTAGTAATGAATATATGGAAGAAGATGAGAACAATAGTCCGAATAATGTACATAATACATCATCACCGAAATATAGACAGATACTAAACTTATGTAATCCTCCGTGGATATATATATATATATATATATATATATATAAATTCATGAATCATTCATACAAAAAACAAATATAGAGGTTAATGATTTAAATGGTGAGAATACATCTTCGCAAACAATATAAATAAGATACATCAACCCCGAACCTGTATATGAATGATATGATCCCTGTTCATAAATTCCAGTTGCATAAGGTCTTTTAATTTTTTACAAGCTTTCGTCTGTTCCTACAGACATTCTCAAGTATGGAAATAGATTTTGTTCTTGTTTTTATTTCTCAGTAATAAGAGGACAACGATAGAGATGTAATCCGAAAACTCATGCCATTTTTTTCGCATTACATCTTTTATTTTATTATAATTGCACCTTTTAATTGAAATATATATATATATATATAAATATATATATATATATATATATATATATATATATATATATATATATATATATATATATATATATATGTGTGTGTGTGTGTCTGTGTCTGTGTGCCTGAGTGTGTGTGCTTGTGTGTGTTTATATATCTAGATGTGCATCAACACGCACACACATCTATTACGAGGTAATATTATGAGACTTACACCCTTTACAATCAGACTAATATCCTTATATCTGTTGATACGGTAGAAGAGAGCACGACGGCTGATACGTTGTATTGTGACCTAGGGCCTTCTTAAGCTGTTTCTCGATGCGTGTATCTTTTTGAACTGAACTTTTTATTTAATCTACTGATTCAGCTTGTTCTCCTTCTTCCGTCCATCTCTAGGGATATAGTTTTATTATTTTTTTCTGTAATGTTAAGTTATAGTTTGTCATCCATTCAGGAAGTCTGTGTTACCCATCCAAGTGACTAAACTTACAATTAATATACCACCACATTTAATAGTCTACACTTTAATCCATTAAGCTATTGACTTTCGATCAGATTCTTGTTTCTCTCTAATACTTGACATGGACTCTGACCACCTACTTATTGTCTTTACATCATGTGATGCATTTACATTGACATTCCGTCACTTCACTTGATGGTTTACAGTATATTCTTGTGTAAAACATAAATTCAAAAGGCCTTTGCTTTCTAAGTTTTTCCAGTTAAACACAAAGATGATCCTCAGTAGAAAAAGTGAAGATGATACCACAAGTTCTAATCGGGGTTCCTAGAAATGATTTATTGCTAAAATAATATCCGAAGAATTTTGCTTAATACTTTTAAAATTAAATCACAAATCTCTCTCTATATTTTTTTTTACTTATCCTCGTATAAATTCAGTAATAAAATCCAATGTTCGAGTGCATGGAAAATGCTTGGCTGCTTTACGCGTGGTGATGCTTTAAATCTTAGAAAATTGACATTATTGTAAACTGACCCCATCTTTTAAAATGTATCCCTTTTGGCCGCTAAAGAATACAGAATGTCTATAAAAATAACAAAGAACAAAACTCATGGTAGTTCCCCATTGGGCCCGTCCCATTAGGAAAATTGTCTACAAAGGTTAGTCCATCATGCCAGTCTAAACGTTCCTTGGGTTATGGGCTTTTGATATACCGACAAACGCTTCCATTGTTTACATTATCGAAAATGCGCCAATTTTATGGGATTGTCCAAAATATTTGGCGCCAAAACTATTCAGTGGAAGTCAATAGTGAAAAACATTTCGTCTACCGATATATTATTTATAGTTTTTTTTTAAGTTTCTTTGTTTAATATCTACTCGTCTCTCTCTCTCTCTCTTTAAGCTTTAACACTTAACGCTTAATCTATTTTCAATGTCTTCATATATATATATATATATATATATATATATATATATATGTATGTATATATGTATGTATATATATGTGTATATATATATATATATATGCATATGTATATATATATATATATATATATATATGTATATATATATATATATATATATATATATATATATATATATATATATATATATATATATATATATATATATATATATATAAGTATGTGTGCAGATGGGAACCTCTGATTTAGAAGGAGTATATGAATAGGGAATTTAGACATACATTCATATATAATTATCATGTACATACACGCAAAATCCCCTATAGAAATATGTATTTTTATATCAATAAATATTCCTAGCTTCTCGTTAGAAAAAAGGAATTACATTTTGTCTTCCACTGTTACAACAATTTTGCACGTATACTTGGCGTTGCACGTGTCTTTTCCGGTTTTTTGTATTCTGCTACGATACATACCAGTTTCTGATTGGGAGGTAAGCAAATATTTTCAGCTTTAAAATAAAGAAAACAAGAGAGCCAGGAATATTAATAGATGTGGTTGAGTGTTTTAAGGTGATAAGTTAAGATTATAATTTCATTGGTCGAGCGAATGCAAAATCCTTCATTTTCAGGTACTTACACTTGTTTGTCATATTCACTTGTTCAAGTTGGCATATACGTACAATTTTGGAGATTTAAATATTAACATATTTTATTTAGGATTTGAAAAAATGTCAGTCAAATAAAGCGTCGAAACTTGAAAGTTTTACTTTTAAATCTTTTATTTAACCACATAACGTCAGACATTTATTCTTTATGATGAAATATACTTTTTATAAAAAAAAACAATTCAAACCAGAAAAATTCTTTCTTAAACAAAACAAATCAAATAACGTTTTTTATTCTTTTATTCTTTTACGGGACAAAATGAAAAGAAATAATAAGTTCACTGATGAAAATTTCGATTCGTTTGATATTTTTAAAATTAAACATTTTTAAGACCATTTACTCTCAACTAGTGATATATTTCTGTTGTCATTAGGAAAGTAAACGCTGAAAATGTCTTCATTTAAATAAGTATTTAATACATAAAAACAATTGAAATTTATTTTTAAAGCTAAATATGCAACATAACCGTGTGAATAAATCAAGAACCATTACGTTGGTAAATGCATTATGCACATAAAAGTCGATAGACAAGATAAAACCGCATGTATTTCGTATCTGTTTTTTTTTTTTTCTTTTATTTAATTTTATGGATCAAGAACGGACAGAGGAAACTTTGAGTTTTAATGTATCAGACGTCTTCTGTATGTTTTCAGAGATTTCGATAAAGTTTGTTGAACGTTTTTTTTGTTCTTATAAGCAAAATTGTCAAAGGATTGTCTTTCGGATTGACTTTACTATTTTTTATTTTCTCACAGAGAGGAACAGAAAGAAATATTTATATAACATATATGTCTTTTCATTTTTATAATTTTGCGTTTTTCATTATTCTTTAATTTCTTTTTTTTTCATTCGTTTTTCTTTCTTTCCTTCCTTCTTAAGTCTATAATACTATAACGGCATTTTTATTGTTCTTTCAATGGATCTTTCTTTCTATTTTTCAATGAATATTATTCTTTTCTTTCTTGCATCGTTTCTTTATTTATGATAGTTTTTTGTTAGATTTAGCATTTCTTTGAGTCTGCTTTTATTGTTTTTTTTCTATCCGTTTTTCTTTTCCTTTTGTTAACTGTGAACGGAAATTCAATAATTTTTTCTTAACACCCGCGCACATTTAATAAATGATGATTTCATACTTACGCATACACACATACAAACAGACACACGTATAGAGAGTCATACATAATCATACACAGATACATACAGAAACACAGACACAGACATACACAAGTATATATATATAGATATAAAGGGATATTGATCGGTTGTACGTCATCCAAATTTGTCTTCGTCTCCTGCCAGAAACAATATTTCTATGATTTATACATTTTGCTACATAATAATGAAAATTGCCAATAAACGGTAATGTACACGTTGAAAATTCTTTATTTTAGTGACGTTTTCTTCTTTTCATTGTTTTGGTTTGTTATTCTGTCAATCTTCAACGATTTTTAAAAATACAAGACCAAAAATTATCTCCAAATAGAGTAAACCATTTTTTTGTCTCACTGCAATATATAATTGATTGTATTTTTAATATATTTAGTAAAACATCTATCTTTCTTGGAGTAATATATGAGATTGTCGAGAAAATTCGCGGCGTTTTCATATCGTATGGAGACTTACTGAATATACTAATTATATTATAATATTTTTATTGAAGCTTAGTTTCGTTTCATGAGATTTTTCTTTTACAACAAATACAGATATACGAGGAGGTGCTGAAAAATATTACCAAAGTCTTAAATTTCATATGCTTTTGGAAGGGCTTTTACTTTGCTGTAGTTTACTTCCGAAATTCGTATTAAAATAAAATCCCTTTCTTATATAAGCCACAGTGAAAACCCCTAAAAACTGATTTCTTAGTTAAATAATAAATGGCTGTGAAGATGTAGTTGTTATAAAATCTTCCCGCAATAAGATTAATTTTATTTCATTTCTCTTTCAATATTTTAAAGTATTTAATAATATTAAACACGGACATAAATTATCCATTAATCTAATGACGATTTTAATGAATACTTACACCTAATCTCGATAAAAAGTAAAAATCAAAGAAGAAGAATATAAACAATAAAAATAAAAAAAAAACACACACAAGGAAACAGAACTGAAGGTGGGACCTTGATGCCAATCTAGAGCATGCCTAAATTCATATATTCGGTACATTAGATACAAAAATAAGCTCACCATATTGCTGATACCCCCTGAAGAGTGGACGGAGAGGTCTGCCTACAGCCTACAAAACGCTGGAGTAAGAATGTTGAAGGTAACAATTTGCTAAGTGAGAAGCATTTACTTAGATTAATCCTACATATCTCTCTCTCTTTCTCTTTCTCTCTCTCTCTCTCTCTCTCTCTATCTATCTATGGCGGAGTAATGGATAGCGGCTCGGATTGAAGAATCGGAGAGCCGAGTTCGAATACATTACATTCATATACGTGCTAATAGGAAAAGGCATGAATCATCGTTTTCTCCACACAGCTATGAGTAAATAGCAGGACAGACCGGGTTCTATAGCTTTGGATGGCAACTAACCTACCGCAGAAAGAAATGGTAACCTAAGGCGTGTAAAAACTGCCTCGTCATTCATGTATATATATATATATATATATATATATATATATATATATATATATATTTGTGTGTGTGTGTGTGTGTGTGCTCGCGCGTATGTGTTTGTCTGTTAAGGAATTGCATTCCTGATCATTGAAAATTCGTAAATAATTATATATGTCACACTACAAAATATTTGACACGCAGTCTCGAACTACACCTTTCTGACCATAGCTTATTTAAATATTCATGTAGACCTACCGCGCCCTATTCGTAACAAACGTGTTGACAACACAAATATAACAACATCTACATGCAAAAAGGCTAAAAATAATGGACGTCTCATTAATAAAAACAACAAAAAACACCATGAACATGGGCACATTATCTTGACCATGGTTTGAAAATGACATATATATAAATATACGTCCATCCATATATATATATATATATATATATATATATATATATATATATACAAATGAGAGAAAGAAGAGCTAGTGTAAAATTCCACTGTTCGTAGGATTTACTTTTTAAAAAGTGCTCCATCAAAAGTAGAGCAATAAATTATATTTTTTATTAAAAGAGATTATAATAAAAAACTTGTTGAAATCGCTAAATAAAGGTTACATTTTTCTTTAATGGACTTCTTCAGGCGATGCTAAATAACTGGTGATTAAATGATTTTTAAGCAAATTTAAAAACAACATGATACATTTTTCTCAGAAATTTAAAGGTCAGAATCCATTGTATAGGTCCAAGACGCCTTGAACTTGTACAATGCATTAATACTAGAGATATCATAAATTGGCTTAATGATATAAACGATAAATGGAATTGTTCACTTATCCAGTTTGATATTGTAGATTATTACCCATTCATTTGCAAGTCTGTTTTTACTTTTGCTTTGGAATTTTCCAAGTAGTACTCGGATCTTTCCAACGAGGAGCTTGACATTATTATAAACTGTAGAAGATCTGTTATTATCCATAACAAAAAACAGTGAATTAAGAACAACACTGTTGACCAATTCGATATTTCCACGGGATCGTTAGACTCTGCTTGTCTTACGATCTTGTTGGTTATTTTATCTTATATTATCTTAATGCCCACCAAGATATCAACATTGATAATATAGTGTTATATAGAGATGATGGCCTTATGGTGGTGTAAAATTCCACAAAAAACGAAAACTGATAAAATCAGGAAATTAATTTATAGAGAATTTAAAAGGCCCAACTTTAAAGTTAAGATCAACACTAAATTTTGACTTAGTTACTAATGTATTCCAACCCTAAAGGAAAATAAACGCCAATCCAATATATATCCACACAAATTCTAACCACCCTCCATCCGTAATCAAACACATGCGCTCCTCTATTGAATATAGGATTAGAAATATCTCTTCAAGTGAAAATGTCTTTTACAAGCATAGTAAATTTTATAATATTACCTTAAAGAATAGTCGCTATAAGTACTCTGACATCAAATGTATAAAACATAACAACAGCCATAATAGGAATAAACATAGAAACCGAAAAATCATTTGGTACACCCCCCCATTTAAGCAAATAGTACAAAGTTAGGGCAAAAGTTTTTCCATTTAATTGAGAAACACTTCCCCAGAAATAATCCACTTAGTAAGATTTTTAATAAAAATACACTAAAACTAAACTACAGCTGTACCGATAATCTGGGAAATACTATTAAAAACATAATAAAATTTTGAGTCAATACAAAAACCTGAGTATTAATTGCCATTCTAAAGCAACAAACGTAGGAAATGCCAACAAGTGTAATTGTAAGGACTGTAACAAATTTCTATTGCAAAACAGATGTTAAACATACTTTTATCATTATAGAAAATCCAACAGAACATAAAATGTATCGGGAATACCAAACATTTCTTTAAAACGAGGTGGTACCATCGTGTATTATCTTTCTCCAATAACGCGAACAGAAATAAACCGTCATTTTCTAAATATTTTTGGATCTTAAATAAAGTAAATAAAACCTCTCCAGTAAAATAGAAAAAGAAAAACAAAGTAGAACGAGCAAATCATTAAATGAACCGTGCTGTTTATATCTACATGAATAATTTGAAATTATCAAATTTACTGTCAAAAATCTCTAAACTAAAGGAGTGAATTAACTGTAAATTGCCCATACTGTTTATCCCTTATCTTAAATTATAGTTAAATTTTTAAACAAATACATATTACCATTTCTTATATTGATAATTTATGAATATATAATGATCCGCCCTCTACGGTTAAGTATCTTATTTTTTTTATTCAGCTTTAATATTGCTATGTATTGCCGTCCAATTACTATTATTAATATCTTAATGTCCAACATTTTAAATTTTATCTACCGACTCATTTAAAAGCTTGATGATTCTAAAAAAAAAAACATTTTTTAATTTTTTTTCTGTTAACTTTACGTCAGATTCATATACCCCTCCCTTTAACACCCTTTGAAAAAATTGAAGATGCCATATTCGTCTACAATCACGATACATTTTCGCTGACATATTGTCCGCAATCATCAATCATGGCCTGTCTATATTTCGGTTTACAATGAGATGAAAAAATAACTCACCCACCTACACCCTCAGATTTTACTTTTCTATTTAGCGTAGATCTGAGATTTAATTGGTTAATCAAGACATACCCATAAGACTAATTTTAATTGTGATTTTATTTTATCCTCCCTTTAACTTTCGGCAAAGAGTTAGCGCTTTGTTTTTAAATTTCCGTAAAAATAATTTAATCACAAGTTACTTAGTATCGCCTGAAGAAGTACAATCAAAATATTGAAACATGGAAGCTTTTGTGTAGCGATTTCAATGTTTTTTTAATATAATCTTTATAATACAAAATAATATATATATATATATATATATATATATATATATATATATATATATATATATATATATAATTAATTATTGGCAAAATAATCAAAATAAAACCATGCGAATGTAACAAGTGTTATGGAACATAAGTAACATATTTCTTAAACAATAAGAGAAAACAACGGGAAAGCTGAAGTTTTCAAAAAAATTAATAACCTGATTAGAGGATAAAGTCTGAGCGATATTTAGTTAAATATATTTTGCTTAGTTTGATTAAAATATGTGTACATTAATCCTCTCAGCTTCACTGTGTCTACACACCGGTCACTCTAGGTGTTTTTCCTTTGGATATGTAGCATATAGTCTTAAACGGGGATGAGTTGATATCGTTAATTCCGAAGGGTTTTGAATTTAATAATGTCCAACTCCTAGACTGGTTGACAGCCGAAACTTTGATGCCAGTCTTTCTCTGATATTAACCCCAAAATATTACTAGATTTATTCGTACCTTTCCAAGCGAAATAAATTTGAATTTCTTTGAATTCTACACGTCAATTCAACTTTCTTCTCCGATAACTGATACACTTTTTTTTCTCATCTATCATCATAATTTTAGCTTATGCTCATATTCTCGTGGCTGTTAATAATTTGTGATTGGAGAATGATTTAAGTGCATGTAATTGAGTAAAACCAGGTTCGTTTCACTTAGTATATCTTTTGGATTCAATCTTTATATAGTGTTCAATTGTCATTGACTTTTCGGCAAAATAAGCTCCATCGTATATCGACAGTTTAAGATTATCTGCTATAGAATGTTTTTGCTGAATATTGCAAGCTTCTTACGAATGAATTACGTCATTAATGACGAATATATGATCGTCTGTCGTCAGCAATACTAAGTCACCCACTATTCACATTATTATTTTGCCCTCAACGTTGTTTATTTACAACTTTTCGGACGTTGTGTATTCCGATCTTTCTCAGGTGTATATGGGTTACCTACATGGAATCATGATTTTCCAGATCGATATACACCCAAGGAACCCCAGAGGTCACAACGGCTGAAATGTTGTAATAAAAGCACAAAACATGAGGATAATAGCCTGAATATAAATAGTGTGAATTATGATATTCAGACAATATTTAAGTAATCCATGCTTCGTGGTTAATCCGGGTTTTGTTGTCAGTATTTTGTGCTATAATCCCGAGATTATCACTGGTGTAGCTATATTAGCCTCAGTCTGTTTTTTTTCAGGTGATTATTTCAAAATCGAACTGACTGTGACTGAAAATGCAATTAGCTGTATTTTCAACAGAAAAATCTTCGTTTTGTAGTGATAATTTGTACGGTTTATATGATCTCTGATGGCTATTTTTTATTTTTTCCAACAGGGAAATTTTGCCGATTACTTGTCATTGGCGGAGAGGGAGAGGTTTCTACTCTTAGAAGTTGCACACCTATTTTTCGCTGGCGGGTGTGTGTTTGGGTGTATGTGAAAATTATCGCTGAGAAACTCCAGGAAAGTTCATCTTCTTGGGGATTGTTGATTTCGCTGCTAAGGAAAACGGTAGCCAAACTCGCCAGATCCTTCTGTATTTTCTTTTGTGATTGACTGACTGATTTCAATTTTCCGAAACTGCGACCGTCAAATGATCTTATCATTTACAGAAACACGATACACTTCCGACAACCTATGTGTCTGTTTAATAATTCAAAGATTTCGTTTTTCTTTTTCTAATCCTTAAACTGAGATTATTACCTTCTACTTCGCAAGCAACTTTCATTAATTTATGAGTTATATTGCAAGGAACATGTTAGATAAACCCCAAAATATTAGATCACATTCTCGCATAAAGTTCTTCTACAAAATGTCATCTCTTAAGTAACCATTTAAAAAAGAAATTCTACAAATCCAGAGACGGATATGCAATGTGGTTGTCCCTTATTTGGCATCTCATTTACAGTCGCTCTCTCGCAGACATGCCGTCGCCTCCCTCTGTCTTTTCTACAATAACTTTTACGGTAACTTCTCTGACGAGCTATATTCGCTAGTTCCACATTAAAACGTGCCACCAGGTCGACATCTCAGTCCCACACTTTCATTGTCGAAACAGTTAAATGTAGCCGTCTCTTCTACACCAATAGCTTCATGTCTCGCACTTCCCGTCTGTAGAACTCCCTTCCTCTTACGTGCTTTCCTGAGAGCTATAATCTCCAACTATTCAAATGCAATGTCAATCGACATCTCCAGATGCCTTGATCTCTTCCCCATCTTTCTCTTCAGCCTTTCCTCTTTTACGCCTGAAATCCCTTGCGTGTTTGTGGCACTCCCACCTTCCTTGGGGTGAACATTTAAAAAAAAAAAATCAAAAAAAAATCTTGAATGCCAAAAGAAACGTGGTTACACTGAGAATATTACTTGTTCTTTCTTTCCACGAGAACTTCGACAGGTGCTGAGAGCACAATTATATCACTAGTTAGATAAATTTTTTAGCTACAAAACAATGTTTGTTTTTTATACATCTAATCACTGCGACTGAAAATGTAGCTACTTCTGCGATTCAGGTCAACTAGCGTGCCGCATTTTGAACCGTCCTAGACGAGCCATTTGTTCCATATCACCTCGACACTTCTGAAAGTTAATCCAGCGACTAACTATACTCTCATCCACTGTTTGGTCACTGTTACTTTTTAGGAATCATCGATATATATCAATGGGTGGAATATATTTAGCATCAAGAAATTGAAAGAAATACATCTGTTTAGTAATCACTTTCATGTCAGATGATATCTTGTCGTACTGTTATTTAAATATTATCTGTACAAAGCTAAAGACATGGTCTATTTAGCTGGATGATTCAAACTGTAGTGCGATTGCATGATTATCTCCCTTTGGTATTGTGAGCCAGCATAATCACATAACACTTATTACTTTCTGAGTAACAATATTAACACCATTTTCAACCTGAAGACGGGCATTGCTTGGCATCCAAGCATTTCGCTCTTTAATTCTATAAGAAAACATGAAATAATGAATTAAAAAGAACTAATACTTATCAAAGTTCATAACGTTTTTTTCTGTCTACAAACGTTAAAGTTAGTATTAGTTAGATTCAAGAATTTTTTGCATAATTACCGAAATAAAGCGTCGGTGTTTTATTCCAAATGCGGCTTTAAGGATATCAAAAAAATACGAGGTGCATTGAAAAGACGGGCATTTCTTGGCATCCAAGCATTTCGCTCTTTAATTCTATAAGAAAACATGAAATAATGAATTAAAAAAGAACTAATACTTATCAAAGTTCATAACGTTTTTTTTATCTGTCTACAAACGTTAAAGTTAGTATTAGTTAGATTCAAGAATTTTTGCATAATTACCGAAAATAAAGCGTCGGTGTTTTATTCCAAATGCGGCTTTAAGGATATCAAAATATACGAGGTGCATTGAAAGACGGGCATTTCTTGGCATCCAAGCATTTGGCTCTTTAATTCTATAAGAAAACATGAAATAATGAATTAAAAAAGAACTAATACTTATCAAAGTTCATAACGTTTTTTCTGTCTACAAACGTTAAAGTTAGTATTAAGATTCAAGAATTTTTGCATAATTACCGAAATAAAGCGTCGGTGTTTTATTCCAAATGAGGCTTTAAGGATATCAAAATACGAGGTGCATTGAAAGACGGGCATTGCTTGGCATCCAAGCATTTCGCTCTCTTTAATTCTATAAGAAAACATGAAATAATGAATTAAAAAGAACTAATACTTATCAAAGTTCATAACGTTTTTTCTGTCTACAAACGTTAAAGTTAGTATTAGTTAGATTCAAGAATTTTTGCATAATTACCGAAATAAAGCGTCGGTGTTTTATTCCAAATGAGGCTTTAAGGATATAAAAAAATACGAGGTGCATTGAAAGACGGGCATTGCTTGGCATCCAAGCATTTGGCTCTTTAATTTATAAGAAAACATGAAATAATGAATTAAAAGAACTAATACTTATCAAAGTTCATAACGTTTTTTTCTGTCTACAAACGTTAAAGTTAGTATTAGTTAGATTCAAGAATTTTTGCATAATTACCGAAATAAAGCGTCGGTGTTTTATTCCAAATGCGGCTTTAAGATATCAAAAATACGAGGTGCATTGAAAGACGGGTATTTTTGGCATCCAAGCATTTGGCTCTTTAATTTATAAGAAAAACATGAAATAATGAATTAAAAAGAACTAATACTTATCAAAGTTCATAACGTTTTTTCTGTCTACAAACGTTAAAGTTAGTATTAGTTAGATTCAAGAATTTTTGCATAATTACCGAAATAAAGCGTCGGTGTTTTATTCCAAATGCGGCTTTAAATATCAAAAAATACGAGGTGCATTGAAAATTTTGACGGGCATTTCTTGGCATCCAAGCATTTGGCTCTTTAATTCTATAAAAAAAAAGAAATAAAACAATGAAAAAACGTTTTTTCTATTTATTAAAAAGAACTAATACTTATCAAAGTTCATAACGTTTTTTTATTCTGTCTACAAACGTTAAAGTTAGTATTTAGTTAGATTCAAGAATTTTTGCATAATTACCGAAATAAAGTTAGTCGGTGTTTTATTCCAAATGAGGCTTTAAGGATATCAAAAATACGAGGTGCATTGAAAGACGGGCATTTTTGGCATCCAAGCATTTGGCTCTTTAATTCTATAAGAAAACATGAAATAATGAATTAAAAAGAACTAATACTTAAAGTTCAAAGTTTTTTCAAACGTTTTAGTATTAGTTAGATTCAAGAATTTTTGCAATTACTGAAATAAAGTTTGGTGTTTTATTATCTATATCAAAAATACGTTAAAAGACGGGCATTAGTATTAGAAAACATGAAATAATGATTAAAAAAGAACAAGAATTTTTTTTCTGTCATTAAAGTTAGTATTAGTTAGATTCAAGAAATAAAATAAAGCGTCGGTGTTTTATTCCAAATGCGGCTTTAAGGATATCAAAAAAATACGAGGTGCATTGAAAGACGGGCATTTCTTGGCATCCAAGCATTTCGCTCTTTTAATTCTATAAGAAAAACATGAAATAATGAATTAAAAAAGAACTAATACTTATCAAAGTTCATAACGTTTTTTCTGTCTACAAACGTTAAAGTTAGTATTAGTTAGATTCAAGAATTTTTTGCATAATTACCGAAATAAAAAGCGTCGGTGTTTTATTCCAAATGCGGCTTTAAGGATATCAAAAAATACGAGGTGCATTGAAAGACGGGCATTTTTGGCATCCAAGCATTTCGCTCTTTAATTCTATAAGAAAACATGAAATAATGAATTAAAAAGAACTAATACTTTATCAAAGTTCATAACGTTTTTTTTTCTGTCTACAAACGTTAAAGTTAGTATTAGTTAGATTCAAGAATTTTTTGCATAATTACCGAAATAAAGTTAAAGCAGTGGTGTTTTATTCAAATGCGGCTTTAAGGATATCAAAAAATACGAGGTGCATTGAAAGACGGGCATTTCTTGGCATCCAAGCATTTTGCTCTTTAATTCTATAAGAAAACATGAAATAATGAATTAAAAAGAACTAATACTTAAAAAAGTTCATAACGTTTTTTTCTGTCTACAAACGTTAAAGTTAGTATTAGTTAGATTCAAGAATTTTTTGCATAATTACCGAAATAAAGCGTCGGTGTTTTATTCCAAAATGCGGCTTTAAGGATATCAAAAATACGAGGTGCATTGAAAGATTTGGCATTTCTTGGCATCCAAGCATTTGGCCTTTAATTCTATAAGAAAAACATGAAATAATGAATTAAAAAGAACTAATACTTATCAAAGTTCATAAAGTTTTTTCTGTCTACAAACGTTAAAGTTAGTATTAGTTAGATTCAAGAATTTTTTATCATAATTACCGAAATAAAGCGTTGGTGTTTTTTATTCCAAATGCGGCTTTAAGGATATCAAAAAATACGAGGTGCATTGAAAGACGGGCATTTCTTGGCATCCAAGCATTTGGCTCTTTAATTCTATAAGAAACATGAAATAATGAATTAAAAGAACTAATACTTATCAAAGTTCATAACGTTTTTTTCTGTCTACAAACGTTAAAGTTAGTATTAGTTAGATTCAAGAATTTTTTGCATAATTTTCAAATAAAGCGTCAGTGTTTTATTCCAAAATGATATTAAATATCAAAAATACGAGGTTTGAAAGACGATTGCTCAAAATAAAGGTCGAAGCATTTTCGAGGTGCATAATTTTAATTAAAAGAACTATATAAGAAAAACATTGAAAATTTTAAAAAAAAATATGTGAATTGAAAAGACGGTAATACTTTGGTCTTTTATCTAAGGTCTACAAACGTTAAAGTTAGTATTAGTTAGATTCAAGAATTTTTGCATTTACCGAAATAAAGGTCGGTGTTTTATTCCAAATGCGGCTTTAAGGATATCAAAAATACGAGGTGCATTGAAAGACGGGCATTGCTTGGCATCCAAGCATTTCGCTCTTTTAATTCTATAAGAAAACATGAAATAATGAATTAAAAAGAACTAATACTTATCAAAGTTCATAACGTTTTTTTCTGTCTACAAACGTTAAAGTTAGTATTAGTTAGATTCAAGAATTTTTTGCATAATTACCGAAATAAAGCGTCGGTGTTTTTTATTCCAAATGCGGCTTTAAGGATATCAAAAATACGAGGTGCATTGAAAAGACGGGCATTTTTCTTGGCATCCAAGCATTTGCTCTTTAATTCTATAAGAAAACATGAAATAATGAATTAAAAAGAACTAATACTTTATCAAAGTTCATAACGTTTTTTTCGTCTACAAACGTTAAAGTTAGTATTAAGATTCAAGAAATAATTACCAGAAATAAAGCGTCGGTGTTTTATTCCAAATGCGGCTTTAAGGATATCAAAAAATACGAAAAAGACGGGCATTTCTTGGCATCCAAGCATTTCATGAAATAATTTAAAAGAACTCTATAAGAAAAATTTTAAAAAGAACTAATACTTAAATCAAAGTTCATAACGTTTTTTTCTGTCTAAAACGTTAAAGCGGCTTTAAATTTTTTTTCTGGATATCCAAATGCGGCTTTAAGGATATCAAAAAATACGAGGTGCATTGAAAGACGGGCATTGCTTGGCATCCAAGCATTTGGCTCTTTAATTCTATAAGAAAACATGAAATAATGAATTAAAAGAACTAATACTTATCAAAGTTCATAAGTTTTTTTTCTGTCTACAAACGTTAAAGTTAGTATTAGTTAGATTCAAGAATTTTTGCATAATTACCGAAATAAAGCGTCGGTGTTTTATTCCAAATGCGGCTTTAAGGATATCAAAAATACGAGGTGCATTGAAAGACGGGCATTTCTTGGCATCCAAGCATTTGGCTCTTTAATTCTATAAGAAAACATGAAATAATGAATTAAAAAGAACTAATACTTATCAAAGTTCATAACGTTTTTTTTCTGTCTACAAACGTTAAAGTTAGTATTAGTTAGATTCAAGAATTTTTTGCATAATTACCGAAATAAAGCGTCGGTGTTTTATTCCAAATGCGGCTTTAAGGATATCAAAATATACGAGGTGCATTGAAAGACGGGCATTTCTTGGCATCCAAGCATTTGGCTCTTTAATTCTATAAGAAAACATGAAATAATGAATTAAAAAAGAACTAATACTTATCAAAGTTCATAACGTTTTTTTTTCTGTCTACAAACGTTAAAGTTAGTATTAGTTAGATTCAAGAATTTTTTTGCATAATTACCGAAATAAAGCGTCGGTGTTTTATTCAAATGAGGCTTCATATCAAAAATACGAGGTGCATTGAAAGACGGGCATTTCTTGGCATCCAAGCATTTGGCTCTTTTAATTCTATAAGAAAAAACATAAATAATGAATTAAAAAGAACTAATACTTATCAAAGTTCATAACGTTTTTTTCTGTCTACAAACGTTAAAGTTAGTATTTTAGATTCAAGAATTTTTGCATAATTACCGAAATAAAGCGTCGGTGTTTTATTCCAAAATGCGGCTTTAAGGATATCAAAAATACGAGGTGCATTGAAAGACGGGCATTTCTTGGCATCCAAGCATTTGGCTCTTTAATTCTATAAGAAAACATGAAATAATGAATTAAAAAGAACTAATACTTATCAAAGTTCATAACGTTTTTCTGTCTACAAACGTTAAAGTTAGTATTAGTTAGATTCAAGAATTTTTGCATAATTACCGAAATAAAGCGTCGGTGTTTTATTCCAAATGCGGCTTTAAGGATATCAAAAATACGAGGTGCATTGAAAGACGGGCATTTCTTGGCATCCAAGCATTTGGCTCTTTAATTCTATAAGAAAACATGAAATAATGAATTAAAAAAGAACTAATACTTATCAAAGTTCATAACGTTTTTTCTGTCTACAAACGTTAAAGTTAGTATTAGTTAGATTCAAGAATTTTTGCATAATAAAGGTCGGTGTTTTATTCCAAAATCAAAAAATACGAGGTGCATTCGGTGTTTTGGCTTTTAATTTATAAGAAAACATGCATCCAAGTTTTTTTCATTATTCCATTCTAAATTTTTGAAATAATTTAAAAAAAACATGAACTAATAAAAAGTTCATACGTTTTTTCTGTCTACAAACGTTAAAGTTAGTATTGAAGAATTTTTTGCATTCCGAAATAAAGCGTCGGTGTTTTATTCCAAATGCGGCTTTAAGGATATCAAAAATACAGGTGCATTGAAAGACAGGCATTTCTTGGCATCCAAGCATTTGGCTCTTTAATTCTATAAGAAAACATGAAATAATGAATTAAAAAAGAACTAATACTTATCAAAGTTCATAACGTTTTTTTTCTGTCTACAAACGTTAAAGTTAGTATTAGTTAGATTCAAGAATTTTTTTGCATAATTACCGAAATAAAGCGTCGGTGTTTTATTCCAAATGCGGCTTTAAGGATATCAAAAAAAATACGAGGTGCATTGAAAGACGGGCATTTCTTGGCATCCAAATTTGGCTCTTTAATTCTATAAGAAAACATGAAATAATGAATTAAAAAAGAACTAATACTTATCAAAGTTCATAACGTTTTTTTCTGTCTACAAACGTTAAAGTTAGTATTAGTTAGATTCAAGAATTTTTGCATAATTACCGAAATAAAGCGTCGGTGTTTTATTCTAAATGCGGCTTTAAGGATATCAAAAAAATAAGCGGGCATTGCTTGGCATCCAAGCATTTGAATTCTATAAGAAAACATGAAATAATGAATTAAAAAAGAACTAATACTTATCAAAGTTCATAACGTTTTTTCTGTCTACAAACGTTAAAGTTAGTATTAGTTAGATTCAAGAATTTTTGCATAATTACCGAAATAAAGCGTCGGTGTTTTATTCCAAATGCGGCTTTAAGGATATCAAAAATACGAGGCATTGAAAGACGGGCATTTCTTGGCATCAAGCATTTGGCTCTTTAATTCTATAAGAAAACATGAAATAATGAATTAAAAAAAGAACTAATACTTATCAAAGTTCATAACGTTTTTTTCTGTCTACAAACGTTAAAGTTAGTATTAGTTAGATTCAAGAATTTTTTGCATAATTACCGAAATAAAGCGTCGGTGTTTTATTCCAAATGCGGCTTTAAGGATATCAAAAAATACGAGGTGCATTGAAAGACGGGCATTTCTTGGCATCCAAGCATTTGGCTCTTTAATTCTATAAGAAAACATGAAATAATGAATTAAAAAGAACTAATACTTATCAAAGTTCATAACGTTTTTTTCTGTCTACAAACGTTAAAGTTAGTATTAGTTAGATTCAAGAATTTTTTGCATAATTACCGAAATAAAGCGTCGGTGTTTTATTCCAAATGCGGCTTTAAGGATATCAAAAAATACGAGGTGCATTGAAAGACGGGCATTTCTTGGCATCCAAGCATTTCGCTCTTTAATTCTATAAGAAAACATGAAATAATGAATTAAAAAGAACTAATACTTATCAAAGTTCATAACGTTTTTTTCTGTCTACAAACGTTAAAGTTAGTATTAGTTAGATTCAAGAATTTTTTGCATAATTACCGAAATAAAGCGTCGGTGTTTTATTCCAAATGCGGCTTTAAGGATATCAAAAAATACGAGGTGCATTGAAAGACGGGCATTTCTTGGCATCCAAGCATTTGGCTCTTTAATTCTATAAGAAAACATTTGAATTAAAAAGAACTAATACTTATCAAAGTTCATAACGTTTTTTCTGTCTACAAACGTTAAAGTTAAAGATTCAAGAAATAATTACCGAAATAAAGCGTCGGTGTTTATTCCAAAATGAACTATCAAAAATACGAGGTGCATTGAAAGACGGGCATTATCCAAGCATTTCGCTCTTTAATTCTAGTTCATACTTATCAAAGTTCATAACGTTTTTTCTGTCTACAAACGTTAAAGTTAGTATTAGTTCAAGAATTTTTGCATAATTACCGAAATAAAGCGTCGGTGTTTTATTCCAAATGCGGCTTTAAGGATATCAAAAAATACGAGGTGCATTGAAAGACGGGCATTTCTTGGCATCCAAGCATTTGGCCCTTTTAATTCTATAAGAAAACATGAAATAATGAATTAAAAGAACTAATACTTATCAAAGTTCATAACGTTTTTTCTGTCTACAAACGTTAAAGTTAGTATTAGTTAGATTCAAGATTTTTTTTGCATAATTACCGAAATAAAGCGTCGGTGTTTTATTCCAAATGCGGCTTTAAGGATATCAAAAAACGAGGTTTGAAAGACGGGCATTTCTTGGCATCCAAGCATTTGGCTCTTTAATTCTATAAGAAAACATGAAATAATGAATTAAAAAGAACTAATACTTATCAAAGTTCATAACGTTTTTTTCTGTCTACAAACGTTAAAGTTAGTATTAGTTAGATTCAAGAATTTTTTGCATAATTACCGAAATAAAGCGTCGGTGTTTTATTCCAAATGCGGCTTTAAGGATATCAAAAAATACGAGGTGCATTGAAAGAAAAACACATAATAATTTCAGAAAAAATATCATTAGATTAAATATAAATAAAAATATTATTAGATTAAAAGTAAGTTTCGGTTAGATATAAACAAAAGAAATCTTTCGTGCAATTCTTCTCTGTTCTTTGCAGAGTAGAATGTCATTTGCTTATTGGTGGTTATCGATTCTAGCGAGTTGGCATTTCCAATTTCGTCGAGAAATCAAATTCTTTTGACTTAATTTCATTCGCTTTTCTACCGAAATGGCCTAAAAATATAAAAAAGAAAATTTAATGATACTGTCGTATCGGAAGATGGAAGTGTATGCATTTTTTTTTCTTTTTTACTGTCTAATAGTTTTAAATATTCTTTCCATTGTAGTTTTATTGGATTGGTTGTGATATGGATCTGGTAATCTAATTCAAATGTTTGCTTCCTAAACAAAAAAATAATCTAAAGTGATAACTGATTTTCTTGCAGAGTTTGTGTTAGATAATGAAATGAATTATCCTAAGAAAGAAAGAAAATAATAAATGAATAATTCTGTCTATTAGTTTGTGGGAAATCGCGAATGAATATTTCTTTTTCTTTGAATCTATTTTTAAAAGAGATTAAAGTATGAAGTAATTAATAACTTTCGTCGATTTATAGAGATTTATTTTATTTACTATTTTCTGATTATATTGCATTGCCATTTTGAAAGTTTGTATCCGCATTATCGCCACCAAGAATCGCTAAATGTTTTTTTTTTTTTTCATTCGGAATATTTCGAGACAAACAATCTTAATGTTCCAGTGAAAACCGCAATTGTAGGTAACAATATCTTAGAATCAATCACGAATGTCGTACTGGATTTTATAAATAATTTGATGAGGTTGATTGTTTTTATTTTATATCAGCGAATAGGCCTTGTTTACAAACAGTATTTTAAAAAAAATGTTCTGATAAATAATCCTAAAAGCACACATGACTGAAAGCACTCAGTCGGGCATGGCATAAACTATCTAAATACATGCGATATTTTAGGTTAACAATTTATAGGAAAACACTTTTAAAAGAAATAAAAGACGATTTTCGTCGCAGTTTCTAAATTTTAATTTTGTTTACCTTAGAATAATAAACTGTGAAATAAAATTTCTAAAACAGTACGGCTTGCTCATTATAAAATCCTTTAATTGTCAAATATTTGCATAAATTAATCTAAATAATTAAATTATCTCTCCACGAGTTTTAACACGAAAAGTAGATAATGAAAAAAAGGACATAATAATAAAATTGTGAAGATATTTTAAATGAACATTGAAATATTAATTATTAATCAATTCCAACTATCGTTACTGTAACATTGTCGAAGCAACTGAAGAATAATTAATAGTTATATTCTTCGATATTTTCTATTATTTTGTTATGAAATGAAATTTTAATGTATTTATGTTAATCCTGTGTGAGATGATATGGGGTCACCTTTCTATTGTGGAGGGCCTTAGGATAAAGTCGAAAGAGGTAGAAAAACCAAAACAAAAAAGGGTAAGAATCTATTAACAAAAAGTGATCTATTAATCATGTGCAAAGATTCTTAGCAAAATTCGGATTAAGTAATTAGATCAAGTTTTATAGCATCGCCAATTAAATTTGAACATTGCAAACAATAGATTTTCTGAAAAGATAATTCAAATCTAATATTGTTCATATTAATGAGTAGTTTCATATCTGTTATGGTCCGGTTCCTTGTACCACGGTGATAGTCCAAGGTAGAACCAATATAGAAGAACTCGAACACGGATATGGAATAACACAGATATATTACAAACAGGAATATATACAGAGAAGTAGGAAGTGTTATTACGAACAATCAGGTTTAGTAGTAATTGCCTAAACGCGACTCTGTTTCGGACTGACTGACTCGCTCGCTCTGACTGACTGACATACTCCTGATGGACATCTGACAGACCTCACTCCAGACTTCAGACTGAACGGTATTTAGTCAACCCCCCCACCTCCACGAGGGCATCATGTGGCACAAGGCCGGTTTAACGTGGGATCTCCGAGCCCGTGGGCTCGGTTAAAAATATGCCCTTTGAACCCGTATAAACCGGTTCAGGGTCGGTTTACCTCCCCGAAAGAGACTCCGCCTTTCGGTGTAGCCTCGTTCGGGTTCCTCCCCGCCTGAAGGAAGAGAGTTCAACCGATCACCCGTTCAGCCGGTTGCCCGACTTCAGACTGAACGGTATTTAGTCAACCCCCCCACCCCCACGAGGGCATCATGTGGCATAAGGCCGGTTTAACGTGGGATCTCCGAGCCCGTGGGCTCGGCCAAAAATATGCCCTTTGAACCCGTATGAACGGGTTTAGGGTCGGTTTACACCCCCGAAAGAGACTCCGCCCTTCGGTGTAGCCTCGTTCGGGTTCCTCCCCGCCCGAAGACAGAGAGTTCAACCGATCAGCCCGTCAGCCGGTCGTCCGACTTCAGACTGAACTCCCTGCTGCTTCTTGAGGCGCAGTATTTATTACGTATGGAGCAGTCCATTATGTTATTATGAGTAAGGTCCCTTAACAATACCAGAATTAAAGCGGAAGTAAGACAAAAAAAATATTACTTCGTAAAAAGTGTTTCTACATTTATCGTCAAAATATTTTCAGGAGCACTACAAAAGAAGAGATGTTTATACTCCCAATATCACAGGTTGGACAAAGGCATGTGACAAAGTTAAAAACAGAGAAGTCTTTAAGTGTTAGAAAGCCTGATCTACATGGAAAGGATAGATGAATAATTTGTTATTTGTAACGAGTTGTGTACAGTAAAATAGACAGATTGTGTTTTCTCAGCGGAATATTTAATCGGTAAAGCGAGATAATTCTAAGAGAACTATAGTTTACCAGGTTTGGTTTGTTTTGTAGCATACCAACCTTAATGGGTTATTTAATGCCCACAATTTTTTCTTCAAATATGTATTGCTGGCCATATCATTTTTTTACAAAAAGTATTTATGGTATTAAAATCTATTTTTACACTTTCATAGTGTTTTGATCCCAGTTTGTGGGTTAAGTATTTGCCCATAACTGGGACCCTAACAGGTGCTACCACCCCGGGTTAGGGAACACCAGCAATTAAGAGGTGGTTCCACGCTCCTCAAAATCTCCTGATCAGAGGCCTTGCTGTTGGACAGAGTTTATCGTCTTATCCAGGACGCGGATGTAATTTATCGTCATACCCAGGACGGTATAGCTTACCAGGATTGTCGTGTTTTTTACACTAAACAGGATGTTGGCAGCTCGTCGACCCAAGGCAGCATGCGAAATCACGTCTTTGCGCAAAATCGCTCGAAGGATGTTTTCGGTATTAAATGATAAAATGAACTTTATATATTGACCATTAGAAATAACTTCCGCTAAAAGACAGACTGTGATTTGGAGCCGATACGACGGTTATAAATTACTTGATTCAACGCCACAGAGACAGAGAGGGAGAGAGCCCCAGCTTGAGATGTTGACACGCAGAGGTTGGTCAAGAATGCCGCATGCAGACTGAGACTGAACTCGATACTTTTCAACTTTCATCCTTTCGTCGCCTCCGTATTCCCAAAACATCAACCGACTGTCATAACCAACATTCTTTCTTTATTCCTTCCCCACTCTGTCGCCTTTTACAACAGCAGCGAATAGTATCTTGGCTTTGTATATATGTAAATGAATTATACATTTATTTACCCGAAATGCGATGTATTCATTTTGCCTTGAATTTACGTTTGCAGAGGCGAAGAAGAAATTAACCTATTCAGCAGAAACAACAACGACATGTTCTGCCTTCAAGGTTACTCATTCCTCGTTTCCGCAACAGAATTTATTTCTTCCTGCAGCACGTAAGCAAATGTATCTTTAATAATCACTTTTACTCTTCTCTGGCAAACATTAGAGTGTTTCAGTGGAACAATCACAGTAATTACGAACAGTAGTCGGTCCGAGTACAGAGAGATTTGTCTCTCAAAAGGAAAGGATTAAACATTTTCAACTAGGGTTCCAATTCCATTCGGTGATTTCATGTTTTGATTGAAGACAACAATGAACATTCAATGTTTCGTACCATTTCAATAGACGATGTTATAGTTAGTCTCTATCGAAATTGAATAGTAATGTTATAAAGTTATTTAATAACACATTTAACTAGAAAACCTCTATTGAGAAGCTATTAATTAGAGACTCTATGGAAGAGAGACAGCAAACTCGTCTTGCACACTGTTTCATGTTCAGTTCTTACAATATACCTACAAATTTATGCAAATTAATTGAAACAACCCGTTTATTTCCCTTTCTTTCATCATACGGTCAGTTTTAGACCCACTGGAGTGACAGGGTATAATCGATTTCTATTTTTTCCTCAGATTAGGTTATTTGCAGTGGTGTGCAATAATATGAATTTATTTTCGGGGTGTATGCTGAAATTTGTCTTAGCCTTGAAAAATATTGTGTCATCCGTGATTGCATCAGATTTTCATCATGCCCAGACACTATTGTTTCGACTGTCGATTACTTGTCCTGCGGCCATTGTCAGCAATGTACGTTACTTCAAGGAAGCGCATGAAAATTATAACGCTTTACGAACATGTTGGCAAGCCTTACCAGTGAGTAAAGCAAAGTACTATAGACTGGCTCGGAAACTCTCCTGGTATAAATCCAGTCGAGAATCTGTGTTGAGTCTGCAAGGAACTACTCCGTAGAATGGACATATGAAGTACTAACGCGTGCGCTGTGTCATGTTTCATTGGAAGAATACGAAAAAGTAAATAATAAAGGAATTATTCGTTTTGTTTCAATTAATTTGCACAAGCGTGTAAATAACGAAGCTCTGTTTTCGACGAGTCTAAGGCCAGTGTCTTTGTCCGTGCTACACTCTGTTTATTTCGGTCTCAGTTACGAGGTTTTGTAAATGTAAAGTTCAAGGGTTACTATCTATTCCGTTATTGTTAATAGATTGAATAGATTTAAGAAATTCACAATGTTTCGGCCGTTGTACGCTCCGGCCTTCTTCAGGTGGTTGGAATGTCGAACTAAACTCTTTATCTCACTCGTTGGTGTAGACTGTTATAGTTCCACGTGTCATGTCTAATGGATGTCAGTTATCTGTTATCGCCTGTTAATTCACATTCCAACCACATGAAGAAGGCCGGAGCGTACAACGGCCGAAACGTTGTGATAAATATGACAACAAAAATGAGGACAATAGTCCGAATAATGTAAATAGTGTACACAATACATCATCTCAGAAATATAGACAGATATTTAAAAAAAAATATTTGTAACTATATTGCAATTAAAGAAAATTAATATGATTTGAAAATAAGTTTTCTAAATGATTCTTTTTAATATGTAAGAGACCGACCGTAAGCAACAACGATATCCAATTTAACCATGAATATTATTATCTTAAATACCTGCCCTTTCCTTCGAAACAAGAATTAATTCAAGCGGTTTTCGTTCTTCGTGATTAAAATTCCAAATCAACCGTCATTTTGACTATAGTAACGACAGAAGAGGCTTAGAGAAAGATCTCTTTTTGCAAAAGCCTCTGTCTTCTTTCAGTAATCTTTGATTGGATGAGGTCAAATGTCAAAGTTTATGGGAGTTTGAATTATTCTGACTGATTATCTAATATCCACTGACCATAACATTTGTTCGGGCATTGGTACAGACGATTTAAATGTCAAAGGAACAGGTGAACAAGCGAACGACCATTTGAACGTGGAATTCAAAAACAGACAATAGAAAATCATTCAACCAATAAAGATAATCTGTTTCTATCAGCTTAACTCTCTCTCTCTCTCTCTCTCTCTCTCTCTTTCCAACTATCAACATACACGGAACGAAAAGAAATTTCTAAACTATGAATGTTTGCTTAAATTTACACATTACACTTATACATAGTGTAGCCGGATTATATTCGATGACGATTTATACATATGAATATATGCACCTGCTCGAGAATAAGATGCTTAACAACAATAATCAGAAGACATATTAATACGCAATGCATTCCTGGAGAAGGTAACATTTAGCTGCCAGTCATACCTGGTTATTTTTCAATGCTAAGCGAGACAATAAAGGGGTTACTGAATGTGAAAGAATAAGTGAAAAAGACAAAGAAATATTATTAATGATAGATAACAATAAAATAACAGGGATTACAAAGACAATATATAACGACTGGCATTGCATTTACATGAAGATCAAAGTTGGAAAAGAAAGAAAAAACAGGAAAGAGTTTCATAAGCAAGATAAAAAAACGCTATCATAGCATTTATGATTACATTTAACTATTTCATGAAATTCAGTGGTCATAATGGCGGGGGTTGGGCTTTAGTGAAGTTATTATTTCCATGACCTGTAGTATTTCTGTATTAATCTAGCCATGTTTACGTCGATATGCTTGTTGAATATTTTACTAATAATTGTTACTCACTTCTTTTTATTATTATATGATGGCTTAGACATTATGGCAAGTTCCTTTTTTCTCTGTTAGGTGAAAATCTAATGTTTGCTGAAACGATGTTTCATAATCGCAATTTGCTTCATTAAAACTTATGTAACGGATAGGGGAGGCACTGTGGAGTAACGGATGGCGACGGATTGAGGAATTGGTGAGCCGAGTTCGAATTCCAGTCGAATCTATTTCGTGGAAAAGGTATGAATCATCCTCTTCTTCTCCTAGCTATGGGTAAATAGCAGGACAGACTGGCAACAGGTCGACCGCAGAAGGAAATAACAACTTCCTACGGGAGAAATATGCCTCGCCCGTCATGTATCTTTCGATACATGACGGGCGAGGCGTATATCCCACTGACTGACTGACTGAAACTTATTTTGTTTGACACCTTGTTGGATAATCAGTAGGTTCCTGGGGTGCGGGATATTGTTGATGATTTAAATATTTAAAAATATAATTAAATAAATAGATGAACAAGAAAAAAAATACATATATAAAATTTAATTACAAGAACCTGATTAACTAACTTTCGTGTAATAGAAGTTTCTCTAATTCAAAATTTTGAATTTAAACGATTACTTCTGTGCATCCTAATAAGGTACCCGAGGAAAAGAAACGCATTGACATATATTTTCTTTATATACTCTATACTGCTATATTTTATGAGCGCGTGGCTGAGTCGTTAGAACATTTATATTCAGACCATTAGACGCGGGTTCGAATCTCACCATGGTCGATTTGTCAGGAAGGAGACTTTCTTATGTCATCGAACTGGAAAGTGCCTGAAAACCATGTCACCAGTTAACCCAAACTTGTGAGTGAAATTGGGTAGACGGAACCCTTGGGCCCGTCGATAGCTGTGCTAGCACGAAGTCACAAGTCATCGTGGCCGAGGGATTGAGCGTGCTGACTGTGTTCAAATTGTTGATCACGCTAGATAACACGCTCTTTCCAAGAGACTGTAACTAAGGTCTGCTCAGTATAAACCACCGATGGGCACTGCCGGAATAAACAGAAATGCGCCTGAGCGGCTAGCTATAATGTTTTATTTTATTCGATCTGAATAAAATTTTAACATATGCCTATTTTTGTCTGTTTAAGTTAGGGCCATTCTAGCGGTTAGGAGAGAGCTCTCCTAAAATTGCCAAATATTCCTGACTTTGCTGCAGGATGAGGTATGTTTCAAAGTAATGAAGAAGATAAAAGAAAATATTGTCTTCTCTTGGCAGAGAGGTGTACAAGTGGCCATTATGTTCTGTTTGAGCTAGTTTATACGTGGGGAGATTGTGGGATTCGAGAGGTTTAATATTAATTTCAGGGGAAGTGAAACATTTTAGAATTAAGTATTGTTAACTAATCTTTTGCCGGCTAAATAAATCAACAGATTCCTGCCTGATCGATATTTCTTGTTCCTTCAATTCTTCCTTCTCTTTCCCTATTATGGGCACTTCATCCACGGGAGAGTGAGAAAGAGAAAACTGAGAAAATCATAGAGAGGGTGAGAAAGTGAGAGGGGGAGAAATAGAAAGAGTGAACAAGAGAGAGTGAGAAAGAGAGATTAAGAAAAAGAAAGAGAGAGAAAAATAGATGGAGAGGGAAAATGAGCGAGAAAGTGAGATAGATAATGAGAACAAGAGAGTGAGAAGACATAGCGAGAGTGAGAAAACATAGAGAGAATAAGAAAGAGAGATAGAGAAATAGAGAGAATGAACAAGAGAGAGTGAAAAAGAGAGTGTGAGAAAGAGAGGTTGAGAAAGAGAGAAAGAGAGATGGAGAAAAATGAATGAGAAAGAAAGATAGATAATGCGAACTCGAGAGTGAGAAAGAGAGAGAATGAGAATAACATAAAGAGAGTGAGAACGTGATAGGGAGAGAAACAGAGAGAGTGATAAAGAGAGTATGAGAAAGAGAGATAGAGAAACAGAGAGAGAGAAAGAAATATGGCAATAGAGAAAATGAGCGAGAAGGATAGATAGATAGATAATGAAAACGAGAGAGGGATAAAGAGAGAGATTGAGAATGAGAGAGGTTGAGAGAGAGAAAGAGAGATGAAGAGGTAGAAAAATTGAGTGAGAAAGAGAAATAGACAATGAGAGAATGAGAAAGAGAGCGTGAAAAAGAGAGATTGAGAAAGAGAGATGGAGAGGAGAAAAATGAGTGAGAAAGAGAGATAGATAATGAAAACGAGAGATTGAGAAATAGAGAGTGTGAGAAAAACATACACAGAAAATGAGAAAGGGAGACAGAAAAAGAAAGAATGAACAAGAGAGAGTGAATGAGAGAGAATTAGAAGAGAGTGAGAGAGATGGAGAGTGAGAAAAATTAATGTGAGAAAGAGAGATAGATAATGAGAAAGAGAGAATGAGAAAGAGAGAATGAGAAAGAAAGAGAGTAATATAATAACTACAATAATTGTTAATATGTTCTGAATATGATAAAAAAGACTCTCCTAATTTCTTTATATTCATTATGTCAAAATTCGATTACATTTGACTTAAAAAAAAAAGAACATTAATATTTTCATTGGTTTTTCTCTAGACAGAAAACATTATTATTATTTCATAATATTACTAGCAGTAGAGCCTGGCGTTGCCCGGGGATGTAACAGTAAGAGATAGATCAAGTATCGACCATCATAAAGACTGAAAAATAAAATTGACAAAGATTATTGTTTAAGGTTGACGGACATGCATGTCTTAATTAGTTTTTTTTTTTTTAACAAATTGGTCAAACAAAAACATTGTTTTCAATCGTTATGAGCCTACTGATTGAATAGAATTTTATTATAAACAATTGTCTTGTAAATGGAATTTTTAAAGCATTCTGAATGTAAAAAAACACTACGTGCCAAAAAAAAAAGTGAAGTTTTGTTGAAATTGGTTGACAAATGTAGGAAATCCGATCCCATATATAAACGAACACAGACACACACAAACAACCTGGGTTTTATAATAAGTATAACTCTATACGAGTTGTCCCCCTTTCATTCTGGCGACTTAATCGTGTTTTCAAATTGATTTCGTGCAAAAACAATTGTTTTACCAATTTTTGGCACTGTCAGAACCACCGCAAGGTAATTTTACGTAGTCCTGTGAAGTTTTGTTGAAATCGGTTGAAAAATGTAGGAAATCCGATCCAATATATAAATGTACAGACACACACACACACACACACAACCTGGATTTTATAATAAGTATGATATACAAGAGATCATACTTAATGTACTTTACTAAGGAAGAGGTTTCAAAACTAGATAAAATCTGAGTTGCTACAGATGAGGAAAAAAGAAAGACGAATGAATAGAAAAACGAAAGAAAATAAAAGATGACGTAAGAACATTCCGATAATGTCCTACTGAACCATCTGTATTTCACATAAATACGAAAGAAGAATCAGGGGTTAACATGCTGGAAGTAAGATCATCACATAAGAAGCATACTGTGTACAACAGACGAAGATCAAACGAGTGCACGAAGCTGGAGGTAACAAAAAATAAAAAAGGGGAAAAAGGCAGAAACCCAAAGAATATATAAAAAATAATTTCGAATAAAAAAAAAAAAACCTTTTTCAAAAGCTTTGATCGGATATAGGCATTAGGAAACTACCTTTTCTTGGGAAAAAATGAATCTCGTGATTTCAACTAAGAAAAGTGGGAAAAAAATGTTGATTTTTTTTTCCGTTTCGTTGTTCCCACCATTAAAAATTGTATACGTAGAGCCTTTTGAATTATCTAGGTATCCTTCCGAAACATAATTTTAACAATATCTGCATTACTTGTTTTCCCAGGTCGAATTTATTTTTGATAATCTGTTAAATTTGCTGATATATATATATATAAAGTTTTCATAGGAGCAGTTTTGCTTTCAACAAAGATTAAGATTTTTCGGAATTAAAATTTCATAGCCTTCAGATTGTTGCTGAAATTCATTCTGATGCCAAGTGATGAAAATGCATCTGAAATGATGAAAGCTTCTACGTTATAGGTGAAATCTACCGAAATTCTAAACACTAATGTATTCTATGTTTAATTTCAAGACATTTAATAGAACCGAAAGTTCGAGTAAACTTTTATTAGGAGTAAAGGGCAGTAACTTGAAGATCGAAGGGTGAGATTAAGATATCATGATTTCTGGACTAATGCAACAGGTTTGATGTGGACTATTCTCATGTGCCTATATTGGCAAGGAAAGTTGTTACCATTTTGTTGTTGCTAATTTGTTTATTATTAATGTTCCATATAATATTTCATTCATTTATTATAGTTTTGGATTATGTCCTGTCAGTTTTCAAAGAAATCAAATAATGTGTAATGTTCTGCTGAAGCGTATATATATGACTGTATTATATATTTGAGGCAAGAAAGAAAATGGTGAGAAATATCTATGTGTCTTGAGGAACATAAACTTTTGAAAAAGAAAGGAAAAGGTGAAAAGCTATATAGTATAGATATAAACGAGATAAAGAAAATAGATTTGAAAAGCTACCACGAGGTCAGTGATTGTAAATGCTAAGGGTCTAATAGTTTCAAATTCCGGTATCTCTGAAAGGTGTGTGACAAGATAAAAGATCAATATATTAAGAAAATTGAATGTTTTTTTTTCGCTCTAAGGAATTTGGAAACAGAACACAGCAACTTTCTATAATAATAAATGTTTACAAATAGCATCAACATTTCAATGACTGAAATCACGTGTAGCGTGCCAGCGGGGGAAAAAAAGAAGATGGCTATCCTGTGACATCGTCGGAGATGAAGTGTGTAGGGATTTCGTTGCATAAAGAGGAGATATGGATCCAAAGGCAGAAAAATCTGACAGGCATAAAAGGCAATATTCGGGAAAGCTCTTAACTTTTGCGAGATAAGAATCGTGTAGAAGTGAGACAGAAGTTGGATGCTTTCCGTAGAGAGTCTATAGCTATTCTGTTTGTAATAAGCCATTCCCTTTGAAAAAAGAAAAAGAAAGAACTAAATAGATTATATAATTGTGACGTCGAAGGCATCGCGAGCCAAGTAAGCAGCAAACCAAAGAAAAAACAGTAGAGAAAGATAATTATGTTCATAATGAAAGGAAACAAAACAGATTACCTTGGGCGATAAGCGAATAAAAGAAACCAAGTCATCTTTTTCAAAGAGAAGATGTATTTATGGGGGATCAAATGTCGCTCTGTGCTGTTCATTGAGCAGGTTCTGCCTTCGGGTAAATGATGTTTGTTGGCGTGTGCTTATTAGAATTAGGGATTAGAATCTTTCAGAGTCTATTCCCCCTCGACAAAGAGGCCTAATCCCTGTCATCTTGTTTTATACTGCAATATGGTTACAACAATTGTTCGTCTTTGGTTTTTGAGGAAAGAATGTTTAACAGTACCATGTCTATTCAGAATATTGTTCGTTCAGTTCTGTTGGCATTTCTGAAACAAGAAATAACTCGTTGCAGCAGAGTTATTCCTGACCACATGATAGCCGTTCTGCTCAACAACGTCTAAAATAAGTCTGGTGCTCAGACCGGTTTGCTATGGAATATGTAAGGAAAACGATAATGCGATGATTGGCTCATTCAATTAAAATAAATAAAACGCTTTCTGTATTAAATCAACAGTTTCGTGAGGCGTGTGTTAACGTATCTCAGTCCACTTCAACTCCTGTCAGATCGTATTCAGGCAATATTGAACGTCTGTGTTTACGAGAACATTCATTCTAGCAAGTGTTTGAGGCTTCTTGATACATTGCTTTTATAGGAGACTCTTCATTATTGATTGATATAAGCAATAATTTAGCATAAACCAGATTTTTCTTATGACTAGTATTCAATAGATGCAAGTATATATTGGGAGTGTCAAAATTATTTTCTAGTTTTTCTCCATTTAGAGAAGAGTAATCAGTATTGTAAATAAATCCTTTTCATATATATATATATATATATATATATATATATATATATATATATATATATATATTATGGATTCCGGGATGAAATCCGGTACCAATAAATAACAAACGCCAAGAACGAATATAGGAAAATAATGTATTAACGTAATAATACAAACTGGAAATGCAGGTTAGTAGCAAAATATCTACACAGGAATACGGGTTAGTAGCAAATCTACCAGGAATACGGGTTAGTAGCAAAATATCTACACAGTCTTTGGTATTGAAGTATCGCTGTATGACGTCCTACGTGCTCGCTCACTGTGACGCTTGATCGCTACATTCGTTCTGTCTGTCTGTCTGTCGGTTACTTTCATCCGCTGTTGCTCTCGTCTCGGGTCTTCACGTAGCAGTAGTATATGTATATACTGATTGAGTTCATTTGTGTAAAAAGGGGAGAACCCCTCAACACCCCCTCCTTAGATCCCTTTTTAGGAGGAGTTAATATCTTTTCCTTTTATAATCGATAATCAGAGGCTCTGTAATTTTTCTTTTCCTGCTAGTTCTTCTAATTTCTGTCTGTTCTTGTGGTCTTTGAATCTCAAACGCTTCAAAGATCATTTTTGGCGGGTGACGAGCTTGGCTCTGCAACCCGTCCTTTTTGTATTTGGTCAATATGTCTTCTGTGGGTAAGTTTTTCTCCTTGTATTGTGTATATCACGTTTCCTAGTCTGTTAATTATTTTTTTCGGAGCTCTCTTAACTTCTTTGTCGACTTTCTCTATGGTAGCAAACAGCACGTTCCGTTTCTTTTTAAATACTGGTTGGACGTTTTCTTTTAATTCAATTCTGGCTGCAAACTTGTTGCATCGTCCCAACCTGCTCGAAACAACCTCGGGGAATTGATTATATAATTCTTCCTTAAACTTTGACACTTCTGCTGGTTCGCAATTTATCTTTTTACAAAAAGAACTGATAGGTAAATCCCATACGTCGAACTTTTGCATCCAGTCTGTGCGCACCAGATTTTCTGTATCTTTCATTTTCTTGTTTTCCCGTGAAATTTTACATTATGGATTACGTCTCCTTCGAATTTTATACGCTTTCCTGTAACAGACTTAGCAATTTTCTGTGTGTGCAACATTGTTGGTCTATTAAGCTTTCTACATGTCTGTAGGTTAATTATCGTTAGATTTTACCCTAAAATTAGTTGCAATTTTGTCTTTTTATCTAAGATTTCAAGTTCTACATATTTCCTTATGTTAGTATTGTCTTCGTCATGCATTCTAGTAGCTCTTATCCTACTAGTAGATTTTCTGTTCCTACATTAATCATTTTGCAGTTTTGAAAGCATTCGTTTGCGCATTTCGCTATCATTTGCTGAGGCTAACCCTTGTACAAAAATAAGACACTTGAAATTGTCTGGAGTTAATTCTGCCAATGTGAAGTCGTCGCAATGTTTATTCACGATTGCGGCGAACGTGGAATATTCCTCATTTTCATCCTTTACGAGGTTAAGACATTTCCACCTTTTTGTGAAAAAGTGACGTTTTCGGACTGAAAAGCTCCGTCAGGCATGTAACTGCTTCATCAAACGTTAAATCATTTGTCTACTTTGGCAAAATGTAATTCAGAAATTTTGTGTATTCATCTGTTCCTAATTGCCTGAGTAATAGTCGTAGCTTCTTTGCTTCCGTCCAGTTTTGACAATCGATGTTGAAGACGTCTTCATGACGTCTGAAAAAGTCCCCGAAATTTTTATCCTCTTCTAGGGAGTATTTGAATGTTTTTATCGTGTTCCATACTGCGTCTTGAGAAAAAGTCGCCTCTTTTTCAATATTTTGTTGTTGTGTATTACTCGCTACTTTTACAATTAGCTCCTGGAGTTGTATTTGTCTTTCTTCATTTTGCATTTGTCTTTCATGATTTTCCTTCTGCGTTTAAAGTAATATTTTTTCCATTCTTTCTTGGAATAGTAATTGCTGTTTATTTTGTCTTTTTGAAGTTGTATTTCTGTTCATTTTGCTATTTTACAAGTTCTACTAAAATACTTTTAAAATCGTCCATGATAAGAGTCTTACGAAAAACACGATTTTTCGTATTTTAATCCTCGTATCACTTAGTTACCCAGTTGTTGTGGATACTGGCAAAAACGGCAATTTTCTGTTGTGGTGAGAAGAGATAATTTTTCTTTCCGTGTAGGTCCCAATTCCTCGTCACCAAGTTGTGGTCGGCAAGGGAGAATTTTTCTTTGTTCTCTTCCTGTGTGAGTTCGAATTTCCTCGTCGCCAAGTTGACATGGGAGAATTTTGTCTTTTTTTTATTACCGTGTGAGTTTGGTATGTGACACTATTTAGCGTTTGGCTAATTAATTAATCGTGAAAATTAAAAGCGAGAAATACATACGGCGAGAGGAAGCTATCAGGAAAGACAAAAGAAAAGTGGTAAAGATTTTATTTTCATTTGCGAAGAAAAGTGTTTTTTCGCAGAAGATAGGAAGTTCGTAAGATCTCGGATCTGCCAGAATTAATTTATGCCATGACGCGGCGAGTAACGGCAGCGTGCGAATAAAAGATAGCAATCTGCCCATGGCAATAATGAACATTTCAAATTGGTCAAGAGGCTTACAAAACGGATGCTGGAAGATAATCGTAATTAGGTCGAGGATGCAACCGAGAAAAGGATCAGATGACACCACCCCAAAGAAAAAGGAAGGGAAAAGAGAAAAAGGAAAAGAATAAACCATTAACTATCTTTCGGAGATATCATTTGGTTTTGGAAAGAGACCACATGCTTTATGTCCATACCTTGCCATGATAAAAAGTTTGTTACCTGGACAGATTGTTGGCGACAGATGTACGAAGGCGTTGAGGATACAAGGAGATTCTGATATTCACTTGAAGAAAATCTCGTTGATGAATTCCAGATGACATTCAGTTAAGATAGAGACCTAATGACCACACTACGAGTTGTGGGGGTCCCAGTCGGGGAAAAGAAAGAAAAGAAAAAGGAAGATAATTTTTTTTCTTTGAGAGATAATTGTAAACTGAGGCCAGACTAGACACACCCACACTGCCGAGCGTTCATTGGCTGAATGATGGCGTGAGCGATGGGCGAAGGTAAACATATGAGAAAGAAGGGAAACCTGTTGACGCCTCTGAGGGGATTGGTGTCAGATACCAATATGAGAAAGGAAGAATTTGGGAGGACGATTCCCTTAAGAACCCCTCTAAAACAGAAAGTAATGGACTTCCAAAAATGGAAAGTGATAAATTTTCCTGTCCGAAAACAGAAAATCCTTATTGCGGATTTGGAATTATCGAAGAACCCGAACCACGACAGGCCCCCACCCGGTATTGGTCGGCGTCCATATAAACGGAGTTACAGGGCAGAGACAGGGGCAGCTGGGCACACGCAGACAGAGTGACAAAGCAGACAGAGTTGAGCTGTGAGCTTGGAGACCAGCCTCGTCGCTGACGGAAAGATATCCACGCATTCCGACTTAGACTTCTAACCAAAAAAAATTTTTTTTTTGGAAGAACGACTTAGACTCACACCACCAAAAACAAGTTTTACGAATATCGCCTGAATACACCAAAAACCAGTTTATTGAAAAAACAACTTAAAATATTAAGACTCGCCTAACAAACGCAATGTGTCACGTATCCATAGAATCGGTTTGGGAGAAAGATGCAGTCCTGTATTCAGCAAGCAGATATAAAGCTACTTGTTATTCTCTTTTTAACACATTTGAGTCTTTCGAGTTGTTACTTTATTTTCTTTTACATATACTTGTGCGGTGTCACCTTTGCTCGAATTCGGTTTGCACTACGGCCCGACGACTGATTGATTTCGTCTACCTAAGATCAAATCACAACGTGGGTAGGTTAGACTAGAAATCAATGCAGTTATTTCGGTAACCAGACGTTGGAGGCGAGCTGGGAATGACAAAGCTGATACTGAATCTAACCAGATTCCCATCTGAATCAGCCAAGGGTTAGAACGCCACATTTGACGCCGCGACCAGTACCAAGTCAAATTGGTCGTCACAGGATAGCACGGCGACAGAGGCACTGGGTGACTTCACAGGTATCCTAGTCGCCAAGTTCTTGTGGTCGACGAGAGAGAATTTTTTTTCTTTTTCTTCCGTGTGAGTTCGAAGTCCTCGTCGCCAAGTTGATGAGGGAGAATTTTGTCTTTTTTGTTCTTCCCGTGTAAATTCGATATGCTCGTCGCCAAGTTGTTGTGGATTCCGGGATAAAATCCGGTACCAATAAATAACAAACGCCAAGAATGAATATTGGAAAATAATGTATGAAAATAATGAACCCCTCAACAATATATATATATATATATATATATATATATATATATATATATATATGTATATATGTGTGTGTGTGTGTGTGTGTGTGTGTGTGTGAAGAAATATAGTTTTAAAGTGTGCTATATATATGGGATAAAGTGCACAATATCAGAGATAGAGCGTATGTAAATATAAATATAGAAGTGAACATTGAAGTCAACACTCAGAGGCAACAAGTTCTTTCATGCTGGACGCAACCGTTAGGCCGCAAATACCCCACTGATCCATATATATATATATATATATATATATATCGCAGGGGAAAAATTCAGCATTCCCGGGCTGACGATTGCGTCCAGCAGGAAACAGCCTGTCGCCTCTGAGTGTTGACTTCAATGTTCATTTATATATATATATATATATATATATATATATATATATATATATATATAAACACACACACACACACAAAATCGACTCTTCATGCTGACTAGCATTTTGATGGTATGAGACATTTCTGTGACAAAAATCTTTCTTTCATTTTCGTGCTTGTGTTTGTGATAGCATTGCGTACACTGTAAATGCATTAAGTAGAAATCCCACATGTTTTGCAATGTGAAATATGTTATCTTCATCAAGTAACAAGTGTACGAATACGATGTCAGAAATGTCAGTCGAAAACAACGGAATCACATTTGCAGTTAGAAAAGATTTAGAACTGCTTTAAAGACACATTAGAATTTTGATTCGATGTGTTATTTTCCTATTTGGTTAATTATCGCTTTAAATGCTTATTTTTCAGCCGACATTTGAAGTAGTATTTAAAATTGATTTCTTTTAGAGCAAATAAATTTTGTTTTGGGAGTGAAACAATTCAATCTAAAAGTAACAAAATTATTTTATGACCATAAAGAAACAAATATTATTACACCAGGCATAATACATACTTAAACCCCAAACATTATTTATGGTCGAGGGGGTATGATTAGAATATCATTAGTTATCTTAACACCGAGTTTCCCAGATCTCTTCAAAATTGTTCGGAGGAGCGTGTATACAACAATCACACAAATAGCAATGCTTATAAATGGTAGAACAAAGATCTATACTACATTCGTTTTGTGCTTATTGTTAATAGTTCTGATTTAAATCAAAATAATGTGTATTTATTTAGTTGGACAGTTGGACGTACAGATGAATATATGAAGAGGAATATAATCCAAATAAATATAGGAAATAATTATAAAGATATCCAGACAGATGTTTTGCCAGGAGTTACTAATATGTTACTTAACAACACTAAGTGTCTTTCTTCAATTAGTTCAAACACACACACACATACATATAAATATATATATGAGATAACTATATATATTTTTATATATCAAGAACAATATAGAGGAAAATGTTTGAAAAAAAGTAAAAAAGTTTACTTATAACGCGTTTCGTCCTTTAGGACGTCAACAGATTAAATTTGTTTATTAAATTTTTTGTTGTAAATTTGTTCGAATTCCAGTCGAATCCATTACATTCACGTACGTGCTAATATCTTTGGTAAAGGTATTAATCATTCTTTTCTCTCCCCACCCACCAGCTGTGCGTAAACAGCAGGTCAGACTGGCTTCTATAGCCTTGGATAGCAAATGGTCTAGGAGAAGGACAACACTGATTTCAAACCTGCGGAGGGATATTTGAGGATTTTGTGACACGTACTGCACCAGTTCCCTGTATTCGGCCCTTCAAAACGCGTGGTTGGTTTTGCATAAAACCTTCACCAATATAACCAAATCATATGTGCTGGTGTCTGCCTGTCAGTTCTTAGGAACTGAGCTGCTTGATCCTCGAATCGAATATGACGGGAGTGTCCACCACGACTACATATGCGCACGAATGTGGGATGCTGGGAAATTTAGTATCTTTTTGTATTTCTTTTTATATCGAGCCGAAATTAGAGTCTTTTTTTTTTACCTTTCATCACTTTTGTTAGTAGATACCACACACTGTGATAATTAAAGATCTGTCAGGAATGAGGCAATGTTGTAAGAGCCTGGGCGCAAAATTGCTCGAGATGAACTTGCGATCAGGGCACTCTCCAGGCTCTTACAACATTTCACCATTCCTAAAAGAACTTCTGGTATCCCAATGGGGAATATCTACTAAAAAATGTGATAAAATGAAAAAAGAAACAACTGTAAATTAATTCTGATAGATATAAAAAAATATAAATCCTAAAACTTCTAAAATTCCGAGCATCCCACTTTGTCATAAATTTTCCCTTATATATATAAATAAACACAATTCTATTTCAATTTTATTTTCTCTCTCCTCCACCTCTTCTCCTTCTTTTTTTCCCCCTACCTCCTATCCTAACTTCTAATTGTCTATGGTGTGTATATGTCACCACGAAATGTATCTTTATGCATTAGACATCCGTCGACTTTCTTTCTCTCCTCTTTTAAATCCCCCCCCCCCACATCTCCTAAAATTCTCTCTGTTAAGGTTTCATCTCCCTCCTCCTAATACTGACACTTTCTCTGAATTCTGTTTTGATTTCCGGAGTTGTTTTTTCTGTTTTCATTTTGAATTTGTAGGTCTGATGATTTGGATCGTATTTACGATTCCAATGGAATAAATTATGACCATGGAATATTAGTGTTTAAGCCTTTTTTATTATATATATATATATATATATATATATATATATATATATATATATATATATATATACCACAATGTGAGTGCTGGTGGTAATAATACAAGAGCAATAGACATAAAACGACAGAGCTATGCATAGTCATTATTAGTACACATCCACAAATAAACAAATAAATATATATATAAATATATTAATTAATTCAACGAGTCTGATAGAAAGCTAAGCAGAATGCAGAAAGCACTGGACGGCCGTTTCGTCTTATATTTGGGACTCATCAGCAGTGCGCATCCACTACCGAGAATCCTGACTTTTAGGTTGCCAAGCAAACATCATACCAACTGTTCCAATGGGCCACGGTGACGAAGAGATTGCAAATCAGACTCAATATAGCGCTGCTCGCTCATATATTCCGTGGTGCAACTCTACTGAGATTCTCTCTAATCATAGGACTGTGTCCCCTGGAGCCACGACGACTCTCAAATAGCCGCTCACTCTAGAGCATTAGAATCATTTCTATCTGTATATATATATATATATATATATATATATATATATATATATATATATATTGATATTATTAGTGGTCAGTATATATATATATATAAGACATTTTATGTTTATACATTTTTTATAGATACAAATATTAAAGTAAATGCTCTGTTTATAATAAACAGTATTAAACAACATTTACCGGCCTGAATGTCCGAGAAACTTTCATAGAAAATATACGTTCTCCGATAGGATTCGAACCTGTATCCTATACGGAAGCGTCATAATATATATATATATATATATATATATATATATATATATATATATATATATATATATATATATATATATATATATATATATATATTTCTAAGAGGATAGAATCCAGGTAGAAAACAATGTCCAGGACAGAGTAAGAGGTATATGCATGAGATCGATAAAAAATAGCATACCATGAATAAAAAGGCCTTACATTTGATTAAAATAATTTTTATCGTATAAATGTTAATGTTATTATCAAGAGGAATGATCAAAGTATTTTTTGAATATTTTTTAAAATTTTTTAATAATTTCTAGCCCATCCAAAATTTTCGTTAAAAATCTTCAATTTTTTTGAGTCGGAAAAATCGACAGAGGATCGATAATCTCCTGTTGTTTTTAACGTTTGTTTACAAAAGTGAATGTTGTCGTTTAAAATTCATTTAGAAAGTCAATTATGATTTTTTTTAACTAATTTTAAAAAAATTAGAAATTAGAAAGTTTATTTAGTATATTTTGAAACAAAGTTTGCTTATTTTCTGTGATGAAAACATGTTTTTTCAAATGGGAGAAAGCCGATCTGAACTGCGGTGTTGATTGACAAATGACAAGTGCGTGTTTTTCATCACGCACTGATATATTACGTGCGGAAATTTATAGTACGGAAGGTCGTAAGTGACAATTTATCTTTACGTTAACAACTTATTTACCTCGTTATTTTTAAGTAGTCATACCATGAAAAAACGGCGATGACGAGAAACAAGGTTTTTCAATCGAAAGTTAGAATGTTGTAATAAAGACAGAAAATTTTGAAAAAATAATTAAAAATTACTTTGTTCTTTACTCTTACTCGTAACATAGACATTTTGGCGATAAAATTTTGTTTTCGTCAAGTTTGACGTCTTTTTCATCAGACTATACGCTTTTTTTAGCGATCTCGTGCATATACCTAAAAGGCTCAGGCACTTTCATTGTTTATAATTTATTACATTGTAATCAAAATAACGATCCAATTCATCAGACTTACAAATTCAAAAAGATTTTGTATTCGTTGATCTGATGAATTGAATCGTGATTACGATTCCAATGTAATAAATTATAACCATGGAATATTAGTGTTCCAGCCTTTTATATATATATATATATATATATATATATATATATATATATATATATATATATATATATATATATATATATATATATATATATATATATATATATATATATATAATGTAAGCACAGACACACACACACATATATGTGATTAAAATATTTTATAATGTTTCAACAATTAAATAAATTTTGTGAATGACTGTTAAATACGAGACACGCAAGCCAGAAGAAATAATAGCTACAGGTTCGAAGTGATGCTGCGTCAGAATGTATTTTCTTCGTTCACATTATTTGTTCAGAAATCTTGTCACGATGTGTAACGAAAGATTGTATAGTCAGGTCAGGAATTCCTCGCTGCAATTGGTGTAGAATCCTACAAGAAACACATAATCGCACTGCTAAAACGCTCCGATGTCCTAAAAAAATTATGGAGTACACACAATGCGAATTACTTATTTATTAACAATAAAAGAATGTTGTATTTATATACGTAGACATTACAAAATTAGAACAGAAAGGAACAAATAGACAGAAATATGTTTATTTTTAATCGTGAAATCTTTATTGTTTGAGATCTGTTCAATTTTTATGGCGTTTGAATAATATATATGTTCTGATGAGAATGACAGTTTATTAATATTGTTGATGACTAACAGAATTTCACACGATGCAGCATAGAATCTTAAGAATATATTTGTTCGTATCTGCGTATTACTGTAAGGAAATATGTAGTGATTTAGATTTTTGATGGTCTATAAAAATATCCAACAAGCGTTATCCAGAGTAGCTAATTCAAGAAAATCGGAAATTAAAATCAAGATAACTATGTTAGATATTCTTTGCTTCTCCAGTATTCTTTAATATCATTGGATGGAATGTTTTCATTTTTCCTATGAATTTTGAACTATTCTCTTACAGTTTACACAAATGGCGGTGAATACTGGTGGATCAAGGAACAATTTTAAAAAGCAAACTTTTGTTCTTCATCGGCTCTTCTTTATCAGGAAGAACAATTTGTTGCTTAACGATATCTAAAGTTAAAGTTTGGACTGTCAGTACAACTGAGTCTACCTTGAATGGGAGCAAATTTAAGCATTGAAAAATTTACCTATATATAGAGTACAATGTCCATTTAAACCTGTTTAAAGAAGAGGCTATTTAGGATTTATGAGATTTAACTATTTTTGTTTTTAAAATAATATATTTGAAGGTCTAGAAGATATATCGCTTGGAGTTTGGTATATGTATGTAGATACAATAGAAACCAGAATGGTTTGGTTTTAAAATGAATTGCAAATTATTAAATTTGAAGAATTTGAAGGTATTTTTTAGAAAATGGATGAAAATTCCTAATTTCTTCCTGACAAAGAAGATTTGACAGTAAAGATATGACAAGCATTATTGATAAAGAAATTATTGTTTCATTCTTTTTTTAAATTCTTGAAGCATTTTCGTGAAGCATTTTCTTCAGCCTCCCGTTTTTGAGACATTTTGTTTGGTAATCCTTCATTAAGCTTTTCTCGGTTAAAAAAAGAAAAAATCTGGAATTCCGCGTTGAAGTAAATTCATTATTCTGTAGAATTTTTCAAATAGGTCTCATCAAATGTGTCGTTTCTAAAGCAATGTTCGCATTTTTCGAGATAAATATAGCGAGCCTCTAGCCCGTTGTGTGGAATAAAATAAAAATTTTACGAAAGAAGCATCATCTCAATAAATATGATTTGTATATAGAAGTGTGAAATTACAGAAAGGATTCTTTCTCTTATCGAATTCATGGTGAATCATAAAAAATTGGTCGGTTCCAATTTATGTTCAACAATGTGATTACTCGCGAAAATCGAGCAGGATACTCTATTAAATTGAAGCCGACACCAAAAGACGAAAAAGAAGTATTTGACGCAAAGAAGACTATACAGTCACAGGTGAAACTGATCGCTCTTAGTTGCAAAGCGGTTTTCGTTCAAGGACAACTAGACTGAAACTTTGCTCAAGATGATAGCTCAAATGTCATCGATTTGAATCAGATGGAAGGAGAGATTCATTGATCTGGGTTTTGTTAAGAAGGGCAAATACTGCGGAGGAAGAAGTGGTTATAACCCTGCACGTTTGAGAATCAAACTGATTTGCGTACCGCGACAGAGATAGACCTTTGGGTCAAGAACAATAAGAACAGTTCGTACAAGATTTATAATGGCTGATGGGGGCTTTTGATCTTGACATATTCAATGACATTGAGATCGAGGGAAGTGAAGTAAAATGTATTCGCTGTAAGATATATTACTATCCTTATTTCTAGGTAAGGTTTAATCATCAAAAGATTTTGATCGCTCGGGGTTTCCAATGTATTTTTATCAGATGTCCCTTTCTTGAAGGTCTGCTTAACAAAAATAACCTGCCATACATCAGAAGGTTTATCAGGTGAAATAGCAAAATTGTCCAAATCGTGTAACACCAAAATTGTCCAATTGTTAGATTAAGCTTTGAACCGTTGTATCTTAAAAATGATTAAAGATATCTTACTGAAATTCCCCGAGATTTTTATAACACTGTTCGACTATACATGAACAATAAGAATGTAAAATTATTCTCCAACTTTAACAGAAGAATCGTGATGAAATCGATCATAAACGAAAGTTACATGTTCATCATTAATTAATGGCAACTAAGGATGGGAAGCACGTGAAGGATTGAAATAAACTCCAAATATATATATATATATATATATATATATATATATATATATATATTATTCCAGGCTCATTTTACCAACTTATTCAAGATGAGCGCGCTCCCTACCCTTCTAACTTTCTGTCCTGTAGTGACAAGGTACTTGACATATGATATATATATATATATATATATATATATATATATATATATATATATATATATAAATATATATACCTAGTGAGCCAGACTTTCCTGACGATCCGTTGAGGTGAAACCTAGGTAGGTTTGTCTGGCTCACTAGGTGTAATCTAGGTCTGCTCTACGGTTGTATTGAGCTCTTCTGTTAGTTAGCTGTTACTCGTATCGGGGTTTTTTCTTTGGGCTTCAGACCTGCATCTGTTCGGCAGAAGTTCATGTTTGTAGCTCTTTCTTTTTTTAAAACCTTTTTTTACCTCGAGATTGATTTGATTAGCAAATCAAAAATTCGAGGGTTTTTCGAAACGAGTCTAGTTATCTATATATATATATATATATATATATATATATATATATATGGTGTAGCGGCAAAATTGTCCAAATCGTGTAACTGCATAATTATCCATCCTACAAATTTTTTAATATCTAAGAAACTAATAAAAATATTTAGTTTATTTTTGACAGGTTTTCAAAATAGACCTTTAAATATCTTGTCACCATTTTTCGTAAGGATCACTGATCAACCATTTTCAGGTAGAAAACGATAAATAAGCTTAAAAAAAGAGAACGATATGTAAGAGAACGATAAATAAGCTTAAAAAATAACGAACAGAAGAAAGGAAAACTGGATCAGGTGGTAACAAACGGAAGAAGGATCACTATTTCAACGTAGAGCTAAAGAGACCAATTAGAAAAGATCCAACTCAATTCATAAGGCGTCTGAATCGTGAGAGAGAGACGAGTTTCACCTATGATATTCCAAAGAGCGCTGAAAAAAGACTTGAAAATGAAATCGTACGTGAAACATGTCAAGTACCTTGTCACTACAGGACAGAAAGTTAGAAGGGTAGGGAGCGCGCTCATCTTGAATAAGTTGGTAAAATGAGCCTGGAATAATATATATATATATATATATATATATATATATATATATATATATATATATATATATATATATCATGTATTTGTTTAAACCCTGTTTACTGGGTATTTTACCGGTCTGAATATTCTAGAAATCTTGATAAGAAAATAGGCGCTTTCCAGCAGGATTCGAACCTGCGTCTCCTAGGGGAACCATCATTAGATCTGAGGTGCCTTGATTTCTCGGCCAGGTAGGACCGCCTGATGAAACAAACCCCAAACAGGGCTTTGAACGCATATCTTCCCGATTTTCGATTTAAATAAATAAATAAAAACAGAGTATTTACTCAAATATGAGTATCAACTATAAATAAGTTTTAAAAATCTATCGGAATTAATCCATTCCTAAAGTAATTGTCTTTGTTGACGTTAGGATTAAAAACTGAGTAGATGTGTATATTATATTTCGAGACTCCGGAAGCTGTTTGTGCAAAAGCAATATTCAGTCTTTGTTTCATCAGGAGGAGGTCCTATATAGCAGAGAAGTCAAGGCAACAATTTTTATAAGATTTCTCGAATGTTCAGCCTGAAAGATGTAAATAATTATTTATTAAATAAAAACAATGCATCTAATCAAACATGAGTATTCATTAAAATAACGTTTAAACAAATAAATTAAAATATGTCGGACTTAATCCATTACTCATATATATAAATATATATATACATACATATATCTTTCTCTCCTCTTTAAATCCCCCCCACCCACATCTCCTAAAATTCTCTCTGTTAAGTTTTCATGTCCCTCCTCCTCATACTTACACTTTCTCTAAATTCTGTTTTGATTTCCGGAGTGGTTTTTTTCTGTTTTCATTTTGAATTTGTAGGTCTGATGATTTGGATCGTATTTACGATTCCAATGGAATAAATTATGACCATGGAATATTAGTGTTTAAGCCTTTTTATTATATCATTACTCTGTCCTAGACATTGAGTTCTACCTGGATCCTTCCTCTTGGAAATTTTTTTTTTTCTGAAAATATACATGTATGGGAATTTATATATATTTTGCATATGTATGTATATTTTCCACTAATATTATCTATCTATCTATCTATCTATCTATCTATCTATCTATCTATCTATCTTTATATATACAAGAATTTGATTGTACTATAAATGCTATTTTATCACATATTTATGTTATAATTTTTAAATGAATAATTGTATATATATATATATGTGTGTGTGTGTAGAGAGAGAGAGAGAGAAAGAGACTGAGAGAATGAAGAACGCCAGTTTTAAGCTTTAAAGCACTCTTCACGCCATTTATATCTGATTCTGAGAATTGTAAGCACGAACACTCACTATTACTGCTGATAATGCAAGACTCTCCAAGCTGAATTCAGTTCTCTAAGTCACTGGCGTGCTTATGAAAGAATAAATACGCAAAAATCCGCCTTTCTCCTCGCCGGGCGTGGATAGACTACGCGTTAGAATCTCCGACTGATACCAAATCTGTCGTGTTTCGGTCCCGGCTTGAAACGTTCGGAATTCTAGCCACACTGATGAGCTGTGTTTTTTTTTTTTTTTGTGTGTGTGTATGTGTGTGAAATTAAAATTAATCATTAATCATTCAAATAAAATAAAGTGTAAAAACAAAATAATTATAAATAATAAACTATAAAATAAAATAGATATATGAACGATAAGATGAGAAACATATACGAGATATGGATTGAATATACGTAGACGCTTCTGAAAAATTATAAAAGAACTAAATTAACGTAAGTTAAAATATTTGTATATTCTTACAGCGACGATAACACTCAACTGTCATCTTATCTCGATGGAAACAATATTGATGTCTGATGTCGATTATAATGTTAATCTTCAAAGTATCGAAAATGTTTAAGTTTTTTATGGCTGCTTGAATACCTTTATATTACATATATATTAATAATTTCTAACAACTACTTACAATTCATTGAATAAAAATTGTACTATAAATGCTATTTTCATCACTACTTACCTCAGAGTCTATCCTGAATAATGACGCCATATATACAAACGGAGTTAACTGATATTTACAGTGACTATTATAGGAAAACTGGCGTAATTTCCAACAGCTTTGTTCATTGAATATAAAGCAATAATAAAATAATAAACTGTAAATATATAAAATGATAAAATACCCCCTTGAATCAGCAATCTACAAATCAATTAGACGTGGAAAAAGCTGAATTCTATAACCTAAAGTTTGAATTGATTATTTTGTGGCTGGCCTGTTAATTCCATCTGATAGCTTTACAAAACATTTTCCTTGTGAGGTACAGGTAAAAATTCAATGATATATTTCGAGTCTTATAAATTAAAAAGTGTATATACATACATATTCAGCCAGCACATGACGATTGAGTTGTGCTACAGGAGAGGAAAAGTTTATATTTATTATTAATATAAATTACAGCTCTGCTCTTATATATCGAGCACTATTTTATTACCACCAGCACTCAACATGATATATATATATATATATATATATATATATATATATATCTCGAGAGAGAGGGAGATACAGAAAAAAGATAGATAGATAGATAGGGGGCAAGTGTGTTCAAGCAATTAATGGATTTTTTTATTCTGATATTATTTACTCTTACTGTAAATATTTTGAGCTGAAATTCTGCTTATTTCCAACAGTTAAATTCAAATTGATTCACCTGGAGATCCAGCAGTCCTACTAACAGAAATGTGCCTCCCAACAGAAAAAAATAACCATCAGTAAAAACACCTTTTAAGGCAAATATATATATATATATATATATATATATATATATATATATATATATATATATATATATATATATAAAGATAATTTAACTTTTCAATGTCAATTTTTGTTGTTTGTCCCGACTTCGAAGTTTCTTGGTAAATGCCCATTCTTCAGGGGGTTCTGCTTTTAAATGATATTTCGATATTTTCTTCAAATTTTTCTGCATCTTTTCCAATCCGTTTGTACTCCGTTTGTACTCCGTTTTGCATATTTTTTCTTCTGTAGTTTTAGTCGAAAAAGGAAACTTTAAAGAATACGTTTTTAAATATTAAAGGCAATATACAAATTCATTTAAATAAAATAATTTAAATATTTTCGCGGCAGATACCTCAGACCTAATATTGATGAGTTGAATCGCACGCTTTCTTCTGGAACACATTAAGTTATCCTAGAGCCAAGAAGTCGTTTTTGCAATCTGGTCTGTCTTATAATATTGTCCCGTCTTTTATGAGGTACAGGTTAATTAACTTGAATATAACAACCTTTCCATTTAACAAGGCTTTATTAGGCCTGAGCTAGATAAACTTATGAATTACTATAACTTACTTAAATGCTTACATTTGTACCGTTTCTCTTTGGCCAACTTTAGAGCAGCATTATCATTTTTCGATTTTTTTTTCAGTTCACGCCCTCTCAACTGTTCGGCTACATTTTGAAGATCGTATAAATTTGAAGAACCTCAAATATTTAAACTGCTTCATCTCTAAGATATTTGGTATGGAGAATGGTGACTTGGATATGTACTTATACAATTTTAACAACATTACATTTACGGAAATGGAACATTTAATCCTCACTAGAGTGTTAGATTTCCGCATTCCCCCGACAAAAATTAATAAAATAATTCTTCGCATAATTTGAGTTATTTATTCTCAGTTGGATTCACACGAACAAATATCCTTGCAAAAACTGTCCTTATGCCAGACAAGATTGTGAATATACTTTCCTTCCCGCTGATCAAGATTTTCTACTTGGCAAAGTGCCAATTACCCGACTATTAATCTTTGAGGACTAAGGGTGATTCCCATATTTCCTAAACCTGACCTATGTTCTGGGTTGGTGATTTTGGAAAAACAGGACTATATTAATAAAATGGAAACCATTTTAAATGAGGCTTCAAATTTCGTAGAATTGGTCTTGTTAACATTTGTGATGAAACTAGTAGAATGAAGCTAAGAGTGCCGAAACCCCTACTCTCTATGTTTAAAAGCAGGCATCTTTACAAATTGGTGTACGACGAATTTAGACCTACACAATTCCAACACCCACGAATGTCTGGTTTGCCCAATGTCTGTATGGAGGGTATTCCGTCTTCAACGGATTTTTCAGTGATGGGCTCTGTACAGAACACATTAGCTAAATGATTGGCTCAATTATTGCAGACGATCCCAGATCTGTATTCTACTGTCTGTGTTCCAGACTCATTTTGGTCCTTTAAATTTATGAAAGATCCCGATTTAAGTTCTGTGAAAAAGCTTATGGTGTCTTTCGACATGGAGTGAGTTTAGTTACCAATGTCCCTATTCATGACACATATCTGCACTGACTGTCTGGGTCCCCCTAGAATTCTTGAGAATTTCTTTCTGGAATTTTGTTTTTCTTCACACCGGGAACACTCGCCATAAAACAAAACTTTTTTTAACTTCTTTTCGCAGGTTGGGAACCAGAAAAATGATAAAAGTGAAAACTTGGTATAAAATTCTCAGTACACATAAAATTAAATGAAAATACAGCAAATAAATCTTATTTCCAAAAATAATGAAGAAAAAGAAATGTTATTAATTTGATTTTATTGTTCAGTTAACAGAGACGCTCTTCCTAAAGAATGCTTGGCTTTTTATATTAGTAGTGTAGGAAGTGATAAAACTCTAAAGGACATAAAAGATTAAGAGCAAAGGTCAAATGAGATAATGTCAAAAAACACAAGATGATCATGAAAATAGGAGAATCATAAGGATACACATTTATCAAAGATTCATATGAAAATGACGAAGATAGAGTGCGTAAAGAGAAATCAAGAAAGAATTTAATTACATCACTTGTTTGGTATATTTCACTTCTCTGGCGGTAAGATGGTCTCATTTCAAATCTATTTTTGTCTATTTAAGTACATTTATTAGCACATATATTCCATTAGAATAATGAAAGTGTTACAGAAATGGCTTCAAAGTGCCGCAACTTCCAGATTATAATATTTTCCTGTTACACACTGATTGCTGCCAGATAAAAACAGAAATTCGACCTCATGAAACAGTTTTCTATTTCGAGGTTCATTCAAATATTACGTACATGTAGGTTTCTGTGAGCGCATATGTATTTTAATACAATGAAGTTCATCAACATATTCCTAAACATTAAAAAGAATTAATGAAAATAGTATCATAGTTACTGAACAATTTCCGGAACAGTAAGTAAAATCGGATCTTTACGGAGTTAAAATCTCAACCGTTTTTTGGAGACAAACTTACTCCTCTTTCGTCGTGTGCATTTATAATTGAATTCACTTACCGTAGACAGTAATTTCTAACCCACATTCACTTTATCTTCATAAGTAATTAAATGGAGACTAACTCTGTAGAAATAAATGCATTGTTTAGTTCCCGTTCCAATAAATATATAAAATAGACTGATAGTGTTACGGAATAGACATGAATAGAGTGATATCGATATATAGAAATATATTTCACTAATTAGCAATAAGGTTTAAGTTGTGAGAAGTGTAAGCTTTTTAAGATATCGTATTTTATTTAAGTATATATTCACCATTATCTGCAATTCCTTCTTACCAAGTACCAGTAAAATCTCGCAGGCTTCGATGTGAAAAAGTTTTGAGCGAATTCTTAAATCTTGTTTTCTTTAGAGAAAGTTGTTCGTTTTGCAGCGATCGGAAAAAAAAATAATTGGCTAATGCAATATCAGGTGAATATGGCGAGTGTGTAGAACAGATTATATCCCCTGTGGTTGTGGCATAGAATACAACGGTGAAAGCAGCTGCTCCTTAAAATTAACACAGGAGGAACAACGAGGCGTTCTAATTAGTTTATAGACAATGGAACCACACATAGCTGATCATGTGTAGAATGAGAAAGTAAGTCACGAATACATGTTGAATGGGGTAAAAATAATAGAGAAAACAGTGAAAAGTGAGATGTCTGAAAGTGTCAGTGCACATGATAGGCGATGAAGACCTCCTTAATAAGTTTAGAATAAGGAAAATACATTATGGGAGCCAATCATGAATAAAAAAAGAGAATTTACAGCAAGACATCAACAGTAGTGAAGCCATGTTAAATTTGACAGTATTATTTTCAGTAGCAGGCATAGATTAGGTTTAAGAATCCAAGTCCATTATTCAGAACTACCCCATGACATGCCTAGTGGATTAAAGCGTAGGCTCGGGAATTTGGTGACCATGTCCCGGTTGATGAATACTTAGACTCAATGGAAAGTGGACGATAATAACTGTGTGGTACTAAATAATACATACGTAACGAGCCATATTTATTTTTTAACTGTCATAATTAGTAGTTATTACATTTGGTTACCAAAATCGGAAATTACTTGTATTCAACGTAATATATTCAATAAAGTAGGTTTCAAAACTGCCGATAAATAATGCAAAAAGAATCTAAGATTTAGTCAACGAATTAAGACGATTAAACAGTAAATACGATTGCCACTGAATGGAGAAAGCAGGTATAACACTGGTCAACACGATTTTTGGTGCCAAGAAACAAAACACATTCTTTAGTTAATCTGATGGTGCTGATTCCGAAAAGGACTTTAGTTTTTCGTGGTTAGCTACGATTTTTGCTGTTCTGAAATTGGTCATTTTGGAAAAAAATATCAATTTACGATTTTGGTTGATCGCAGAATTTTGTTAACAAAGGTCGTAGAAACCCATCAGTTTTCAGATAGGCCGAGCAATTTATGTCAGCCACCTGAAATAAACTATTTTTATGAGAAAAAATGAGTATGTGAATCGAAACTTTTAGAAGAGAAGTACCGAATATTTCCAATTTATCACAAAACTTCAAATTAACTGAAACACTTTATCAGTAATACATTTTATTAAATTTGATAGTTAAGGTGACATAAAAAAATGAAACCCTACAATCTTTTAGTTGATATTCATCAATTTATCTCATCACTTTCATCCCTTAACTACGGAAGGAAAGCACATTGAGAGCATTTTGTTTTCACAGTTAGAAAGAAACTCCAACTAAAGACACCCCAATTGAATGCACCTATTCCATCATAAAAGATACTGTTGAAGTATCAAAAGGGACGTAAATCACAATACTTGTCTTGGTATATTCAATCGTGTTATTTTTAAAGGATTTGCTTGTTATTGGAAAAATAGTATTTCTCAATAAGTAGACCAATATTTGTTCGTTTAAATACGAATTGAGGGGTTTCTACGATTTTATTTTGAGAAATATTCCATCGTTCAATATCATATATATAGAAAATAAATGAAAAAAATGTTTTTTTCTAAAAATGATGCATCTCTATAGAGTAAAACCGGTAGCTATCCAAGAAAAAGTAATGCTATTTTCACATTCAGCGCACTCAAATTAGCTAAAAGATATGTTTGGTGTCTTGAAGGCAATTAAAAAAAATTCTTGATCAGTATAATCAATGAAAAAACAACGAAAAATTAAGGAAATTATATTTTTGACTAAAAAACAAGGACACTAAACTGAAGAACAAAATTCTTGTAAAAGGAAATTTCTATTGGGTTATCATCAGTGGCAAGTAGACGACAGTTGTTTAGCCAATAAATGACAAAACTAGAATGTGAGAGCTGTTTGAACGTTTTCCTTTGTAAATTCATCTTATTGTTACTTGTTTTTTCTAATTAAAACTTTTTCAAAATCATTTGCTCGATGATGAGTATTTTTCGTTCCTATTTTGATCATTATCCAGTTGATTATAAAATTATACATAATATATAATATTAATTTTTATATATATTATAATATTATATATATATATATATATATATATATATATATAATATTAGTGGTCATTATATATATATATATATATATATATATATATATATATATATATATATATATATATATATATATATGCATGTATAATTTCCCAGAGGATAGAATGCAGCAAGAATTCATCGTCCAGGACAGAGCAAGAATATAATTTTATTTTTTATTTTCAGATTTCTTTTTTGAATTTGTAGGTTTGATGAATTTGATCGTAATTACGCTTCCAATGTAATAAATTATAACCATGGAATATTAGTGTTTGAGCCTTTATATATATATATATATATATATATATATATATATATATATATATAGTATATAATTGGTGTATACGGAATTAATTCCAATAACCAACAATTACTATTCTTTTATAGTGATTAAATTTGGATTTTAAAATTGGCAGTTTTTAATTTTAATATCAAATATTATCATATAATCTAATATTTATTGGTTAGAATAAATTCTTTTTAATATTACCCGTATTTTAAAGATCTGAATATCTATTATAACATGATTTCGTTGTCAAGCTTTTGAATCTTCCTATACTTGGATTTTGATTGGTAATTCTAGCTTTTGTAACAATGTTTCCCCCTAGCGAATTAATTAATTTGAAACTTTTAAAACCATTTATTTTATCTTCAACATCATCACTTGATAAGACACCGAGGGTGTTGAAACAAAATGGCTATTTTTGTAGTGATTTTATAACATATTTATGTTATAATTTTTTTTATAAATAATAATATATATATATATATATATATATATATATATATATATATATATATATATATATATATATACTGGTATATTTCTTTTATTTCATTAGACATAATTTTCCACATATAGTGTAGTCGTGTGACTGGATTGTCATCGCCCGAGTCTATTTCATTTCAGTTTCTTTTTTATACCAGTTTACTATTTCTACTTTTGTTCATACATTTTCCTGTATACATTTAGATTTTACTTGATTCTTCAGATATTGTTGATTTTATGCCACAGGTATTACTTAAAACCATATTCGTGGATTCCGACTATAGAATTCGTTTATTCAAATTTTCCTCAGGTAGATTAATTAAATTTAATCTATTAACACTCTTTAATTCTATCCATTCCAGATAATCTCAATTCATTTAATCTTTTCTTAGTTTATGCTTTGCGCATTTACAAGACAGATCTGACGAGATGGTCACTGATCAGCTGGGCATAGTAAAAAACGTTCCCGCTTTCCATTCAATGAACTGGGGATGAGTAGGGATCTATGCCTGATGTCATCGATATTCATAGCTGGGGTAACAAAGATCTTGGAAAAATACTCAACATTCTCTTCTAAGCTTTCCAAGATAAAGCTTGCCAAACTAGGAACTATGATTACCGGTACAATTTCTCTAGCATACTTTCTTGACATCCAAATATTTTGTTAAACGATATTTTTAAAAGTATTTCTAGCAGCCGGTTTTGAGTTTTATTTACATTCCATGGGTTATCACTTCGTCTAATTGTAATTAACTGTATTGTGCGAGTCATTCATTTCACTATAGCGTTTTCCATTCTTCTTTTTGTCTATTGTGGTTTATTTCCGCCATCGTTTTTCTCATGTCTTGTTTTGTCTCTTATGTATCTAATAATTTTTTGCTTTTTATTAATTTTGTGTTTTAGCTTATATATATTTCTTTCAAATACAATCTACCAAGAACTTTTCTATTCTTACAAATTTTACTTTACTCCTGACTAATAGAAATCTTTTATGTGTATGTGTGTACATGGGTATATATATGTGTGCATGTCGGTACATGCCTATATGTATGTATGTACGTGTATATGTTATTGTGTATATGTGTATACGCATGTGTTTTTGAACATAAAAATATAGGTCCTTGCTAGATTAGATAATCGTTATATTTATTTTTTATATGTTTATATTTGATTCATAACCTGTAGTTGATATTAATTTTGTCAAATTTTCTTAATTACACAGCGGCCCTTTCTGTAAATGCCCTTCAGTTTTAGTTTCCCCACCCCATCTCTCTTCCCACCCCTTTTCTTTTCTTTTTCCTCTCCTCCCTCTTCTTCTGATCTTTAAGATTAGATCGTCTATGGTGTGTATGTCACCACAAAATATATCCTTTCCGGTTACATCTTTAATGTATTAGACATCAGACAACATTCATATTTCTCTCACTCAAACCTCTTCAACTCACCTCTCTGAAACTTCTCTCTGTTAAGGTTTAATCTCCCACCTTCTCTCGTCTGTTACCCCTCTCTTTAGCTCTAACATTGGTCCCACACTCTCATACTTACACACTCTCTAAATTCTATTTTTATTTCCGGAGTTGTTTTTTTCTGTTTTCTTTTTGAATTTGTGGATCTGATGAATCGGATCGTATTTACGATTCCAATGGAATAAATTATGAACATGGAAAATTAGTGTTTAAGCTTTTTTATTATATATATATATATATATATATATACCTGGCCACGCGTATTCGCGGATAGTTATATTGAATCTATGTTGAGCAGACCTTAGTTACGGTTTATGGGAAATAGCGTGTTATCTAGCGTGATCAACCATTTGAACAAAGACAGCACGTTCTAGCCCTCGACCACGATGACTTGTGACTTCGTGCTAGCACAGCTATTGTTTACCCAATTTCACTCACAAGGATTGGATCAAACGGGGGTATGGTTTTCCAGCACTTTCCAATGGAGCCGCACGCTGAGATCGACTTCTTCAGTTTGATAAGATCAGGAATTCTCCTTTCTGACAAATCGACCATGGTGAGATTCGAACCCGTGTCTCATGGTCAGAATGCGAAAGTTCTAACCACTCGGCCACGGCCCCATGAGAAGTCTTTGTAAACATTAGGAAATTGTCGTGTTGTAAGTATCACCAATAATCATTTTGAGGCTAACATGAACAACCACCACAACAGAATCTACCTAGTGGGTGACAAATAGTATCCATATATTTTTCTACATCCGCTGCTGATGTATGAACTCTCATTATGCAGAGAATCGGCGAAGCGCAGGATGATAAATCAATCACGAGATTGATCGCCAGAGATATCTCGAAGGTCTTTCACTAGTAGAGTTTTCATAATTAGCAAGATATTCGTAACAGGATGATGAAGGTCGTCTTCTGTAGGCAATATGATTAATGCAGGCGTTCCTCGAGATGTTCGAGTGAGACACATTCTTTGCTTTCACCAGTCGAAACCTTTAAATGTAAGACCCACGCTAGGCCACATACGCATCCTCATTTCCTTCATATTCCGTTGGTAAGAATGAAGTTACACTCAGACAATATCTTATAGAATTGACTCTCGAGACCATGCTTTTCCGATCTCTACAATATTACTTTCTTCAAATTTATGTTAACATTAATCTATCCTGTATATTCTCTTTATCATATACACCATTTATTCCCACCCTGGACACATTTGACCAACCGTATATAGTAAAGCTCTATTTCATTATATTATGTACCAACATGAGGTCGCTTTAAAATGAGCATAGCAGGATAATAATGGCCTCAAACTTGATGAAAATAATTTTTCTCATCTAAATGTTTATGTTATTATCAAGAGGAAAGACCAAAGTATCTTTTGATTATTTTTTTACATTTTTTAATAATGTCTAGCACGTTCAATTTTTCGTATTTTTTTGATCAGCAAAATTGACAGAAAATCGATCGTCAGCCATTTTGTTTAACTTTTGTTTACAAAAGTGAAAGTCTCCGTTTAAAATTCTTTTTAAAAAATCAATTATAATTAAAAAAAATAATTTAAGAAAATTAGAAACGATAAAGTTTCTTTAATATATTTTAAAATAAACATTGCTTACTGATTGCATTGCGCTGAAAAAATGTACTTTAAAACATACGCTGATGAAGAGAAATGAGTTTTTCAATCAGAAATTAGAATGCTCTAATAAAGAAAGAAATTTTTTAAAAAATAAATAAAAATTACTTTGTTTTTTTTTTCTCTTAATAAAGACATAAACATTTAGACAATAAAATTTTGTTTTCGTCAAGTTTAAGGCCGTTATTATCCTTCTATGCTCATTTTCCCATGATCTCATGTCGGTACCTACATTATATCTTGAACCGTAGAGTCGGTGACAATAGTGATAAAAAGAAACTTTCTATTTGGAGTTTCGAATTCTACTTTGTCATGGCGACTCAAATAATTTCCTTTTTCTTGCGTAGTTTCTGTTATAAGTATTCGTGTTATTCACCTGTTCAGTTTGAGTTTTTGTTATCATCTTGAATTCATATCTAATCTTTGCTTTTCTTTCAGCTACTGTTTCCTCGGATAGGTGATCTGTTCTCTTCACAGGTTTACTTCTGCAGATATAATTGTTGATTTTCAACTACATAGTTAGGTTTCGAGCAGATGTGCAACTCATATTGAGTTTCCTTTTAGAAGTCAGTTTAATTTGATTGCGAAGATGTCTGCTCAATATGTAGAGTAATATCCCTTCTTTCTATATTCATTTTCTTCTGCTTATGCTCAAATCACCGGTTAAAATCTGTTTCGTTCGATCACCGAAGGTAAGCAGTGTTAGATTCGATTAGTACCTAGTTGAGGGACCGCTTGGAAACATAGTGTCTTGGAAGCAACCTCTTTAAACCTGAAATGTTTTTCAGCTTCAAATAACCCACAAAGTGTTGATAAGCCGTAAAATTCAAACAAATTAATCTGTAATTGTTTCCACAAACGGTGATGTGATTTACAAGATATGTGGCCAGAATGATAACGGACCGAGTTTATTGTAACCTGAAATAAAAATATTCAGATTTAGAAAATATTAGCTTGTAATTAAAATCACAGTTTATAATATATTTAGACAAGGGAGAAAGAATAATCTGGATAAAATCCAATTGAATACCGTAATTCCCTATGTACAATATGCCTTCATCCATAATACGCACCCTTAAAATTGTGTTGAAAGTGTGGGGAAATATATTCTAATCGTTTGGTGATCCAAAACTATAAATTGTACCTTTCCAATTTCATTACGGCCAGCGTTTCCTACTCTTATTAAAATGGTTCTAAACATAGAATAATATGATCCTAATTTAGTTTTATGATAATCCTTACTTTATTTTACGTTTGTAATATTATTAGGTATATATGATTGTATTTGACTTCCTTGCCGTCGTAATCAGCGAATTTAAGTGTCAAATTGTTGTATGTTTGTGGTCAATAGTCATTTCGCAACAAAAATCGACCTATGAAACGGCAATTTTTTAAAGATATTTTATTAGTTGTGCATAATACGCAACCCTGATTTTGCTTTTTTTTAAAAATCGTATTATACATGGGGAATTACGGTATATTATATTCGATATATTCTGTTTAAAATAATAATATGCATTTATCATTTCATTTTGAAATGCTTGTGGTAATATTTTTGTTTTTCTTCTTTCTCTTCAATTATTTCTTTAACTTTCTTTTTTTCATTTCTGTATTTACTTTTTTTTTCTTTTCCTTCCTAATTTTAATCACTGCATCCTATTTCCCAAACATTTCGACATTTTCCCACTACAGATATTTACTAGCAACATTGGGCTTCGTACGCCACGGAGCAAACGCAGGGGCGATTGCGTGTGAGCGTTGTCTTACTCTAATTTTTCCAACTGAAACAATCATATCTGGCTTCAAAGTCAACATTCAGTTTCCTGTGTTTTAAAAAGACTTCGAAAACCAATAATGTCACTCAACAATGAAAATATCCATCTACAAATGTTACCGAATTGGTTCAAGTCCCCGTGGTTGTTCTTAAGAAGCTTAGTCTAGAGTTATTTGCAATTTTATCAAAATTTCTTAAACGCTTCCTGAAAGAAAAATGCTTCCCATTCCATGCAAAAAGTTAGATGTAAGGGCCGCTTTCAAAAATGTGGATTTGCGATAATCTCTGACGCAATATTGACCCATTAACCGATTTAGTGTAACAAGCAATCTCCTTGAGTCTATAATCAACAAGATATTTGTTGATCATTTCAACAGGAAAGAACCTCCTGAGCAATAAACAAAATGCATTTCATTCTTTTAGGGGCCGCTGCTGATGTCTTTTGATTGCACACAGAATTAGTGAGACACTACACATTATATTTATCACAAGGCCTTAGACATATAAATCGCATTTGCCATGTTGGTGTATAGGGAGTTGCCACATAACTCTGATGCTATAGACTATCTAAAAATTATCAACTACTTCGTTACAGATTGATCCACGGATGCCCTTCTTATTACACTGTCTTCCGAAGCCAATGATTTCAGTGTAGACTATGAACATATTCACTTATAATTAGACGTGTCTGGATTAGCAAACTTTTTTCAACTATGTTTCCTAATTTGTTTTTCAATGCTTTTTGCCTTGAAGCAAACATGACTCAACAATCATCTATTTCCAACTACTGGATAGTTGATTTTGACAAATATTAATTAGCGGTTATTAATTAATATCTATGCGACCAAACATTTGTAAGTACATGATATTTTTACAGAAAGGATTACTATATAAATTTAAATAAATATGAAAAGAAATATATATTCATTAAAAAAAGAAAATGTGTTTATTTCATTTCTTATAAACAATTGAACTAGCTTTTAAACGCCTATTGCACTTTAAATAAACTCAGTGTAGTAAAGAGAATAGCCCTGTGACTCGTCCAATACTATAAAGAATTCTCTGACATGAGGTCATGAATAGACGCATCGGACACAGAAGACGGTTTTATTTTTCTGACTAGTTTTTGATTGTGCTTGCAAAGATTTTTGTTATGAACCTGTGAAGAAATTTTGGGATTTTTAAAATACTTTTTGTTTAGTTTTTTTTTCACTAATTTTTCATTTATTTGTTTTTCTTCAGTCGAACTTTTCCTTTTTTTAGTCTTTTATTTCCTTTTTCTTTTCGGCTTCGGCCGGCATTTGTATTTTTTCTGGTCGAACGTAAGTTTTACCAGACAAATGTTTTTGTTTTATCCCATTTCTCTTTTCTTTAGTCTTATAGTTTATTCTAATTTTTTATGCTCTTTATTTGAAGGAACGTTTTTTATTGTTTGACTCTAGAATTTGTCCAACATTTAGTGTTTTTTTTATTTTGTAAAGATTATTGTTTTTAATCTATAGGCGAATATTATATATATATATATATATATATATATATATATTTTATTTCTTTTCCCTTTTGGGCTTTTGTACTGTTCATTTTTAATCCTTTTATTCCAAATTTTTTTCGACTTCGGTCACCGTTTGGATTTTTCTCTTCTGGCCTGACGTAAATCTTACCTGACAACTATTTTGTTTAATTTATAGTTTATTTTGTTTTATTTATTATTACACTTATTTCAAAGAAACTTTGTCTAAAAGAACATTTTAACTTAAATCATATTTGTTTTTCAATTTCTCTTGTTAGTCGTTAAATTGTTTTTCTCTTCGGCTTTCGACCGATATTTGAAAATGATTGTCTTTTAGATTTAAATTCTTTAATCTTTTTTATCGTATTTATTTTCACCTGTAGGCGAATCTATTTTTTTGTTTTCTACGTCTATTGTTAATTTATTCTTTCTTTTTTCCTCCCATCCCTCTCGTGCCTATACTTCTATATCATTCATGGCGAGAAAATATCACTCTGCTTGCCTTACTCGTCTTATAAAATCTAGATGGCCGCCTCAATACAGTCGGTCTGAAAACGTTTATTTTCTTTATCCGGTGAAACTGATCCGCCTGATAAAGGTGACGTTGGTGTTAAAAAGAAAACTCCGAAAAGTAAAATATGGAGACTAATAATTTCCCAGAGATGACAAATCTATGGATGCTTATAATGGCCGGTATACTATGGGGTCCAGCAAGAGCCAAGATTCGGAAGTGACGATGCATTATCAATATAGTGGAGTTTTTGGAGCAAGGCAAGAGTTATCTGCACCATTTGGTAGACGATAGACTCTTTTAACAGTTCCAAGAACTGAAAAAAGATTGAAAAAATATAGTCTCAATCTTCGTTGAGGATAAACACTCGCACAAACTTTATCGCTCCACGAAAGACACAGTGGTGAAATCATTGGTTTCTCTGAGGGTTAAGCCACAAAGAATAGTGAAGGGTGCTAGCTTCTTCATTTGGGACAGACTGCTACCCACGCTGGAAGATTCTGTCAAAGCCACTAGTCAGGAATTTATTACAAAAGATTTCTTTTTAAGGACCGAATATTAAGGCAGGCGTATCACAGCAATATTCGAGGACCAGCCTCTTGTTTTGGGGGAGTATCTTGCTGCGTTTCTTTTGCAATGTAGCGATATGCTGGGTGCCTCCTGAGATAGACTGACCGGGGGATGGAGTTTTGAAATCGTGTTGGATCGTAAAACTTTCCTCTCGATCCCCAGCTGCCTGCGAGTAAGGAGCCTGAAGTTGACGGTCATTGTTAACGGCCGCAGACCAACTTGCTGAAAGTGTGGAGAGGCCACGGTCGACCGAAATCCCTCTCTGACTGTTTCTTTAAATTCAACCTCATCTGTGATGGGTAGGCCAGATTCCGGGACCGATCTGGTTAAACTCCTGGTTAGTTGAGCTCATACACCTCATTCGTCAAAAACTTTCGCCCGTTACTTGAACAGTTGTGGTGAAGGTAAAGAGGGAAACTACTAGCTGGTGGAGGGTTAAGAGAGAAGCTCCTGACAGCGGAACCTCGGTCTCCTGAAGTTCGCGGGTCCTCTATCTCCTGAAGCACCTGAGACCTCATTCTCCTGAAGCCCCGTGACGAAAGGCACCTACATACTAACTCCATCTATCAGCGTTAAGAGTGGGGCCAGACCTCAAAAGATCAGTCGACAATGATGCTACGCTGATCAATTTAGATCAGAGCAAGGAATTTGATAGGGCTGACCATTGCTTTCTGCATGATTTGTTTTTCCGCCACCCGTTTTAGGCCGTACCTTCGCATTTGGATCCGACTTCTGTATACGCCCGTCCCGTGCGCTGGTAGATAGGAACATTTGTCATTGTTTCACTCCATTCGTTAAGGTTGTTCGCTTTCGTCTTTGTTGTACTTTATTGCTTTGGAGTCCTTCCTTCGCAGGGTGAAGACGAATTCGATTCTTCGAGGAATTTCTTTACCACATCGGCCATGTACTCCGTCTATGCTGACGACGAAGTCGGCAAAGAAATCAGAGGGTACGATCAACTGCGACAAGTCTGTTGGCTTGTGGTTGGGATCGTAGAAGGGAGTTTTTCTTCCCGGACCTTTCCTCTGGACGTACGGGCTGGTCAAGCTACTCGGCGTCTGATTCGGTCCCGATCTCCTCTTAAATTGGTGCGAGAGTAGGCAGAGGTCACAATACGTCTCTGGTCCTGGAGAAATCTTGAGATGGTGGAATCATGTGCCTCGCACATCTACCCGATTCTCTTTTACCACCTCTCCGTGCTTTCAATTCCATCTGCCACCATTGTTCTCCTTGTGTGAAAGCAAGTCTCCCAAGGTATGTTGAGAATTCTGTTACGCCTTTCTGAAGGCGGTCTGTGCATTCCGTGCGTTGATATTCGTCGATATACGTTTCATATCTCTTTCCTAGACCGGGTGTATTTGCAATTGGACGGGAATGGTGAATTCTGAAAGAAAAACGCCCCTAAGAATTTCCCATCCTTGAGAAGTGTGCACTCGTGCGAGGAGGAGGCCGGCTCTTTGTTTCGACTTGAGGGATGGCCTCTCCATCTTCCAGACTTTTTCCCATAAGGCATTAGATGATGTGTTATTGAGTGGGGCCTTTCAGGATGAGTTGATGGTCGAGTTTCGTTCTATAGGGGGCTTTGGTCATTCAGGTTGAAATGCCTCAGTAATACTGAAGTATCCCTCACTTGTCTGGTGATTCGAGGGTCACTTTGGGTCAGCAAAAGATTTTGTTTGGCGGGTTTGGAAAAATAAGAAAAATAAATTAGAATCCGAAAATATACATTTATTCTCGAGCTTCCGGGACAAAAAATTAAATTCATAGCTAATCCGGAAAAAAACAATTAAATTCAGAGTTAATCCGTAATAAACAATTAAATTCATAGCTAATCTGGAATAAACAATTAAATTCATAGTTAATCCAGAATAAACAATTAAATTCATAGCTAGTCCGGAGTAAACAATTAAATTCATAGCTAATCCGTAATAAACAATCAAATTCATAGCTAATCCGTAATAAACAATTAAATTCATAGCAAATCCGTAATAAACAATTAAATTCATGGCTAATCCAGAATAAACAATTAAATTCATAGCTAGTCCGGAGTAAACAATTAAACTCATAGCTAATCCGTAATTAACAATTAAATTCTTCGCTAATCCGTAATAAACAATTAAATTCATGGCTAATCCAGAATAAACAATTAAATTCATAGCTAATCCGGAATAAGCAATTATATCCATGGCTAATCCGGAATGAACAATTAAAATCATAGCTAATCCGGGAGAAACATTTAAATTCATAGCTAATCCGTAATAAACAATTAAAATCATGGCTATTCCGGAATAAACAATTAAATTCATGGCTAATACGGAATAAACAATTAAATTCATAGCTAATCCGTAATAAACAATTAAAATCATAGCTAATCCGGAATAAAACTTCAAATCTAAATTCGTTGCTAAGTGGAAAAAATTTAATATTAATTTTTACATTTTTGACAAATTTTCTTATTTCCCAAAATTATTTGATTTCATATTTATATTTTTAAATTCAATGCAATAACTCTAAACGATTTCAAAGCGATGACATCAACATAACATATTTTTCATTGTTATACCTCAAAGATTTTGTAGGACCTTCGCACACGTGTCGCGATTTCCTCACTTTTTCAGATTTTTTTATTTCTATAATTTTTCCATATATTATTCCCTTTCAGAAATTTACCAAAAAAAAAAACAGGAAATTATCAAAAATGCTAAATACCCTTTAGCTACAAATTATCACCATGCCTCCACAAACACCGGAATTCGCCATTGTAATAGTTGGGTAAGAGTTCCATCATCGTGACATCATTTTAAATCTTCGAAACAATCAACATCAGCGCATATCGGAAACAAATAATTCATATGATACCTTGTAGTACCCCATCATTTGCTAGGAACGTCAAGAAGGATATAGTTCGAAGGTTTGCCAAACAAATCCTCAAATCAAACAATTGTCAGTGGGAAAAAGTTATATGCTAATGATTTCTATGCATATAGGTTAATGGCGCGTGAAGAGATTTACAACATACTAAGTAAATGTAAGCATTTATTCCCTCAGAATATAGTCGTTTATGTTTGCCATAATAGAGCATGAAAGGCTTTTATATATTAAGAATCATCAAAAGGACCTCAGAATAGCCATCTACATTCATTTGTGGAACTCCCTAACGAATAATGGTAATGTAGAAAACGTCTGACAACTGAAAATCCTACAAAAAACATTTGCTGGAGGACCTCTATATATGCATGAATGCACACAGGATGCGATGGCGTATGTTAGAAAACATGGAACTGCAGATTTATTTATAACTTTTATCTGCAATCAAAATTGGCTTCAGCTTATGCATGAACTCCTTCAGAATAAAGTACTAAATGATTGTCATGTCCTTATAACAAGTGTTTTTCATCATTATTATGTATTAGTTATCTGAGTGATAACCAAAGTGCGTATCTTTGGAGCGGTACAAGTTTACATGTACAGAGTTGTGCGGCAAAAAAAGAAGATTGCCACATGCTCATTGTCTGTTTTTGTCTTGGCGATAAATTGAGAGCCTCTGACATTGGCTCTGTTATGAATGCAGAAATTCCAGACCCTGTGGTCGATCCGGTTTTACATGGTATTTTTACCCATCAAATCATGCATGGGCCGTATGGAAATATAAACAGGCGTTCAGCATACATGAAGGATAGAAAATGCCGCAAGAGATCTCCCAGACAGTTATTAAATGAAACTCAACCTGAGAGTGCATGTATTGTCCATGGACTCCTTGAGGATGATAACCACTAGAATGCTACATTACAGGAAGCATCCATATCGGAATCGCCGAGTAAGCTGAGACATCACGTTGACTACATGTGCAGTGTTGAATACAATACGACTCTGAGATGCACACAAAGAATCCTTAAGCGATGATTTTCTTTTCATGAATGCAACAAATACTCTGGGATCGATATAAAGTTTTCTTATGTTATCTTCAATATGGCTCTGGTTGACATCGAAGATATCACTTCTCAGATTAATGGCAAATCTCTTACGAACTTGGATCTTGACTTACCTGATCGAACCTATAACATCCTGTCAATAATGCATGGATACGTGAAATTAGTTATCAGCCACATCAGCAAGAAGAAATTGTTCATGATGATCTTGTACAACTCAATAATGATAAGAGATGTGTATCATGCCGTACTTGATTGTGTAAAAAAAACACAGCATGGTGGTCTATATACCTTGATGCATCAGGATGTAGAGGAAATACATCTGTTACTAAGTTGATTATTACTAAAGTGAGATCATAAGGCAAAGTATCTGTGTGGCCGTAGCTTTCTCTGGTATTCCAGCCAACTTACTTTCTGGTGGTAGAACAGCCCATTCGGCATTTAAATTGCCATTGTCCAATTTGTCAAATACCCAGTGGATCAGATTCCGTTTTACAGAATTGTTCATTGATTGTATGGGATAAATGTACAATGGCACATAAAACTAGCATTTGAAACTCTAGATAAAACATTACGTGATCTCAAGGAATGTGCTCTATTGATGGTTGGTATTACGCTTTTATTATCAGGTGATTTCCGACAATCACTTCCAGTTGTTCCACGTGGAAACCCCACTGATTAACACAACGTTTGCATAAAATTATTATATTTGTGGAAGGGCATCATGACAGTAACATTAAATACTAACACGGGAGCTTCTTTTAATAAAAATCCAATTGATGATGAGTTTGCATCTCTACTACAGAGAATAGGAGATGGCAAGATTGCTTCGAGTGACCATGATAGCATTGTAATTCCTATACAATTAGCACCAATTGTTTCTTCAATTGAAGAACTAAGGAACAAAGTGTACCGAAATATAGCAGAAAACTAAGTGAATTATGATTGGCTAACAGAGAGATCAATTCCAGGTCCTAGAAACGACTTCGTGCATGTTATCAGTAAATGCCCAATGAAATTCCAAGGGAGGAACAAACTTTTTATACTGTGGATTTAACTTTGTATGATGAACAGGTTGTGCAATAACTTAAAGAATTTTAAAATTCCTTAGTCTTATTTTTAATTCAAAAGTTCCTTAGACTTAATCCAGAAAATTTTTAAATTCCTTACACTTAGTCCGGTATGCCAACACGCAGGTCAAGCCAAATTGTTAGATACCCTATTATGTTGCACCGGAAAATTGATGCTCCAAGATTATGTAATGGAACAACTTTGTGTCAAACCTTATGACACAGAAGCTGTCTTACAAGTTGGTAGAGTAAATGGAGAATTGAACTTCATTCCTAGAAAACCCTTTATTCCATCAGATTCTACAACTGAATTTAAAAGGCTTTAATTCCCAGTAAGAGCGTGTTTCGGCACGATTATTAATAAGTCCTAAGGGCAATCACTGGCGCTTATTGGTCTCATCCTAACTTCACCTTGCTTTAGCCATGGGCAGTTTTACGTCGGATGTTCTAGGGTAGGATCAGCAGAATCTCTCATTATCTTAGCACCAGGAGGCAAAATATCAAATATTGTGTAACCAAGGGATTATGCAACCTACAAGTGAGTCTAAGATAAAAATTGTTAACTGATGGTTTCTATTGTTTCTTCAGGAAAAAAATCTTTGGTCTGCTTAACAACCAAAATCTACCAAATCTTTTTTGATTCCGAAAATCCAGCATCTGCTCCACGTCCTGGAAGGTGACAGCAGAGTAAATTGTTGGGTATGTTCAACATATTTGACACCCGGACAACGCCGGGTATTCCCTAATAATAATAATAATAATAATAATAATAATAATAAGAAGAAGAAGAAGAAGAAGAAGAATAAGAAGAATCCAGAAACATGTGAACACCTTTTAACAGGTTGCACAGTATTGGAACCTACTGAAAACGAAACCCGGCATGACTGGGTGGGCCAATATCTACATTGGAAAATCTGCAACTTTTACTGATAGGAAACTTCAAGAAATTAGTATGATCGCCAACAGATCCAGTTACGCACCTGTAACAATTTTATAGGACTTTACAATACGAACAAACAGAACAATCAAAGCTAATCGGCCAGAAATCGTCATCAGAACTGACAAAAAGAGAATGTGCCTTCTTATTGACATGATATTCCCTTTAGACTGTAAGGTATCTTTGAAGATCTTTAAAAATATATATATATTAATACAAGGACTGTGAAATCAAAATCTTGATAATGTGGCATATGGGGACATCAACAATTTTGGTTTCAGCTGGAGCCCTCGATAGTAAATGTTTTCGATAGACCCGTTGAAGGTATTCTTTGTAGCCCAAACATTTAAGAAATAAAAAAACATTGCAATAACAAGAAAAACTTGCACCTTACGAAGGGATCTTTCTATGTAAAAAAGAAAAGAAAAAATTCTTAAGATTCTTAGTGGAAAATGTTATGATGCCATTTGTGTCCTTATGTCTCTGGTTGGAAACCCGGAAACAAATAATAATAATAATAATAATAATAATAATAATAAGAAGAAGAAGAAGAAGAAGAAGAAGAAGAAGAAGAAGAAGGTGATGAAGAAGAAGAAGAAGAAGAAGAAGAAGAAGAAGAAGGTGAAGAAGAAGAAGAAGAAGAAGAAGAAGAAGAAGAAGCAGAAGAAGAAGAAGAAGAAGAAGAAGAAGAAGCAGAAGAAGAAGAAGAAGAAGAAGAAGAAGGTGAAGAAGAAGAAGAAGAAGAAGAAGAAGAAGAAGAAGAAGAAGATCATGAAGAAGCGAATGCTTTAGAAGAAAATGATGGGGATAAATGATCGTAAAAATAAAGACAAATCTTAAATGCACAATAATAATAATGATTAATAATGATAAAAAAGTCTGAATTAAATGAACACCTGAAAATTCTCAGTGTTTATCGAGGAAGAAAATCAAACGTTAAATCACTAATGAATAGCGAACAAAATAAATGCGGAGCTTTCTGAAAATGTAGATTAAGTTATCAATTAATTAAAAGTAAAAGAAAAGCGAACATTTGTTAACTGAATCATGTGTTCGGGAATGGCGGGCTTGAAGCAGATTACATCTACCATGAAAGAAACTGTGATATAAAACGGTCTCGTGATTTATATTACTGCAGAATTTCCAAAGAAAAAAAATGAATAAATTGATGTGTGCTTGTTGTTTTTTACCGACTCAAGTCAGCCATTTTGAATTTGGAATGCAACGGTTTGAAAAGAGTAGAAAATGAATCCACAATAAAACTTCATGAATCATTAATACAATGAGAATTAAATGACTTTTCGGTCGGGTAAATCAGATGCACAGCGTGTAAGAATTTTTTTCTTAAACAAAGTGATTTTGGCAAATCCATACGCCTTGTTGTCTTTCTTTTTTTATCAGTATCTCAGAGATTAAATGAAATGTTTTTTTTTGTACTGAAGATATGAGAAGTAGGGTTAGTCTCAGCCAGAGAATTCGTGTGATGTTCAGTCTTGACAATTAGGCTTACAGTTAGGATAAGGAATTTGGGTTACGATTATGCTTTAGTTGTATGCTTAGAGTTTGGGATATAGAGTTTGGGTTAGGTTTAAGAATTAGGGTTATGGATAGGTTCAAGAAGTAGGTTTAGGTTTAAACTTGGAATGTATATTTAAGGAACGTCTTGAGCAGTAAAATTAAAGGTTAGTTTTAGGATCTCAAAGACACATGGCACAATGGATAAAGGCGTTGATTAGGTCCAGTGACAGAACCCAAAGCGTGTGAGTTCAATACCCGGTTATGGTAGAGGAGAATTAAAAGGAGATATCTGATAACTGACATCCATTAAACATAGCACGAGGAATTAGAACAGTCTACACCAGTGAGCGAAATAAAGGGATCAGTTCGACATTCCAACCACCCGAAGAAGGCCAGAGCGTACAACGGCCGAAACATTGTAATAAATATGGCGACAAAGATGAGGACAATAGTCCGAAAATTTAAATAGTTTAGTTTTAGGGTGTAGTATTAAGTTTAGATTTGAGAAATAGGATTGGGTTTAGTTTTGAGAAGTCGAATTGAAGCTTGAAAATAAGTGTTAGGAAAATAGTGTTAAGGTTAGGCTTGGGATGTAAGGTTATATTTAGGTCATAAGTCAACGTGGTAGAGTTGATTCGTTGCAGTTTGGTAAGGCATAAGTGTTTAAAAGCTGACCTGCATCACTAAGAATTACGCGGCATTTAAAAGGAGGGATTAGAAGAACAGGAACTCTCTCAGTTCTCAGCTATACATAGTTCTTAGTTAAGGCCTGGAAATTCTCATGGTTGAATAACTTCCTGTTTTCTGGGTGAGTTGTGTTTAAAGATATATCCTTTGTCGCACCATGCAAAAGAATGTCGAAATAAAAGTGTGGCATCTTACCCTAGCTTCTATTACGGCATTTTTATTTCGATATTTATTCCGCATCTGACTCGTGTAAGCTGTGAAAATGGCTAGAAATTTTGTTAAGAAACTCAGTTTTCACAGATTATCCAGACGCTGGATTTATACACCTTAACGAACGGCTCTGTTAAGATGACAAAGATGGATAAATGTTTCTATTTTTTCGTAATATCTTCCGGGCGTGTGACACTTTGTATTCTGTGTGATGAGTAGCTTATATCGTTTCATTGCGTTTAAATGAAAGCAATGAGAAAGCTTAGCAGTTTGAATGGGTATGGATATAACTTTTTATTTATTGCAAACAGTTTGATAGCAGCATACTTGAATTTTTGTGATAGTGAATATAAGTGGAAGTAGGCAGAACAAAAAGAAAATGAACGTTATGAGGAGGCAGAGTATACAGAACGATTGGTCCGTGTTACTTAAAGAGGTTATGTTTGCAATGTTCAGGAAGGAATCCACAACGTTTGTTCTGTACAGTAGCAGTTGTCAGAGAAGAAAGCTCTGAATGAAAATTCCTCCTTACGAATGGAATACAAAGCAAATAGACACCGTAGACGTAAAATAGTGAGACCTAACTGTAAATGTCTGCACTGGGTGAAACCAGACTGGCTAAAAGCCTTCCAAAACGATTTTGAATGTCATCAAAACTGGCAAATGAAGATTTGACAGTGGCAACCCAGACATGTTAGTAAATCCTCTATCTTGTAGAGATAACGTACTGCAAAATGTGTCAGATTCTTTTTGGAGCGCCACAAAAAATGAAAGTTTTCGTCATTATCGTCAGCAATGGATGATATATCTGAGTTCAGGGATGAACATTGGTCTAAACAGAAGTTCAAAGT
>CAHIKZ030001002.1:1492500-1495000 GCA_903632075.3 Acanthosepion pharaonis | reverse complement strand
AGAGATAGATATAGCCGGTTAGGAAGTCAGAGACGACGTGAATGAATAATTAAAAGAGGCAGAACGGTATTTATCTGTTGGGAATACGATGGTGGAGGTCACATTGAAAGCGATTGCAAAACTGGGAACGTCTGGTCGGAAGGGACCCGCAGAGCGGTGAAAGGATTTACCGACATATGTAGTCCATAATATGGATTCACCCAATTCAGTTAGGATTATGCATAGTATACATTCTTATAGAGTTCTGGTAGACACTGGAGTAGAAGTAGCAGTCATACATAAGAGAGTTTATTGGTAGGTGGAGCTACATGAAGATAATGAAAAAATGCCTTCATGTGGCATTCGGGGTTTATTCCACTTTAACGTTATGCCATTTGGAGTGCCCAGTGTATTCCAGGAATGAATGTCAACTGTTTTACACGAACAGGAACAGCACGCTCTGTCCTATTTGGAAGGTACTTTAGTATTTTTTGGTTCCAGGGAACACTATTTAGAACGCATTCAAATGGTTTTAAGGAGACACAGTTTGAAGTCAAAACCATATAAATGTGATTCTTTAAAGACAGAGACCCAGTGCATTTAAAATCAGTGCTACGGGAATTCAACCAGATACTGATAAAGTAAAATCTATACGCTCCGTAGCCACTCTCACCACTGTCAGACAGTTTCGGGTGTTCATCGGTATGTGCTCCTACTACCGAAGATTTATTCCGGGATTATCTATCTTAGGGGAACCGTAAATTAGATTAACTAGGAAATATGATCGTTTTAGATGGGATGCCAGGAATCTTTCGATCGCTAGAAAGTTATGTTCATATCGGTGACACAGATTGGTTATGTTCATATAAGATCCGAACAAAGAATATAAACTTTATATACGGATGCATCGGAGTTAGCGATAGGGGCTTGCTTAACGCAGCAGATATATGATAGAGAAATGAAAAGAGAAATAGAAAAACCTGTATGCATCCTATCTCACAGACGGAGTGATACACAGAGGAGGTAGTCACTTATTGAAAAAGAAGCCTATGCCGCCCTCTAAGCCTTGCAAAAACTCTACAACTACTTACACAGTGCTAATTTTAATATCTAAACAGACCATAAGCCTTGGCAGTGTATTTTGAATTCTTCCATTCAGAACAAAAAATCCAGTTGTGTTCTTTGTGTATAGCAGGCTACAACTGTACGATATAGCACTTACAAGGTAGGGATTGCGCGTGCGCAGACTTACTGTCGCACTTGACAAATGCGCCTAGAGATAATTTAATAAAACAAGTCGACGTAGATGATATGACATATGAGGTTAGCGCTATAAATTCGAATAACTTCGAGAGCCGGCACTTTGCATACATTCAGAGAAGATTTACACCACTTCACACGAGAAAAACCCCCATTAACGGACATAGACGCAGAGAGCAGGAGGAACACAGAGTTATTTTAGAACTCAAGCGTAGAATTCAGAAATGTAAGGCTAACAAGTCAGAGTTCAAAATGCTTTCTGTTAGATGAAGTTTTGTATTATTTATCTCAACCAGACGACGAAAAGACAGCCATTCAATCATGTGTCAGGAAGAACATTCTCAGGATGATAATGCTTACAGAAGATGTTCCAAGCGATGAAACGGAAATATTTCTTATCGTACTCTTTAGAGATTTTGTGGAGTTTGTAGGAAAGTGCAAATCTTGCCAGAGAAGAAATTTACGAAAGCTCCAACCTCGTATGCAGAAGCAAGATATGCCGCCTTTTCCATTCGGTAAGATAAACTTACATATTTTCAGACCTTACCACAGACAGTATCAGTAAACCAGTACATAGTTATTTTCATTGGTATGTACCCAGTGAGTTCTGTATCGTGTCGGGATCCCCACGCTGTTAATAAAAAAAAAACAAAAATCTATTATCTAGTGGTAGAACGACATCCCTATTATAATAGAACGGTAAGAATATTTTCAATTCGCTAACGTTAAATCTAATTGATGTGAACCGCTAGTTAATATATAAATCTCATGATCTATCATGATTACTTATTTTTTTTATAACATATTGGGTAACGTTCTATGCAACCGTTCTACCTAACCGTACCTTTGTGGTTGGTTGAACGATATCATCACGTGGTGTATATTTAAACCTCCTCGCGTCTCTTTCAGAACTTTATTATCATTCTCTGTACCGTCATATTTTAGTAATTGAAGAGAGGCGGCTTATTTAAGGAATATTACATCTACTAATAAGTGGGCGATCGTCTTCTCCTTCTTATTTGATACAGCAAAAACTTCGGGCCAGGCTGAATACTGTTAGGGAATGCGATGGTCAGGACCAGCAGGGTTAACGATTGATCGAAGGGCGTCGTGGGCGGGGTATTCTGACAGTGATGGATTGCCCTTTTTTTTGGGGGGGGGGTTGAATATAAATCGAAAAAGGCGAGAATTCAGCAATGTTTATTTAGTTTAATACCATCCGTGGAAGGACGCTGGGCCAACGTGTCACATGAGTTCCTGT